>CM060967.1:21484783-21962283 GCA_030765045.1 Tenodera sinensis | reverse complement strand
TCCCCCTCTCCTACCCCTTACATAGAACATTTCTCGAAAGTTTGACTTTGTCAAAAATTGCCCTAACGAATTTGATTAAAATACCAATAATGTGCTTCAAATATGTTTATAACGACCCAAATGTATATCTTAAACTTTCTGGGAATGTCTGCAGAAGACCCCTACAATCTGAGTGACTTTTCCAGATCTGGTAAACTGCCAAAGAGACAAAATCTCACAGTATTTCCGCGTAAGCCCTCTAGAATGATTTAATTCGAAATTATTAAGTTGGCAGAAAAGCCTACTGATACCATGAATTGTAAATATAGTTAGTAAAGACTGAGTTCAATTGTCTTTTTAAATGGCTTGATACGGAAATAAGTTTCCGCAACAATTCGAGTGATTTTTGAGTCTAAAGTGAACTTCAAACGGATATTTATAGTGGCGGAGAGAGAGAGATAGTGACAGTGTATCAAGTAAGTATAAATTCTACGACACGGCGCTAATAACAACAAAGATATTGACTTATAAAGATCTGTAATCCGTGCATGTTGCCCCGTAGCAAGATTCGAAAAGACGCCAAGACATATGACTGCATAATTTGTGTTAATAGACTGAATATTTTCATTTAAAAATGTATATAAATTTAATAGTTTAAAGTTAATCTCGTTTAGTGATTGACTGGTATACCCATTGACCTGTACTGCCCCTGAGATATAAAAAAGTAGATTAAAAAGAGTCGTTGACCGCTGATCTATCGAAGAAGCGACAAACCATGATATTTCTTGCTGCATTTGTGGGAACGACAAAGTTAGTGCCACACCGAAACCCTTTAATAAATACGTCGTAAAAAATAGTGGGTAAAACAAAATTAATAAACACGTCGCAACATAAACAATGTAGATTTCTTTTTTAAACGGACAATTTATACAAAATGTTACTTATTTATTTCTTTAGTGAACTGTTTCCCTCATATTCCCCGTTGGTCTGAATTTTGCAATACTTATACTTTTTTCAAGTGAGACATCGTTTTTCAATTTTTTGTCTATTGGTCATACAAAGAGAGCGGAATTTAAAAATCATCACAAACATCACACAGAAGGCTTTTCCTAGCTTTGTCCAAGTTTACCAACATCTTACAGTTGGGTATCTTACCTTTAATAGCAGAAGGGAATGACTTTGGCACCCTACTTTTTACTTCCTGTCACTTTTTCTTTTGCTCCCGTTGGCACAACGACAAGTCTGCCCTCTTAGGAAGTGGGCCATTTGTCACATAATATATCAAATATCCGAGCTAGAGCCGAGGACAAGGTTTTTCTTCTCAAAGACAAACTCATAGATCTTCCACTCATTCTGATTATATTTAATATATAGTAAGAAAAATGATCTCTTAGTTATAGTTGTTTACGACTAAGAACCCTGAAATTTATATCACTAAATCACTGAGTTCTTGTATGAATGGACTAATATATCTTCAAGTGCTTCATTTAAGATATTAATTTCTAAAAATCTGATATGTTGCACTCACATGACTTACTCTACTCTTATACTAACCATTCTTACAAACTCTTATTCCTATATCTTCTTCGTGTTAGTTGAGATACACATTTGTACAAATTATCTTATTGCTTATTTCCTTGTAGGTGCAAGGGGAATATTACAATACAGTAGGCTTTGAGCGATAGTCAAATCTTTTAAAGCTTTGAGATTCCGTTCTCTTTGCACGCCTAACATATAAAAATAACCAACGATGTTCCATTTCACAGAAGCGCACGTCCTCCAAAACGCACGCAAATAACAACGAATATCTACGAAATGGTTCACTATACAAAAATTCATTTATAAATTGCGCATTTTAGCAAAATCTACATTTTTTGTACAATAGGATTTGGTCTATCTCTTACGATTTACTATTTATACAAAAGTCATCCGAAGTAAGTACGATTGCACAGGCTATAGCTAGAAAATTCAAGATGTACATTTCTTTTCTCATAAAAATATCTCAAACATATAGCATTTTAATCAAAATCATTAGAGCTATTTTCAAGAAAATAAAAGTTTTTGAAAAATTGTTTATATAAAGGGTAGTTTAAGGTGCACCAATTTTCCTCAATATCTTCGTGCGCATCCTTAAAGGACATTAAACCTAAATACCAACTTTATGTTTTTGAGTTATGCTTCCCACAAATTGACACACGCGCACACGCGCACACACACACACAAACTCGTTTTTCTAAAAATACTCTTTTTTGTATTCAGGGGGCCCCACAATATATTTCCGGTGAAATCTCGATATAACATTTTTGGTAGAATTCAATACTTCATCTAGTAGTAGAGAAAGCAAAAATTGAAAACCTAACTTTTTGTTGAATTTGTTTGAAATTCTTTGCTATGATAATTTAAAAATGAGAACTTTTAGCTTTTTACTTTCTCTACTGGTAAGTAGGGGAAATATTGTATTCCACCCAAAAATTCGATGTCGAGATATAACCGGAAATATATGTTTTGAGACCCCCTTAATAAAAAAAAAATTAGGAAAAGGTCCGTGTGTGTGTGTGTGTCTGTATCTGTCAGTCTATGGACAGCATAACTCAGAAGCGAAAAGTCAGTCAAAAACCAAATTTGGTACTTAAGTTTAATGTCTTTCAAGGATGTGATACGAAGATTTTGAAGAAAATAGCGCCACCCTAAACTACCCTTTACATGGAAAATGTTTCAACAATTTTTATTTTCTTGAAAATGGCTCTAACGATTTTGACTAAAATGTCATATGTTTGAGATACTTTTATGACAAATGAAATGTATATTTTGAATTTTCTGGCTATAGCCCCTGTAGTCGTATTTACTCTGGACGACTTTTGTATAACTGGTAAACCGTTAGAGATAGACCAAATTATACTGTACAAAAAATGTAGATCTTGCCAAAATGCATAATTTATGTCCAAATCAATTTACTTGTAGGATGAACCATTTCGGAGATATTCCTCGTTATGTGTGTGAGTTACGGAAAACTAACTTTCGTGGAATGGAACATCGTTGTTCGTTTTTTTATATGTTAAGCCTTCAAAGAGAACGGAATCTCAAAGCTTTAAAAGATTTGACTATCGCACAAAGCCTACTGAATTCCAACATTCCCGTTGCACCTACAAGGAAATAAGCAATAAGATAATTTGTACAAATGTTTATTTTAACTAACACGAAGAAGATATAGGAATAAGAGTTTGTAAGAATGGTTAGTACAAGAGTAGAGAAAGTCATGTGAGTGCAACACAACAAATTTTTAGGTATAGTACTTTATTCAGAAATAATTTTTTTTAATGTAATTGTTAAATCGTTACTTACGTCGCAAGTTTAAAAATTAATGTATGTTTGCCATTTACTTTAATATACTAACGGCTTGTAGTCATGTATATTAATGGATGAAGAAGATTTTAGTATTCAAATTAAGTGACAATTGGCTTTACAAATGTGATATTTCATTATTCTAAGATGTAATCGCCAAAGAAAATTTGTTTCTAAAGTTATTATTATTTCAGAACAATGCTAAAATTGAAAAAAGCCCTAAATAATCTAGCAGAATTAAAAAAACTGCAATCTCCGGACACAAAGGTATATTTTAGTCAGTTTTGAATTTCTTTCACTTTAGATCAACCTGATTTCCGGATTCTTGCTCCAGTTTTTTTGAGGCGTATTTCCCTGTGAGCACGTTTGCTCCTATGAAATACTGCGGCAGTGTTTAAACCTGAAAAAGAATTCACGAGGGAAGTTGCCGTGCCTCGCAAAACCTCCCTTCTGAGCAGGCACTTTGCTTAATAAGGAATTCGGAAAGTCAAAGAAGCTTCTGATCTTAAACGGATTAGAGTTAGATGCTAAAGATATTGATCTTTACAGTTCGTTTACCAGAAACCACAACCTCCTTTTATGGAAAACCTCTTCTTAGCGTTCACTTCGTGGCAGTACCGCTTTGTAGACGCTCCCAAAGTGTTTAGTTGTTTGTCTCAATACTGGTATGGTTTAGAAAAAAAAAAAAAAAAAAAAAAAAAAAAACATCAGGAAAACACCAAAACAACAGCCGAAAAATTGAAACAATCGAAATCTGCATCTATTATATTTAAAATAATTTTTTCCTAAAAAGGAGGTAGTCAATTCTGAGAATAGATATGGTTAAATCAAACTGAATTACATTTTGCCAACATTCAGTTAGACCAGCCATTGTATTTAGGTAAATTGTCTTTGCAAGCTTAGAAATAAACAAAAAATGCATTCAATTTTGTTTTAGCGAGACTCGAGGAATTAGGGAAGACTTAGACATAATCATAAAAAGTGCTTTAGCAAAGCTCGAGGAATTAGGGAAGGCTTAGACATAATCATAAAAAGTGTTTTAGCGAGACTCGAGGAATTAGGGAAGGCTTAGACATAATCATAAAAAGTGTTTTAGCAAAACTCGAGGAATTATTTTGAGAATTTCAATTTCGTAAAGTTCTCAAGGTAAGGTAAACAAATATGGGTGACTGTGAAAACAATTCCGTGTTTTTTCACAGTCCTCGTTACAATGCCAAGGAGAGGACGAGCGTGACGAGAGTTAGAATCAATTCAGTTTTATGAGGTACGAAGTTTACCACGTTATCTGTGAGGAATAAAGAAGTGAAATAACAAATCCATATATCGTGAAAGGTAAATCAGATAATTTAATATTATTGAATACATTCCCTACACAGAGTACTGAAGAGGCAAATGCTTTTTTATCAGTGTATTGTGACACCGTTGTTTTTTAATTATTTTTTAAATTTTTTTTTAATTAACGCCCTCCAACGTTATGTCGTAGTGCGTGCAACAAACGCACTCAAAGTCAAGCTACTCCATACCACTCACAAGAGCAATGATAGTAATGAGCGCGGCACGTCAAAGGAGTTTTCTAGATTATTCGAGAACTGTCCGGGGGCTGGCGCATTTGTAGAAGTTCCAGATAAAAAGATAAGGTAAAGAGTGGACTGTTTCTGTGCTTCAGTGTTAGAAGATAAATAAAGAGACAAAGTAACTGGATTTTGTTATTATTCACACTGGTGTCAGAAGTGGGATTTTACACAAAACATTCTGTTACAATATATAATGTGAAAACTAAATACATTTTAAATTTATATAATACAATTTTTATGTTTCTGAGATTTACACTAAATTTCAGTGATGCATTCCTTTAAATAAACAGAAACGTGATTTTTAAGCAAGAAAAGTAATATATCTTGAAAGACAGCATAACTCAGTACCAAGATCGGTTTTAAATCCCACTCTAATACATAGTGTCACCGCGCCCGCCGCATCTAATTGCCGACAGCCGCAATTGTCACCCATCGCATTATTGTCGGCACTACCGCAAAGGAGCCGAAGGAAAGAGACAGAGAATGGCCGCATTGTTGGGGCGCTTGCCGAAAGAGAGAAAAGGATAGAGGCTACTGGAATCTTCTACTTTGTACTCCAGCGCAATAAGTGAACGTTCTTGAAGCTTCCAGAATAGTGCCTGGGAGATATAAATAGCGGTAAAGTGTGAGAACAGTCAGTCAGACGTACGTGAAGCGTTGAGTAGTGCCGACGGAGAACAGTCAGACGTATGTGAAGGTTGAGTAGTCGTGCCGACGGAGACGGACAGACGATGTGGAGAGTTGTGCCGACGGAGAAGAGTTAGTTCTTTGTGTTACGAGTTCGGAGCCGTGCTGTTGGAGAATCGGAAAAGACTTTCTTGCTGTTGCAACGAGTGTACAAAGTTACTGTTTACGGAAATAAAAGTGTGTCTTTATCTAGACTACATCTGTCTACTTTATACTTCACAACCCACACACCAAAAGTCACACTGGTGTCAGAAGTGGGATTCGTCGAATTGCTTCTAGTTTCGTTTCATCGTCGTTAGAAGTTGCAACGTTAGAACCAAGATGGAGGGAGATTCGGAAACCAGGATGATGGCAATGATGAAAGAATTATTTGCCAAAATGGAAACGAGAAACGACAACCTCGCTGCCAAAATGGAAACGAGAAACGACATCCTCGTTGCCGAGCTGAAAGAAGAAATGAAGACGAGAAACAACCTCGTTGCCGAGCTGAAAGAAGAAATGAAGACGAGAAACAACCTCGCTGCCGAGCTGAAAGAAGAAATGAAGACGAGAAACAACCTCGCTGCCGAGCTGAAAGAGATGAAGACGGAGCTATCGGCGAAAATTGACGGCGAACTGATTGGCGTGACGGAAGACGTGGAAGAACTCAGCGAAAAGGTGGAAGACCTCTGCCAGCACGTGGACATCGTGGAGGACGACGGGGAACGTCTTGGCGCCCTGGTAGTAAGAGTTGACGAGAGCGTCAAAGTACTGGATGCCAGGGGCAGACGGAATAGCGCGGAGCCGGAGAGGGAGCACCTAGTGGCCGAGGCGACAGTTGCGCCCGTTTCAGATGATGTGAGGGAAGACGTGAAACAACTCGGCGAACTGATTGGCGTGACGGAAGACGTGGAACAACTCGGCGAACTGATTGGCGTGACGGAAGACGTGGAACAACTCGGCGAACTGATTGGCGTGACGGAAGACGTGGAACAACTCGGCGAACTGATTGGCATGACGGAAGACGTGGAACAACTCGGCGAACTGATTGGCGTGACGGAAGGCGTGGAAGAACTCGGCGAAAAGGTGGAAGACCTCTGCCAGCATGTGGACGTCGTGGAGGACGACGGGGAACATCTTGGCGCCCTGGTAGTAAGAGTTGACGAGAGCGTCAAAGTACTGGATGCCAGGGGCAGACGGAATAGCACAGACCCGGGGAGGGAGCACCTAGTGGCCGAGGCGACAGTTGCGCCCGTTTCAGATAACGAAAGTGTCCGTCTCGGGGAAGACAAAGGGGCAGTTCAGGGACGTCGTCGAGGATCCCCTGGAGGAGTGTGTCGGGTACGTAACCAACCAGGATATGACGTGGAGGACGATCAGCAGGGAAGCGCACAAGCAGGCGAGCAACACGCGAGAACCGACTTGGCGTGTGACATGGGAGGACCGTCGGAGCCATCCAAGCACCTGACGCATTGTGCCGTGAACGGAAGAATGGTGGACATCATCGTGGACGGCAGGATACAGGAGAGGCCGTGCCGAGCACGAGTGAACACGAGTGCAGCGGTGGACGCGACTCGCGCGGATGTGGCGGGGTTTGTTGCCAGACCCATCGGAAGCAAGGTGGCTGCGAAGGTGCGCCAGAGAGGTCGGCGGACATGGTACCCAGCAAGCCGTTCGCAAGTGCGCAGGATGGCCCGTCAACACACCAGGAAGAAGGGCAACTGGACGAGGGACCGTCAAGACCGGCGGTACTGTTGCAGAATTTCGAAGCAGGATGGCATACATCGTCCTACCCAGACCAAGGGACACTATCCAACAGCGATACCTAGGATCGTGCCTCCTGGAGAAGAGGTTCGATGGGATAGTCCGCCGGGGCGCAAGGGAGATGCCGCAGTGATAGTGCTGGTCGGGACGACCAGCTCTGAGGAGGGAGCAGTGTCACCGCGCCCGCCGCATCTAATTGCCGACAGCCGCAAGTGTCACCCATCGCATTATTGTCGGCACTACCGCAAAGGAGCCGAAGGAAAGAGACAGAGAATGGCCGCATTGTTGGGGCGCTTGCCGAAAGAGAGAAAAGGATAGAGGCTACTGGAATCTTCTACTTTGTACTCCAGCGCAATAAGTGAACGTTCTTGAAGCTTCCAGAATAGTGCCTGGGAGATATAAATAGCGGTAAAGTGTGAGAACAGTCAGTCAGACGTACGTGAAGCGTTGAGTAGTGCCGACGGAGAACAGTCAGACGTATGTGAAGGTTGAGTAGTCGTGCCGACGGAGACGGACAGACGATGTGGAGAGTTGTGCCGACGGAGAAGAGTTAGTTCTTTGTGTTACGAGTTCGGAGCCGTGCTGTTGGAGAATCGGAAAAGACTTTCTTGCTGTTGCAACGAGTGTACAAGTTACTGTTTACGGAAATAAAAGTGTGTCTTTATCTAGACTACATCTGTCTACTTTACTCTTCACACCCACACCAACAAAGTCACAATATTTTATTTAGAGACTTTAAAAAATATATTTTTTGTTAAATATGAAGTCGAATTTTTAGGTTAAGAAGCAATATCTACTTCGTTAGGAAAGTGACAAACAAGATAGAAGCATCAGACTTGCTCTGTAAGTTAATGAAAAGATCATCATAAAAATGGGGGTTGTTTGCAAACACAGAATGAGAAAGTTTAGACAAATAATGGAGGAGAAGAACTTTTACAACGGGATGGTAACTTTTGAGGCAGCTTTGTTTCCATCCTTTGTCAATAAATGAAGATTCTTGGTGAAAGTTTTCAAGTTATGTTGTTTCATCGTGTTAGCCAATAAAAGGAGACGAAAAGTCACTGATTCAGGAAGCGCACTGCCTTGGCACGTAATCCCCCCGGTACAAATATGCCGCGAAACTGAAGTTTAAAGTTTAAATGAATTGGATTGCGCGTGCGTGTGCGTGTGCGTGTGTGTGTGTGTGTGTGTGTGTGTGTGCGCGCGTGCGTGCGTGTGTAAGTTAATGACGATAACATCGTAAACATGGAAGCTGTTTACAAACAATGAATGAGAAAGTTTTAGACAAATAATAAAAAGAAGAACTTTTACCATTATGTAGTTGATAACTTTGAAAACAGTTTGCTTCCGGCCTGTGTCAATGATTGAAGATTTACGATGTTTCATGTTAGCAAACGAAAGCACAGTGAAAGTCACAAAGCTAAAGAGATAAAACACGTATGCCGGTCTATTGTGTTCTTGGCAGAAAACTATTTTTATCAATATTATGTGGTGCATTCACGTGACTACCCATTTTTTAATAAACTATTCTTCATAAACCAAATTTGCCTATATATTTCATTATAATTGAGATAAACATTAGCAAAAGTTATCTATTACCTGATAGGAATAAGAGAAAAATATGCGATTAGTTTGATACTCCGTTGTTTGCATGAATTCAAGTCTACAATGAAGAATATCTCGGAAATGGTTAACGCTGCAGAATCTTTTGCGCTTTAACGTGATCTAAATAGTTTTATACTAATTTTTGTCAACATCTTGCTCTTAACAGACAAGAGAAAATTCATTGCTAAAATTGCACCTCAAAATAGAAGCTTAGCAGACATAGAGAAAGTCAAAGCTCCTATAAGACACCAAGCCTATGACCAATTTGGAATTTAACCGACTTTTTTTTAGTTATGCTGTTCATAGACACGCAGATATAGGGAGCCACGCATTCACCTTGGTAATAAAGCTGCTTTTTATATTTAGTGGACTTCACAACGTGTATTTTTGGACAATCTAGGTACTGCATTTTTTGATGGAATGCATTACTTCTACTAGCTATAAGTAATGTAAAAAAAAAATTATTCAACCTGATTGTTAAAGGCCTGACAAATTCAAAGCCTCACGTCGTGAGTTTCATCCCAGCAACTGTAGGTAGTAAAGGATGGGGAGGGTGCACGTAAAACAACCGGTGGTACGCTATGCGTAGATGATGTCGGGGTTAAATTAGACTACAACTGCATGGATTATGATTGTCGAAAAAGAAAAAAAGTAATGATTGATTATATACAAACCTTTATTTTAGTGTTAAATACCAATATAATATGAGAATAAAACACACTGTTACAATATTGTAAAACATTGACTAGGCAATGGCAACACTATGCATTATAGGGTATAAAATCACAGGCCGTTACTCTTATTGTTACTGGATACATAGCCATGATAGGTTTTTCCATAATATACTCCGAAATTAAATTGAGGGGAACCAGAGTGATACTGTATACTCTGTGGTGGTCTATAATCTTTGCCACCGTCATTAGTTAATTGTGCTCAGGTTGTCTATCTTCATTAGCTCAGGTGCTGCGTGTGCATGTTCAACTCTCCGCCCCCACCCCCACCCCCAGGATCCCACAGGCAATATCTAACCATTGGGAGCGTTCCTGTATTACGTCACGACCTGCAGATCTGTAACCAAAGCCCGTGAAACGAATTTTTGTTTATAATATCTACTTGACTTTATCCCTAAACATTTATTTTCATACTTCCTACCACCCCTGGCTACGGTTCTACCCTGTCACTGGGCATGGAACAATGTTTTTATCTCTTTTTCCTCCTATTAATTAACGGATATTTACTATCAGATACCACTTTCGCGAATTACTATCTTTCCAAATACGTGCTTGTCTTTTCTGTTTCCTATTCTAAGCACATGCGCAATACCTGTTTCTTTATTCCCCTATTTCATCTGGTATTACAACATGTCTTCTGTTTACTCAGATTATTAATGATTTAAAAGTGATAGTTTAAACTTTTGTTCAATTGTACTGATGTTCTAGAATGGTAATGACTCCAGAAAATTGTTGGATAGTGAAGCAGTCAAATATGACATCCAGAAGCATGAAATAATGATAAATTGTATGAATTTTCGTAATATTAATACAGCTTAACCAAGGAACATAAAATAAAAAAGTGTAATTTAAGTAAAATGAGTGTTTTAGTTTATTTGGCACGCAAGGGCAAACACAAAGAAAGAACAAAAAGCAAGGAATGTGATTTATTACACCAACACAAAATTTCCCTCTAGTGGAATATGCGCAACTTGATTTTTCCCCTCTTTTTGTTTTGAACTGTTGCAATCATGAGAGAGAATGAGAAAGCTGGTTCTGTGGAGCTCGTTCATAAATCTTTGCATCCAGCCATTCATTTTCCTGGCTTTACTTCTTAGTTTCTTTTTCTTTGCACATTTCGTGTTTCTATCTGAGATTTTCATAAGAATCAGGAATATAAATATTGCAATTTATTCTCATAAGTCAATATCCTCTCGTTCCCAATACGACACAAAAGAATCTGAACTGTAACTCCAAAAAGTCTACAAAGTCTACAAAAAATAAAGAATTGTGTGCTTTATATTTGTTGGTAATTACAAAATATTTAATATGAATTCCCAAGAAAGCTTATGCTTTTATCTGCTGAAACTCATAAACTCAAATACCATTTAAATAGCTGAAATATCCGGCATTGTCTGTGGTTTGACGATTTACCCGTAAAACTTTCACACTTAGGTTGCACTTATCCAACATCCCTCTGCTTCTTTACAGAGACTTAAAAATCAATAATTAATACACTTAAACATTTAACTAAACTTTCAAAATACAATGAGAAATAAACATTAAACAAATAAAAACGCTATGCCAAATCACTGCTGAAAAGAAAACCGAGTCGAGAAAACGGTGTGAACGTAATACGTTGCATTTATATTTCGATAGTATTGAAAACTTTATGAATTGTTTTTGGAAGAGTGGGAAGAGAAATACATGTGAATGCGTTACGTTTAATAAAAATGAGCAGAGAAAAACCTGTGAATGTAACAGGTTGCATTTCTATTTCAAACTTATAGAAAATTATATAAACTGTTTGTACAAGAAATACGTGTGAAAGTGTTTTGTAAAAGGAAAGCGAGTTAAATTAATTTGAATGTAATATATCGTGCAGTAAAATGGATAGCATAAAAACCTGAACGCTGTTCAATGCTACCAACAGTAAGAATGAAAAAAAACGGTTACCTCAAAAGTAAGATACTAAAACCATATTCGTAAGGAAGATATCATTGTTCAAGCAGATAGCTTAAATAATATTGGTTATTTTTGCCAAGCAAGGCCTTCTGAAGTTTAATAGGTTACTATTAAAAATATATTTTTACTTTTTCTACTACGTATAGGAAGTAGAGAAATATTGTGTTCCACCTAAAAATTCGTTGTCTAGATTTTACCGGGAATACATGTTTTGAGACCCCCTGAATAAAGAGAAGCATTTTTAGAACGATGTCCGTGTCTGTATGTCTGTGTGTCTGTCTGTCTGTCCGTCCGTCCGTCTGTCCGTCTGTCTGTCCGTCTGTCTGTCCGTCCGTCTGTCTATCTATCTGTCTGTCTGTCTGTCTGTCTGTCTGAGGACGGCATAACATAAAAACGAAAAGTCATTAAAAATCAAACTTGATAGTTATTTAAGCTTTATGTCTTTCAAGGATATGATACAAAGATTTTGAATAAAATAAAATAAAATATGTAAAAATTTTCGAACATTTTGATTTTCTTGAAAATGGCTTTAACGATTTTGATTAAAACGCCATATGTTTGAGATATTTTTATGACAAATCAAATGTATATTTTGAATTCTCTGGCTATAGTCCTGTAGTCCTGTTTACTCTGGATGACTTTTGCGTAACTGGTAAACCGTAAGCGATAGAACAAATCTTACTATACAAAATATGTAGATCTTGCTAAAACATCAAATTTATGTCTAAGTAAATTGTTTTGCAGAGTGAACCATTTCGGAGATATTTCTTGTGAGTTTTGGAGTACTTCAACTTTCGTAAAATGGAACATCGTTGTTCATTTTTTTATATCTTAGCGTTGCAAAGAGAACGAAATTTGAAAGCTTTAGTAGATTTGACTATCACTCAAAGTCTTTGTTTCATCTAGTTATTCAAGTGAAGATTCCTCAAATTGTTTTATAACTGCCGCAATTCCTATACGATTTTCATGCATAGTTTTCGTACAATTGTATTGTATCGATAGTTTGGCCCAAGAAGTTAGTCACTTTTTAGTCGTTTAGTTTCTTGTTGGTTTATTAAATATATATATATATATGTATTTCGTGTTTCAAAATTTGAACATTGTTAATTTTAAAACCAAATAATTGATTAAGTTGATCAATGGTTTCTTTATGGATAATATATCATAATTATAACTAACACTTTTTCGTTTATTAATTCCCTTTTAAATTGCAATTTATTTCATAGATCCATAATTTCGATATCAAATATAAGTAGACATATTTTCAAACCTTTCGTCGTTCTTGTAACCCTCAGTGCACTTATGCACAATATACCCTTTTAGCTAATACAGTAGGAGCTCTTAAAGTTCTGCCAACTTGTACATTATTCATGAGAGAATATGAAAATCTCTAGTTATATAGTTGGTATTGGAAGAATTGCCATTCCTAAGGTTTATATACTTCCACGGTCTGGGCCATTTCTGCAACAGAGTAATGTTATTGCCTTTACAGTATTGAACTTGGTTATAGTTTAAGGGGAAACTAACTTCACACGATGAGAGAGGAATATATATAGGACTAGACTGTTGTAAAAAAGAAGTGAGGCATATTTCCGGTTGTCTTCTCCCGTAGCGAGGATATGCAACGCTCGTGGTGCACTCTGCCAAGATTCTCTAGCGCGTGAAAACGCCATTTACCTTATCAAGGCGAATGTCATAACCGTGAACTGCGTCTAAGCTCGCACAAAGAGAAAGATGGTAAAATGGCAAATATAGAATTTCACATCATAATGTACGCAGAACATCAAATGAATGTGTTACTTCCTTTTAATAATTTTCCTTTCTCTACTGATAAGTAGAAGGAAGTGTTGTATTTCACCCAAAAATTCGATATCGATATTTCACCGGAACTATCAGTCTGTGGACAGCATAACTCAAAAACGAAAAGTCGGTTAAAAACCAAAGTTGGTATTTAAGTTTGTCTTTCAGCGATGCGACACGAAGATTTTGAACAAAATAGCCCCACCCTAAACTACCCTTTACATGGAAAATGTATCAAAAATTATTATTTTCTTGAAAATGGCTCTAACGATTTTGATTAAAATGTGATATGTTTACGATATTTGTATAACAAATGAAATGTATATTTTGAATTTTCTGACTATAGCCTATGTAGTCCTCTTTACTCTGGATGACTTTTGAATAACTCGTAAACCATAACACATAGACAAAATCTTACTGCACAAAAATGTAGATCTCACTAAAACACACAATTTATGTGCCAATAAATATTTTTGATATTCCATTTTAGGGACACTGGGAGTGAAATTTTGGTCAAAATTGTCAAAAAGTCGAAAATTGTTTTTTTACCTAAAAATATTCCTGGAACACCTGTGCATTTGGATCAGCTAACATTTTTCATATCCCCCACTCCATGTGGTCATTACGGCCCTTTCAAATAGCGCTCTTCGCTTAACGTACACAGAGTGCTCCTATATAAAAGCCTGTTTTTCTCAAAACTACATTTCTGCACATTCCAAAAGAAGGTCGCTCCTGAGTTTTGCTTCAAATTCAATGAAAACTTCCAAAAATATTCATAAATAGCAGCTAAACAAAACTATGCTTCAACATTGATGTTATCATTAACGTGAATTCAAAAAACATTTTTTTGTATGAAAAAAAAATCAATAATTTTTAAGACTAAATTTTCTTTGTTATTAAAAAAATATTTACAGCATAATCAGCAAACGTATTTGAAATATCTCTCCATACAATTGTTACCCATGTTTTAGAGTATCAGTTCTGCCAATATAAATGAATTTTGAAAAGTCAATAGACGCGAGTTCTATTTTGAAAATGTGCCTATTAAATTCATAAATTAATTTATATATTACAATATTCTCTGCCCACTATAAATAGAAGGCAGAGCACCTAAGTTATTTGGGAGACATAATCATATTTGCCACAGGAAGGGCTATTAATCTTCTTGCACGCATCAACAGCCTATGTTCGCGTACGTAACGAACGTCTACTCGCCCAGCTCAGTTATATTTCACGTAAATGCGACATAACCTAGTTGTATCTGGGACACAATACGTTTGCTGATAATAAGCGCACATTATTCGATACGTTTCTGGGTGTAATGTATGTTCCGTTGTTCCTAATTCTTTCCTCCATACATCAAGTGAGAATGCCTTGGAAGGAGAAGTAATATTAAACAACGACACAAAACGCACAGATTGCCTTTGCTGCATGCTTATAATGATTTGTAGCTGTGTTCCATTTCCAACTGGCTTCTGTTTTAGCGAACATCGTGATTTTTTGTAACGATTGTATTACTGTCTAATAAATTACCGGTTTATGTAACTAATATCTCCACTGCATATATTGCACACTGATATTACACGTCCAAGAAAAGCAAGCAAAACATAAGACGCATTAGATTCACATGGCATTCTCTTATCATTTTTACTTTCTCTGTCACGTATAGCAAGTAGAGAAAGTATTGTATTCCACCCAAAATTCGATGTCGAGATACATGTTTTGACGCCCCATGAATTAAAAAAGGAAACGTTTATTAAAAAGTATGTGTGTGAACGGCATAACTCAAAATCAAAACGCACACACACACACTTCGTATAGTAAAGTAGAGGAAATGTATTCCTCTCAAAAATTCGATGTCAAGATTTAACCGGAAATATATGTTTTGAGGCCCCCTGAATAAAAAAAAAGCATTTTTAGAAAAGGTACACGCGCGTGTGTGTGTGTCTGTCCGTCAGTCTGTGGACAGCATAGCTCAAAAACGAAAAATCGGTTAAAAACCAAATTTGGTATTTAAGTTTAAATTCCTTCAAGGATGCCACACGAACATTTTAGAGAAAATTTCTCCACATTAAACTACTAAATTTTTCGAAAATTTTCATTTTCATGAAAATGGCTAACGATTTTGATGAAAATGTCATATGTTTGAGATATTTTTATGACAAATGAAATGTATATCTCGAATGTTCTGGCTATAGCCCTTGAAGTTCTATACACCCTGGATGAATTTTGCATAACTGAGAAACCGTAAGAGATGCACTCACATGACTTACTAACCATTCTTACAAACTCTTATTCCTAAATCTTCTTTCTTGTTAGCTGAGACAAATATTTGTACAAATTATCTTATTGCTTATTTCCTTGTTCTCTTTGCACACTTGACATGTAAAAAAATGAACAGCGATGATCCATTTCACGAAAGTTCTAAGTTTTCCGAAACTCACACACATAACAAGGAATATCTCCGAAATGGTTTACCCTGCAAGAAAATTTATTGTGACATAAATTGTGTATTTTAGCAAGATCTACATTTTTTGTGTAGTATGATTTGGTCTATCTCTAACGGTTTGCCAGTTATGCAAAAGTCGTCCAGAGTAAATACGACTACAGGGGCTATAGTCAGAAAATTCAAGATATACATTTCATTTGTCATCAAAATATCTCAAACATATGACATTTTAATCAAAATCGTTAGAGCCATTTTCAAGAAAATAAAAATTTTCGAAAAATTTTCCATGTAAAGGGTAGTTTAGGGTGGGGCTATTTTCTTCAAAATCTTCGTGTTGCATCCTTGAAAGACATTAAACTTAAATACCACCTTTGGTTTTTAACCGACTTTTCGTTTTTGAGTTATGCTGTCCACAGACTGACACACAGACACACACACGGACCTTAATCTAAAAATGCTTTTTTTTGGGTGGAATACAATAATTCCCCTACTTACCAGTAGAGAAAGTAAAAACTGTAGATCCTGCTAAAACACACAATTTCTAGAATGAACCATTTCAGAGATATTCCCGTTGTTTGTGTAGGTTTTGGAGAACCTATGATTTCTGTAAATGTTTATCTCAACTAGCAAAATATATTTTTGATGAAATTTCGAACTGTAACAGAGAAAGTAAAAAAGAAAGGAGCTAGTTTTGAGAGTGTGGTGGAATATAAACCACCACTGGCACATTCTGCGTTTGAAATAACTTGAGATACATGAGTTACCTATATCGAGCATTGTCAACATTTCAATTCAGTAATTGGCAGGCAGACGCTTGCTTGGATTGAAAGGCACAGAGCTAGTTTAATTAAGAAGCAGCCGAGCCGTTTGAGCGAATTTCCCAAAGACGCATTGTTTTGCTCTGCAGATTGATTAATTTCCTCCTTGTGTAGCAAATGGCGTGTCTGCATTAATATTCTGGCATAGTTTAATGGTGTGTTGTACTGCCTTTCCGGTGTGCTCTACTAACTCCATGAGGCTCACCACATTTCACAACTAGTAACCGTGTAATATATTAACAGTCACAACTGAGCATGTGTCGGCTGCTTAAGTGAGTCAGGCTGCAAATGAGGACAACAATATGCTAGCAAGCGCAAGTTGCTGTTGCTGTTCTCAAGTCAAAAACAGCTGAGCAAAACAGTTCACACAACACCTGACTTTAAGCTATGAGGACGAGATTTTGAATATTCTTTTACATGGACTATTCCATACACATTCAGGCATTAAATTATTGTAACAAAGAACACTTTATTTTCCTCTAAATCTTACTACAAATGCACAATATTCCTCCCATTGTTAGCACAGTTTATAAACTTATCTACTAAGTTTCTGATGTTATCGCTGTTTGATCACATACTTGTACACACAGTCGCTAGTTGTCTTGTAGCCCAGGACCTCCTCCACGCCTCACCGTCATTATTATGGTCACGCACACGCACACAACCACTTGTATCGAAGGTCATCCGGCCTCTTCCTGCCCTATATTGTTGAACAACCCAATGTCACAATAACAAGAGAAGATCGAAATACCTGCAGTCGTTGTTCTGGGTGTGTTCCTAAGTTGCCAGTACTGAGTAAGTCGAAATGACTAATCGTAATATATTTTAGGTTATGTTTTATAGAATTTAACATTTCTTATGATAAAATCTTCGTATTGAAGGACCAAACTTGGTATTTATCAAAACTTTTGTTTTAGAGTCATACTAACCATAAAAGACCCCCTCCCCCACACATGCAGACTTGTTTTCTAAACCTACTTATGTGAATTAATACCGCCTAAAAGGGAGATATTTTAGTTTTGTCGGAACAATCCGGCAACACTGCAGGTTGAGTGGGTGTCACTTTCACTAGGTCAGTACACAAACAAACAGTTTCACTACACTCCCACGGGTCTCTGGGCGTAAACAAATACGTTACCGTCTCCTTTCGTGTTTACTGTGCGAGTGTAGGCCAATCAGAAGCGTTATCTCCCAAAATATTATACGACCCAGCAACTGTTTAAATCCACAAAGCGGTCAAATTCCCTGACCAATCTCAAGCAACGTTGTTGAGCTACTTCACGTCTGAAAGAGCTGCTCGGAGTATTCCTTCAGTTCTTTTAAGTGATCAATTATTTCGAAACCCTGTATGATGTCCCATAATTACTACCATTACTCTACGCATCTTACAAGTAACAAACGCATTCAATTCGGGACAAAAATATATTCTGTATTCGACATCGGCTAATGAAAGTACAAAATGGTATTAGACTGTTTTGTTTATAATACCAAATATTAGAAGGAACTTCCCTTCTACCTGTATATTTCAGGTGAAATTTCGACATCAAATTTTTACATAGAACAAATATTTTTGTTTTATTCTAAAAATTGTCTTTTTTAGGTACAGGAATTCCCAACACACGTATTTCTGGCAAAATCTCGGAATCGAACTTTTGGGTGGAATCTACTTACTATACGCAGTAGAGAATGTAAAAATACAATTTTGTTGAAGCGTTAACTGCAGTCGCACCGCAAATGCAGCCCTATTTGGGGAGGAAAATGTTCGCTGTGCAGCATTAGTACAATTTATCTACATGATTTCGTAATAAAGGCATGTGAATGCTCTGAATTCAACATACGCATTACGTGCAGCACATACGCCTGCTGAAAACAAAAAAGGCCGACATTATTTTTCTCATTACGGATTACAGTAACACATTTGTTCGCGTAAACAGTAAAACAGCAAAGAGCATTTGTAAACATAGAGTGTTTAAAAGCGCCTGGTGTTACAAGAGATGACAACTTGCCACAACAGTCACACTGTCTAATAAACTTTGGTCCTGAAATCAACATTTTTCGACATAAACTTCTGACAACATGTGACTTCGTAACACAATTTACTGAGCATAAAATTCTCACCGTTCTTGTTACCAGTTTTTAATCAATCAATCAAAATAGATACGTATAGCTTTTACCAAAATATATCGACTCTGCCCCACTCCGCTGCCAAAGACGGCACTATTGTATGGGTTTTACAAGTTTTGCGGTTTAAAAATATAAAGGAAACACAAGACGACTACATTGTCTCACGTCTTTTCAGACAGACAAAATCTTACTAAAATGTGGATCGGTAAAAACACAAAATTTATATGAAATACTGTTTTTTGAGTGATCTATTTCCGAGATAATCTTTATTATTTGTGTCAATCTGCCAATGTTTACACATTCCTCAAATAAGAATATGTTATTCGTTCGTTATCCCTTGGCCATGCAAAGAGAACGGCATTTTAAAGACATCACATAGCAACCAGATCTTAAAACATTTTAAAAAATTAGTAAGAAGATACTTTCTGAAAATGCTTATTTCAATTAAAATGTAGTAAGTAGAGAAATAAATAATTTTGTAAGAATAGTGTGTATGAGTGAGTATAACTACATATATTTGTCAACAGATTTGCTCCAAATTGAACTATATTAAATCGCAAGAACGCATTTGGTGTATTTTCTGAGGCTATACAGTTCGACTTTCTCGCCAAATAATTTGGATTATTTTTATGGATTCGTTTAATGCTTTTAACGTGGCATATACGAAGGAAAATATTTTGAGATGTTATTAAAGGCTAGTAAACTGAATTATATCCACTCTTAATTTAAGGTTTTCTGCTTCTATAATAAATAACTATTTTCAACAAATGCTTTGAAAATTTGCTGATAACATCCCTAAATTTATTGTGGTGAATTACCCCGTAACGTTTTCTACTTGCTGTCAGCTACCCTATACAGCTTAATAAATCACTAACATATATAATAAAGCAACAAGTGAAAAAACGCAACATAAATCCTGCGGCGTAATTAATAACTCTTTGACAACTTCTGTAATAAACTCCTGATTTATAACAAGTCTACACAACAAGCTAATTCGTTACAATACAAATATATGTAATAAGGTTTTTCAATTATGTCGCAAACGCAGAGCGTAAAATAATGCTTTGTAAGCTCAGTGAAAAAACAATTTCTCATCAGCATTTACGTGTTGTGAAAATTATCAAATAAATATTGCTAAAACTCGGAATGATGATCTTAGTTAATATGTTTTTATATCCTGTATTTAGGATTGAATTAATAACATCGGTAGTTAGCTTTACTTACCACAATGCCCTGAAGATGGCTATCCTAGTAGAATGTGAGACAGCTATCCTTAGCTTCTTACCTGACAATCAAACAAGAAAAAAATGTGATATGGTTAGTACTACAAGAAACACCGGAGCTAAATTTTCTAACCCTTTTAATTTTAAAATAATTTATATAAAAATTAATACACTTTCACGCAGTGATAGATTCAAATATGACGAAGAACTGAAAAGATTAATCTTTTGCTTACTAATTCAACTTCTGCTGCTTTGCATGCGTTCACACCTAAAAGGGTGAAAGTTTAAACTACTGTAAGTAATGGTGGGAGGGGTGCGTTACTTTCAAGCTTTCCCAGCGGTATTCAGGCACGTAGTTTTACTGTCAACATTCCTGATCTTCCGCTCTATACACACGCTAATGTTGCCGAGCGTATGTCTACAAATTTATTTCAATAGACGTGCTGGATTTCAATTATTTAATATAATTTTGTGGCTAAATGACTCATTTTCACAACAAATGAAATAGACATGAAATAAGTGATAAACATGTTAGAGGAATTTATGTTTCAGCTTAACGTCAAGAAATGGCTGTTGAAGTCTCTGTGTTCATACTTCTAACACCTTGTATAATTAAATTATATTAATCCGAATTAACATATTTTGTCAGAAAGGTTGATGAACATTTTCTAATACCTTAACGCAGTGAAAATAAATATAAGTATTTGATTCAAAATGATATTACCTTTGTTAATAAGGAAAATATTATTTTTATGACGTTTGGTGTGCCAGATGGTACATTTGAAATTATGTACGACAATTTGCATACGAATCAGAGGAATGTAAGAATTATATAAGAAGTAGCTTTCATCAGAAAAAATGTTACTTCATTAAAATTGCTAAATCTAAACATTTATTTTCACCAAAATGACTCACAGTGGTCTTCAGAATATTTATATAATATAATTAAAATACTGAAAGTTTGATCTCTTTTTCCCAAAATGTCCGTTAAACATTCTTGTGTGAATTTTGTATTTTGGATGAAGAATTGACACTAACATGTATGATGGAAATATAAATGAAAATATAAAAGTGAATTTATTTATAACCATAAAAAGGATAGCCTAACAGTTCATGGTGTGGGGTGAACCATTTCCGAGATATTCGGTGTTGGTTGTTTGTTTGAGGCTTCCTTTATATTTCTCTCAAATAGGACTATGTTATTCTCTTGTTTATCTGTTTGATATCCAGTGACTATTCGAGTGTCTCGTAAACAGGCGTGGTATATAAGCAGTAGTAAAAAATCATACTTTTAAGAGAAAAAAGCAACAAGATTCCAACATGGCTGGTTCGTTTTCCCTAGTACGACACAAACATACATCATACACGTACATACATACTCCGTCTCCTGCTGAGAGTGAGACATTTAGCAGTCTTGAAGCTGGCGATGACATTCTGTAGCGGAATAAAGGAATGCATTACTCGCTAAGTGCACCACGCCACGCCCAATTCCAGTAACCTACTTTGTTCACGATAAACCATGCATAAAGAACACACACACAGTCGATGTTAAGTCCATACTCTGAGGAAACAGCACACAAAATACTACTCGTTATTCTTTATGGTGTGAACAAGGCTCTATTTATTTCTGTTTTGTCTTATTTTCGATGGTCCCATTCATGTGAGCATTTAGATTTACAACCCTGCATATTATTTGCTCTGTTATTACCACAGCTAGAGCAAATATCTACAAAGCATTGCCTTGAGATCACAAAACATTTTGTCTTTGAATGCCTTTTTAACTTTTCTAATATACCTACATATTTATGTAGGAAGGTTTGTGGTAAAGCTGTAAATTCCGATAAATGGGGCTGTATAAAACAGCTAAAAGTACTATTTTTGAAAATTTTAGTATTTACTGTCTACTTAAACAACACAGTTCATTTTTTAACTATTTTCACTGCACAAAGGATCTGTCGAATATAGTAAAATATATTTTTATAACATGAAAAATGCATTAAAGGGAAATATACACTTTGGGGGGGCCACGACACTGGTCCCTCTATATCATCGTAGATAGTTCAGGGAAACAGTAATAAAAATTACATAAAAATTGCAATCAAAGTCCAAGGAGAGGCTATTTTCGGAGAAATTATTACGGCAGTTTCATAGCCGTATTTTACGATGTTTTCTGATCGATTTCTACGATATTGCCGCACTGAAATCTTTATCCTGTGAAGGCGCCCACTCAGCCAGCAGTGATATTAAAATCCCTTACTGTTCATACATACAAACGAGCTACAGAGATGAAATATCGTTTAACTGCGGTCAATAAAACAGCTAACGTATGTGTGTTTACTGAAACATGTGCGCAGAGCATATTAAAATGTTGTTTATCAGCCGACACAAAATGTTAAACTTAAGTTGGTTTTGGAGTTAATGCTATTAGTCATTTTATGCTCGACCATATCATAACACAAAAAAGTGTGAAACTCCTTGACTCTATAAAATTTAGAATAAAGTAGTTGATCCTGAACAAGCTTGAGCACGCCCACAGAGGAGTCAAAAAAGCCCATTTAACTGAATGACGATAGTCGAATGAGCTTACTAAGGAATAACTTCCACTCAGCTAAGCTTACTGGTGACAAAAGATTACACTAGCGACCCCCATGGCCCACAGACAAGCGTAAGACCTGGGTCAGTTGGTAAAAAACTGACTCTCAGCTTACATTTAAGGCAAATCCGCAAAATAACTATAAAAATGGATGTTTCTTTATTTGTCCCGTATTGTGGTTGCTATACCATTCATCTGATTGCGATGAAAGTTTGGTAATTGGATGTTGGTTTGTATGAAGTTGATAAACTCTAACACCTGTTGACTAATCACCATGAAAATGGACACATTGAAGCGTTTTTTCGTGGAGAAGGCTTTTATGCTATCCATTTTACTAGTGAACGTACTGCATTCACATCATTTTCCCCCATTTGCTTTCTTTTACACAATATATTCACATATTCTTCACCACTCACCGTTCAGTATGTAATTCATACAATTTTCTATGATTGAAATAGAAATCCCACGTACTACATTCACATGGGTTTCTTTACTCGCTTATTCACAACACAATCACTTGTCTTTCTCTACACGGCCTTCATAAACCAATTCGTACAATTTTCTATATGACAAACGTATTACATTCACGTGGTTTTCTCTACTCGCTTTTGTTCCTATTATGTTTGTGGTTGCTCAACACTGCTTTTGCATGGGTGTACCCCGATGATTTTATTTATTTATTTTGTTCTTTTTAGCTTTAATTAATTCTTTAAGTTTATAAGTAATATCTTTAAAAAATACAAGGATATTGGGAAAGTGCAACATAAGCCTAAAAGTTATGGGGATAAATAGTCAGACCACAAAGGGATGCCTTGTATTTTAACTAGAAAATAAATAAACATATGAATTTGACTTTATTGTATGGACATATTGCACTCCCTGTATAGCATACATAAAGAATATTTGTGAACCTGCAATAAGTATAGTTTAGTGAGTTTGTTTTGCTGTATATTAAAAAACAGCGAACAGATACAGATAAAATGGACTGTTTTAAATAACGGGAACCCTGCGCTCAGCACACATTACAATAAAATGGTGCCCTCAAAGCTTACGTTTTAATAACGAGCAGAAAATTAAAACCAACTTCGTAAATGCAATGTGCTCTTGCTATTTAATAGCCTCCATTGCAACGTTTCAATGGCCCACAAAATTGTGTCCATAACGTAACTAAAGCCTTCCCCCCATCGCAGTCACACGTGACAGATATCATCACGTTCACAAAATGCGACATGGTCATAATCTGAAAACCTACAAAGACCTCTGTGACGAGATATCCTTTGTACTCTTCCTTCTGCTGGCTGTAAACATAAATTTGGTCGAGAAAGGTTTCTCTGTTGATGGTTTTGCCCCATTCTTGGGGCGGGAGAGAGTAAAACATGTGCCTTTGCACTTCTTTCTTGGGAGGTTCTTTCTGTTGAAGGAAGTTTTATTTAGTATTTTCTTGGAAAGTTCTTTCGTTGGGGATATTTCAAGCTTTCAAGCTTACAAATGTGACCCTGCAGCGTACCCATAAGAATAGGTATATTTTCCCGGGACCAGGTTTTAAAATGTTTCGTTGTGATTGTGAATAATTTTGTATTATTGAACTGTTCATGAGCGTAAGAAAAATTGATTTAACTGTAATTAACAGATTTTTCTACTAGTTTTCATTCTCCATTCCATAACCTTGACTTTCTCCTGTTGTAATTAAGGATTGGTTAAGGATTAGGACTGTGGAAGACAGTTTTCTTAAAAGGAAAGTTAAGAACTCTTCAACATTTCTTCTTGCCCCTCCTCCTACATATCGTTCTTTATCCTCCTCCTCTTCCTCTTCTTCCTCCCCTCTTCCTCCTCCATCTGTTTCTCTTCCTCCTCCATCTGTTTCTCTTCCTCTTATTTTTCCTCCTCCACCTCTTTTCCTTCCTTCTCTTTTACTTTTCTTCCTTTTTCTCTGCCTCTTCCACCTTCTCTTGTTACTCTTTCACCTCCTCCTCTTCAACCTACTATTGTTATTATTATTGTTATTTTTATTGCTAGTATTATCATTATTTACTTTTCTCCAGAATTGCGAATCACTTCTCCTGCTTAATATTCTAACTAAAGAAGTTAGAACCAGTTTAAATTACTGAAATTACTTCAGACTTCTTTGGGAAGCATCCATGAATGAATGTTCCTTGGCATGAAGAGAAAAAAATGTTTGAAAAGTTAAAAATTTACAACCTACACACTCAGGTAAACTATAATCTTGTGATATCCATAACCACTGAAAAATAGGAGCAATTGGTGGAGTTGAAGTATTTACAATGCCAGCGGTTTAAAAGTGTTAGGTTTAGCACGCATTTTGTAGCCTTGGAAGAAATAGCATTTTAAGTTATTGATTACGAATACAGTTTGAGTATTTGCTGGTGGCACTGTGGAAACAATTCTCTCTGTTTATAGGTTATTTCCAACAGTGTTTGAACATACCATTAAAGATAAATGATTGACAGCCCCTTCCAGTAAGCGTTCAGTATGTGTACACATTACACCCAAGCGTTCCAAACAAATTCTGAACACTTCAAAGTCTGTCAGAAACAGTAGCAGCAAAGGATATTTACTGATTCTGGCTGACAACCAACAGCAAACTAGCGCATGCGCTTTAGGCAACCCCTTTAGGTACCTATCAGTCTATACATGGTCCGTGTCTAGGAGGGAAACTTATATGTTTAGAATATATTTACAATGAAGTTGTTTACAAAATCCCTAATAAATGCAGCAAATCTTAGTGAAACTAAGCTGTAAGTTTATAAAGGCTGTTGGGGACAAATACAAATATTTGTGCTGGTATTTATTTCGTTTTTAGACCAATAATTTTAATTAAGAGTGGTATTTTTTTCAAGCTAGAAGCCCCAAAAACGCGTACACACAAGCTATACGTATTTATTTACTTCGAGAACTTGGGACGAGGCCAAACTCCTGGCCACCTGCGCGCCGCGGGTTGTTCATCTTTGCGCCGCTGAAATTTCTGAAGTGGAAGAGTCACTAACTGATACCAGTTTACTCACAATGGATGGGGCTATCCTTCCTGCAACTCGAGGGAATTAACTTTATTTTCCAACACTCAAAACTTTCTTAGTGACACACGTATAAGGGGTAAAAAAGCAAGTTTTTTGCAAGCTAGTGACCTCACACTATCTGAGTAGCAGGTAAGGTACTGAAAGTATGAATGCGTGAAAGTAACCCGTCTGGTCTATAATAACAGGCGTTGTTTAAGTATACACGCCAACAAAATAGAAACAGAATGGTTTCTTTGTGTTCGTACTCATTCCGTAGCAGACAGAGCATTTGCTGTGTTAAATGACATCTGCCGGCAGAGCTGCTATTACTAGATAAGATATACCAACCGATCACGGAGGTTCAATGAAAAATCAGCGACTAATCTTCATAAGAAATCCAAAAAAATTCGGACATCTTATGCTATAAGAAACGATTTCATCAGCTGCCATGCCCCCTCAGGGTGCAGATCTTTAAATATAGTAACTTTCAGGCGCTATACTGCTGTAAAACTTCGCATATATCTATTTTGTCATTTTCGGTCACATTTTTGTATTCTTCCACTTAAAACTTCAAATATAAGCATTTTTAAAGAAGTTTAGGTGTTTATTAATAGATAATTTATATATTCTCTTGAAGAATTTATGTTGTTAATTATATCATCAATTTGTGCTAATTCAGCGTCCAATAAATCGATCAATCAGTAAAGTCAGAATGATAGTTGATATTTTCTCGGTGACCGATGTGTGTATATTTCTTCGCCGTTCGCTGCACTACGGTCGTGCCTTCTATTCATTAAAAATCAGATAAGAATTGATTATTGCCTAAGCTTACTGTTTTTCCTTAATCACGTTCTACAGAAATCGTATTTAGTAAAAGGCACAGTTTCTTGTGGTCTTACGTGGTCTCGTAAGGAGTGAGGTATAACTACTGACCAATTAACTGTCGACAGTTGCAGTAAGGGGCTTGAGGCGTGGTGCTGTAATGAGGACAAGGAAATTTGGAGGCGATGGTAAATACACCTGGCCTCATAGAAAGGCCACGTGTTAATTTTATTGAGATCTCGATTTTCTTAGTGGCTATTATCGAAAATTTTGTGGATGTTGCTTGAAATAAGCAGTTTTTATTCGGTTAAACGATTCTTGTTTAAAGAAAAGCTTTAGTTAAGCCCTTAAAACCATAAAAACGTATGAAGCCTTTCAGTAAACGTAATACAATATTACATTGGAAAATATATAAACGTTTAATCCCTCTGCAAATTTTGCCTATATTTATACTGGAATTAGGATTCCTATCAAAATAGGTTTCAACATGTTTGTCATATTACGTTATAACACAGTTTCTGATTTGTAATGAAAGTTTTTCTTCTTATGCTTTTGCTATTTATGCACCAAATCCGTTTTAATTTTTTATTGGTCTGCGGTGTGTCCTTCTTGAAGGTTACGCGTACTACACATTGAGAACATAGACCAAAAATCTGGCCACGTGTAGCATCTGATGTGTACGGCATGGTGTGAAACAAGCAAGCTTAATAAGTAACGATTTAGTGAGCTAGTGATTTAGGAAATATACAATACAAAAATTTCTGTAAATGTTTATCAAGATTAACATGGAGTAAATAGAATAGGCTTGTGCCAGAGTGAGCAGATAGTCACGTGACGTATGGCTTTTTCACTTACAGCCTCATCAGTATTCGTGAAGCTAGCAAGGAAACAGTGTCCGTGCTTGTAATGCCTTGCACGAGTGTCATGCAAGCAATTTATGGGATTTCACGCCGTTCCTCAATTACGCAATGTGAACAAGCTCCCACAAATGTTTCAATAGGACTCGAGCCGAGACAAATCCATCAACAGAGTCTCGTAATCCTGGACCCCTGTAGCATTATCTGGCATCAGATTCCATACCAAATGTCACTGCCACGTACGCACTATAATTCTGTCACAGATTCCAAACTAATGCCATTCCAAGCCTTGATGCTGTTCAGATTACCAGAGTGCTACCCTTATATGTCCCAAATTACCTGGATTTTGATTTGCCAACCTTGGAATTGACACACTACTGGCTAATACTGCCTGCTTTTGAGCATCTTCCAGAGGCATTTATTCGAAATTTCATTCTTATTCACTCAACCACCTACTGCACTTGACTCAGGAGTTTAGCAATGACCTTGTGGTTGACACAAGGGAGCCTGAGATAAGACACTGTTGCTATGAGATTTTACATCCTGCTTCAAAAGTGACATCCTTTCTTTCCCGTGACAAAAATATTACGCGAAACAGCATCAGTATTATATTGCACAATCACATCAAAGCAATTATGATTTTACTTTCGGTAATATCACTAATGAATTGTGTTTATTGGAGACCCAAGAATCACACGATATAATATTGTAGGAACACTAGCACAGTCTACAGTCCAACTTCCAGCATTCCCGTATTCTAGAACACGTCGTACAGGTTCTCCTGTACTGTATGTTTATCTGCACAGCACCTAGCCGCTTATTGCGACTTTATCTGTGCAGTATAGAAGGTGTTCATAGTTGTGCAAGCTTTTGTGTCTGTGGGCAAACTGCCTTGTAGGCAGTAATCTGAACTGCTGGTGTTACCGTACCAAGAAACACCCCACTCCACAGTGCGATTGCGCGTTCAAGGACAAACACATTCTCCTGAGTAAATGACAGTACATACGTAGTGAAGGCAGCTAGAGAAAAGAAAGTATACGCGGACAATAGCAAATTATGTGGTAGTGCGGTGTCTGGAATGTTCTCCCACAGTCACTCTCGACCATTCTACTTCCAGAACTCTTCCATTGTCTAAAGGCGCTGTATAAGGCACCACTCATGCCAGAAGGGAATTTGTCGCTCAGTTCAGTGGGAGTTGTAATCTGACATGTAATAAAGTTATTAAATGCTACCCATATGGCTTTCTACATGTTTTGGAGAGTTTTAATGATATTTTTTCTGAAATTTCACCTCGTTCTTCCATTTTATTTTCTTCTAAATTCATATTTACTGCCATTCAGTGTTTATGTAGGATATACTAGATAAAAGAATAACTTTTTAGATCAAAGAAAACAAAGTCATATATTGTATAGGTTAACCCTACAACATAAATCGAAGTATGACGATTTGTAATGTGAACAGAGAGCTATAAAAATTAATCATGTAGATACTGAAATGGAAAGCATAATCACCGCTGCAAATACCAACAGTAATTGCCATATGATCAGTAAAGGCCGCTATGAATCCCATATGCGGTTGCCTGGGATCGAACCCGGGCGCTTCGGTGAGAAGCAAATGGTCTAATCACTCAGCTA
This sequence comes from Tenodera sinensis, assembly GCA_030765045.1. Taxonomy (NCBI): domain Eukaryota; kingdom Metazoa; phylum Arthropoda; class Insecta; order Mantodea; family Mantidae; genus Tenodera; species Tenodera sinensis. Next base: position 21,933,344 of record CM060967.1, on the reverse strand, counting down.
CGGTGAACCAAGGCACTGATCACGTCCCCTCTTCCAGTACTGCACTCCACTCGTGACGCCCATGTCGCAGCGGCCGTGCGGTACTTCTTGGCCCGGAAAGGGCTATTGCACCACGGGGTTAACTAAGGTTAAAGTTTCTATTGTTAGTCCAGCGAAAGTTCTTTACTTGTTTACTTATAGTTTGGGTTCTGTTCCCTAACTACCACAGACTAGTTTTATTAAGCTACAGTCTTAGCAAATGAAGTATAAACGTATGGTATTTTATCGGGTTAACTAACCGGGAGATGCGCCCTTTAATTTGCGGCCGTATGCTCATTAAGAGCCGCTATCAGGAACTTCACCCATATTGTTCTTCCGATAACAGTCTTCGACTATGAAACTCATTTTGCTACAAATTTTGCTAAACTTTTAATTAGTTTGCGCCGTAGTTTGAGACTGCTGTGTTTGGCTGCAATCCCGCAACAATTATTTATACAAGCGCTGCACAGGATCCATCCCCTCCTGTGCTCTATTGTAATTAGCTTGATGCATTGGAAATGTCATATTTCAAACTGCCTCAGCAGTTGCCTGAATTGCTACTTGCTTCTCGTTAAAGTTGGAACACTTGATTTGGCAGATTCCGTAACCTGAGACAGTTAACCATTTAAATCCACTGTTACAACGGTCACTTTTGGACGAGAAATCCTCAAAATTACAAGACTAAACAGGGTAAACACGAGGAGCGTAAAACAAAATTTAACTGTTGATCTGCTACTATAATAATAACTATTATTACCACTGATTATAATCTGTGATGCTATATTTCATAGTTACTACGCAAAAAATCTATGCTTCATATTAGTCTAAAAAACACGCACTATCAAAACATACACTTTAATGATGATCAACTATATCTTATCTGGGCTTAACATGTTTGACTTATTACGATAACTTACAGATTGTCTCTTTAAAAATCTCATGTGTTGCACTCACATGACTTTCTCTGCCCTTGTACTAACCCTCTTACAAACTCTTATTCCTATATCTTCTTCACGTTAGTTGAGACAAACGTATGTAGAAATTATCTTGTTTATGTCCTTGTAGGTACAAGGGTAATATGGGAATACAGTAGGCTTTGAGCGATAGTCAAATCTTTTAAAGCTTTGAGATTCGGTTCTCTTTGCACAGCTAACATAAAAAAGTAACAACAATGTTGTATTTGACGGAAGTTTAAGTTCTTCGAAGCTGACACAATAAGAAGGAATATCTTGGAAATGGTTTACTCTACAAAAAAAAAAAAAAAATTGGACATAGATTGTGTGTTGTAGCGAGAGCTCCATTTTTATAGTAAGATTTGGTCTATCGCTTATGGTTTGCCAGTTATTGTAAAGTCATAGAAAATTCCAAATATACATTTCATTTGCCATAAAATAACTTAAACGTATGGCATTTTAATAAAAATCGTTGGAGCTATTTTTGAGAAAGTCAGAATTTTGGAAAAATTTTCTATGTAAAGGGTAGTTTAGCGTGGACGAATTTTCTTCCAAGATCTTCGTATTGCATCCTTCAAATATATTAAACTTAAAAACCAACTATTGTTTTTAAACGATCTTTGGTTTTTGAGTTATGATGTTCACAAACAGACACACAAACACACATCACAAACACACAGGGACCTTTTTCTAAAAATGTTTTATTTTTTTATTTACGGAGCCTCAAAACTTATATTTTCGGTGAAATATCGACATTGAAGTTTTGGGTGGATTATTTATTTATTTATTCATCCACTGATCATTTTACATGACATGGGATATATCATATATAGCACACTATAATTAATACATAATTATTATACAAAATACAATAGTACAACCTTGTATCATTTATGTAGTTTACAATGCTATTGGTTATTACAAGATATATCATTAAATATTTACATCTAAATATAACATTCATTATAGTTCAGCAATATTATACAAACATTTATCTATTATAAATGATAAATGGAATACAGTGCTTCGTAGTAAGGGAAGTAAAATATTTATGCTACAAGGATTACAAAGAAAATTTTGTTTTCTGGGTAGATCTGATTCCAAAATGAGGTCGCAGGGTGAGTCGAGGAAACCTACGAACAAAATAAACTTAACCCTTGTATCATACACTCTTTTTAGACAATGCTGCATATATATATATATATATATATATATATATATATATATATATATATATATATAGATTATATATAAATATATGGTTTTGTTTTACCTCTTTCATATTGATTATCGTCATCGGACTGTGATGTTCAGTTGTTGTGTTGCTTAGCATCAGTGTTGAAAACATGATGACTTTTACAAACCACAACATTCTTCATAAGGGAGGGAGTGGAAACAATAAAACGATGAAAATGATGTACAAAAATGAAATTAATTAATATATTTTTTGCAGCGCACATACACAATTTTGGATAAGCGTTGTATAAATGAGATTCGTGCCCTACTTGAATGAGGCCTTGGGCACATTCTGCAAGAAAGTTGGCATTATCGGAATGTTAAAAGCTTTTGAGCACTAAGTGGAAGAATTTTATAATTTTAAAACTGTGTTGAACTGCTAAAAGGCCCACGTTTTACTATTAACTGTCTAAAAAGTTGTTTTCTTCTCGATTTTCATGAAATTTCAGTAATACATAACCTTAAATCATTTTATTCATACAAGGGATGCTGTTATGATGAACATAACCTCTGAACTTCAGGTCTGGTTTTACTGCAATGTCGTGGCCATAATTTCAACTGAATATAAAACAGTGACACAACTACACAATGCTGTTTGTTAGTTGGTAATCAGGTGTTCGTTCCTGCCTTGTCGTTAATCATGTTTATAAACTCTCTCTGAAACCACTACATGTTCTGTCAGTTGCTCTGTGACCCTTGTCACTTGAGGGTCATCTTCATTTCTGCTGATTATCGACCCTGCATTTTAAAACATTATTCATGTAAACGCAGTCCTAACTTGCAATTGTGCTATAACATCTATCATATAGCAGAGGTAAATGTTGCAGCCCGAGAGAACATCATTTTAATCTCTATTTTCATGGAAAATCACACACAATAATTTACGAAAGCATTAGTTTATTATTCTGTATATGCATTAATTACCGTGAAAGTACAGAAGCTGGGACAGTAAAGTGCACAAATGCAGTGTGGTTCAGGACCTGCGCAGTTTAATTGTGCACCGTCAAAAATTGGGTGATTGTCTTATTCTGAATGATTCCTTTAGACCATTCTATTGTACAGCGCATCCAGAACGCCTCCATATGTTATAGTTCATACGTTCCTGGTCACATTGGCTTGAAATGAAATGGATTTGGCATCAAGGCAGCAATCAGAAAACGCAGTATTTTAATATGTGTTACCTGGAATGATTTTGCTTGTATTCCGCATAGCTGTTTTCCGCGCTGGTGCGAAGAATTACTGGTTAACTTCCTCTCGGGTATATCATCGCGAGATGATCTTGGTTCGGCTGTGTATTGACCATTGCAATTTTACATACTCTTACGTTTTCAAGGTGTAAAGCTTTTTAATGTGTTTATGTTAATTTGAGAGGTACTGTTGTCACAGGGATCTATTTCATAGATGAAACAATCAATATTGTTTTAATGAATGTTTTGAACAATGTATTAACACTTAAAAACCATTATCCTTCCCATGAAACACTTTTACAATTTTCTCGCTAAATATGGCGGAGTTCTTCGCTAACAAATAAAATGGCCAGGCACAGCCAATGATTGTGAAAAGTCGATGTTCTTTTCTAATCTCGCCGCACTCAATTGATCTAAATTATTGACCATATAGTTCCTTTTTAAGAATATCACAAAAGTTCACAATTAATTATTCACTTTTCGATTTATGATTATGATTTCTTGTCGTTATAATGTAGATCAAAATTACTTCTAACCTTCTTCGTTGTATCATACATGAACAAAAGAACTTAGCCTACGCTGCCTATAATTAAACATACTTATTTCAGGGGGCTTTCTGTTGCCTCCATATTTGCCATTTGAATTATTTCAGAGGGCTCATACAAAAATATTGCCTCTGTCGGTGTGTCATTCATTGCTAGAGTGTTTCTCCAACTCATCTTAGGGAATCTCTGCAATTGCCGGTCAGTCTTCCAGAAGTCCTACTGGCCAATAAACAAGTAGTCGGAAGAGAGTTTACATTTTTGTCAAATAACTTCCAGCAAAGGATTTACTATTACAGCTATGGAGACCATATTTTTGGCCCTTTCTATAAATAAGTGTTTATTTCTGCTTTTTACCATAATTAGTTCTATATAACAAGCTTCTTTAAGGGTACAACCAAGTATAAAAAGGTGATTTTCTAAATTATTCGAGTTAGAGACTTAATTTTTGCACAGGAATTACTAGCAACTAAAGAAATATGTGCACCAAATTTCATTCCAATATATTAGCTAATTTATCTCCTCCAACAGAAGGACTGTTGAACAACGGTTAACATTTTTAAATTTGTATCTCTCATAATCTTTGTAATAAATAAAAGTAAGGAAATTTTGATATAGTCCATAGTTTTTCTTTAAAACAAAGCTATTAATACCGCATAGCGTAAAAATATCATAAAACAGTACATTATTATCTTAATCATGTTTTGTTTTTAAAAAATACGTATAAGTAATATCAAAATTACATAAAACATATAATGGTGTTCGGTTTATTGCCATAAAACCCACCTGGGCTTCGCTTTACGTCCTGATTACATTTTCCAAGTCGTAGTGCAAATATATGGAGAAATATGCCTGCATATATACGCAGTTTACTTGTAACCAAAATAGGACATTCCATATTTTAGTAAAATCACTGTTAACAAACAAAAGAATAATTTCCCTATCAATATCACGAGCAGTTCTTTCAAATCACTTCAGTGACGCAGATGGACTTTGATATCAATTTGCGTTTATCGAATTGTTTCCCCTTCTGGATGGCCACAGAATCAAATCATAACATGAAAATGTCATTAACTTGATAATGACCACATTAGGAGAGGATAAAGAAGGAAAAATAATAACTCTGTTTTTACAGAAATCCATCGTTACGGAGCCGGCGCCCTGATTTCAGCCTAGTACCCTCGTTGCAGGGAATGTTTATCTTCCCGCAGTGTAACAACAGTTCTATAATAGAGCAAAAGCGTTGTGTAAAAGCCTTAGTGAAAAAAGGGTACAGAGGGCATTTCTGTTCAGGATTCGCGATGCCTTGACTCTCATTATAAACTCACAGAGACTTTCTGAGGGTTTTTTAAATACACATTAACAATACAACCACTGCTGAACAGGTTTAGTTTCTCTGCCACGTAATTAAGACAGAGAAGGTCACTTTGTTGTTTTTCCTCTCTGCTAAAGGACGAAGTGATTCCGCACATTTGCATCAAAGTGTGCTGTAGCTCATGTCAGCTATTTCTACAGCTGTCTACTGGTGTTGTTAAAACGTTACTGTACTGGAAACTACGCAAGTAACGCAGCAGAATGCGCACCAGGCACTCTATGGAAGAGTTTAGCGCATCCCAACAATGTTATGCTCAACAATGTTCTTACACAGAGCACAGATTCCTAAGAGTTGCATACGTTCCGTATTAAGGCGCCAAAACAAATGCGGAAAAATGGTCACAAACGTTTGCTCTCAAACTTCGACGTTCTCCAGCGCCCAAACAGTGCATTTCCGGTCTTAAAAAGCGACTAGTTTGCCACCGGGCATAACATAGCAACAGTTGCCGGCGTTTTTTGGGACGCCTTGTATAATATCAATCAGCTCATCATGCTAAACAATTTGTATTCGTAATCATATTACCGTATTTTATCGCGTAATTCCCCCCTTTTTTTCTCAAAAAATGTTCTTGAAAACACTGGGGAGGGAATTATGCGAGTGGTGCTTCTAGGAATTCAGAAAGGAAAGGAAACCATACCAGGTTTCATTGGGCCTACATGTATTGCTCCATTGTTTCTTTTCTCTGACTTCTGCGGTCTCACTTTCGCCACTAACATCACTATTTTCATTTACATTTGACTCAGATAACACATCTTCATTTTCACTATTCCACAACATGTCGTCAGAACCATTAATGGCACAAGAAATACCAGTTCTTTTTTAAACTTTAACAATATGACGACTTGTAAGAAACTGACTTATAAACACGTCTGCAACTTCACATTTCAATTTTACGATACGTTGTGACAGTGGCAATACACGTATTTTTGTGGCCAGCACTGGGTTCATTGTTGTCCGTGACAGGCACCGCTACATCGATTGTTGTCCATTATCAAGTCATTTGAAGGCCGCTCCAATACGAATGAACCAGGAGAGGGAATTATGCGATGTTTAATAGGTAAATAATTTTTAGTGATGAAAAATCATAGGGAGGGAAATATGCGAGGGGGGGGGGCTTATGTGGTAAAATACGGTAATTTAAAATTCCATTGAAATTAGTGTGTAATATTTTGACTGCATTAATTTTTCAGACATTATCTGAATTTTAATATGGAAATTTTGATACTTATTACTTGAATTTCCTTGAACTTTATTATTATTATTAATTTGATGCATTGCCTCTAATTTTATATGGTATTTTTTTAAAAAAATGTTAATTGTAAAGTTATACTTTGTCCCCTTGGGGGTACTCGAATGAGAGAGGTACATCAAATAAATAGCATGCAGATAGACTGAGTTATCTGCTCGAGCGTTTACCTTAACATAGAGTACTAAAATAAAAAATCTGATGTGTTACACTCACATGACTTTCTCTACTCTTGTACTAACCGTTCTTACAAACTCTTATTCCTATATCTTCTTCGTGTTAGTTAAGATAAACATTTGTACAAATTATCTTATTGCTTATTTCCTTGTAGGTGCAAGGGGAATATTGGAATACAGTTGGCTTTGTGCGATAGTCAAATCTTTTAAAGCTTTGAGATTCCGTTCTCTTTGTACACGTAACATATAAAAAAATGAACAACGATGACCCATTTCACGAAAGTTTCAAGTTTTCCGAAACTCACACACATAACAAGGTATATCTCCGAAATGGTTCACCCTACAAGAAAATTTATTGTGACATAAATTGTGTATTTTAGCAAGATCTACATTTTCTGTATAGTATAATTTGGTCTATCTCTAACGGTTTACCAGTTATGTAAAAGTCGTCCAGAGTAAATACGACTACAGGGGCTATAGCCAGAAAATTCAAGATATACATTTCATTTGTCATAAAAATATCTCAAACATATGACATTTTAATCAAAATCGTTAGAGCCATTTTCAAGAAAATCAAAATTTTCGAAAAATTTTCCATGTAAAGGGTAGTTTAGGGTGGGGCTATTTTCTTCAAAATCTTCGTGTCACATCCTTGAACGACATTAAACTTAAATACCAAATTTGGTTTTTAACCGACTTTTCGTTTTTGAGCTATGCTGTCCACAGACTGACAGACACACAGACACACACACAGACCTTTTTCTAAAAATGCTTTTTTTGGATTCAGGAGGCCTCAAAACATGTATTTCCGGTGAAATCTCGACTTTGAATTTTTGGGTGGAATACAGTACTTCCCCTACTTACCAGTAGAGAAAGTAAAAATGTGGTGATATGATGATCGCAGTACATCTGGTTCTAGCAAAAGCACCACCCAGGCCGACAGTTCTCTGTGTATATTTCAGCAGCACTTGGAAAGTCTCAAGAACGCGGAGAATCCGCCGTCATCTGCTGAAGTGAAGTCATATGATATCACATTGAGTTGTTGTTTGGGAAACATCCCTACAATTTTTTTGGTATTTTATTGCTGTCAGAGGTTTGAAGTGGAGAAGCTTACATCTGCGCACTGTGAGTTATGAAGGTACCGCAGTACTGGTGCATTCAACTGCAGTGTTTGACATCCAACCCCCGCCCACACCACCCCCAACTGGTGGATGGTTATTACCCTTTTCATGTTTGCGTTACCTTTCAAGCCAAGTCCCAATCATGTTATGCTACAGTGAGCTTAAAAAGTCCTGCACAAGAATGTAAACAGAACTATCTGAAATCACTTTGACGTTCACCACTCCGAGACTGGGAAATTTGTTGCAGTCCTGTTTTCCAGGTTTGTTTGCGTCCACCATATTTTATATCTCTTTTGAATCTTTGTGCTGGATATTAAGACATCTTTATAGGACAAACGCAGTCCTAGAAAAGTAAGAAGTGTGTTGGAGTCTTTTTTACTTATTCTTCTTCAAACTATTCTTATTTTTATTCCTCTGTCTGCAATATGAAGTTGACAAAAGCATAAAGTTCCTGAAAATTCAAACAAATAAAGAATTACGTTGAAATTGCCAACTTTACAAGAAATGTTACTTGGTTTGTCGTATGTGTTTTTACTTTATTTATGTAATAAGACTTAATCTTATCTCTCATCTTATCTCCAATTATAGAAAATTAAAATAAGGCTTTAGAAGCTGTTCCAATAAGCATATGAAATTTTAATCCAAAACATTATAAACAATTTTGAGAAAATAAAACGTTCATTGTAAAGCAAATTTTACTGTTAGTGGATTTTCTTGAACATCTCAATGTTGTAGCGTTGGCACGGAACGTCTATACAACTTAAGCATAGAACTTCAGTACGGGAAGTACTCCTGATGTTTTATGTTCCGTGGGATGACGTCACGTTGCTTGGAGATAGTAACTTCTAGCTAGTTTGAAACCCTGGTTGTAAAGTTTGCGTGTAAAATTGCCGACAAAGAAGGACATTTGTATTAATTTATTTGTTAATTAGCGAAAATTAATAAGGAATAATTGAAAGATAATCAAATAGTAATTTTGCCACAATATCAAATCCTTCAAAGATGGAGAGCTTAAGTAATATGTCTGATGTTTGACGACTTGACCTAACGTGATTCTTCGTTTCGACACCAGATTTCGCCAATCAGTCACCAACTGCATGGGCTTTGACAGTGATTCCCCCACCCGGCAGGACTGGCAACTACAAAGTCATTCATCCGTTGAGAACATCAGTTACAGTGCGCAAATTCCCCACACGGCAGCGCTAACTCGCCCATTGCCAACACTTCAATCCTGAAAGACTGGGTTGAAATGAAATGCAGGGACTGCATGTAATTATCCTTCGCAATATTCGACACGAGAAAAGCCCTGAAAACAACCCATGAGTCACGAAGGTCGACTAGGGGTATGGAAACCCACGACCTCCCCAATGCGAGCCTCGCGCGTTACCACGGAGATTCTCCACCACATTTTCTGGTCTTCATAGACTCTTTCTCTTGTGTTACGTGGCATGGGTACAAGAGTCTGCCTGAGTAATAATTATTCACGAAGCTTAACACCTGGTTTGGATTTGATTCATCTCGAAGTGGCATTTGAAACACTCACAGAGCCTTTGATGTCATGGCAGAATGCCAATCGAGTTGCACCATATCAGCGCCATGCCATTTCCAACCAACAAGCATTTAACAGATGAGTTATGCATCTTCAATTGGAACACTTTCGTGGTAGCGGTTAATGATGAATGACATACCCGCATCTACTTCGCTTATTAAAACCCCTAACATGCAGAGAAAATTATGCATTCTGGACAAAACACTCGCTATGACGTCACAAGCAGAAAGGGATTAATTTAACTTGATGGTTTGTCCCTTTCAGAGCACGAGTTACAAAATGCCAGGTGCAAGATGGGGAGATATATTCCTCTTATACTGTTAGGGGTATAAGAAGAGAGATTTTGATAAATAATACCATAGTATGAATTTTTTTTGATGTGTTGTTTTTACCTTCTCTACTACGTATTGTATTCCATCCAAAAATTCCATATCGAGATTTCACCAGAAAAATGTATTGAATCATAAAAAAGCATCTTTAGAAAAAGGTGTGAGTGTGTGTGTCAGTCTGTGGACAGCATAACTCAAAAACCAAACGTCGTTGAAAAACCAAAGTTGGTATTTAAATTTAATGTCTTTCAAGGATGCGACACGAAAATTTTGAAGAAAATAGCACCACCCTAAACTACCCTTTACATGGGAAATGTTTCAAAAATTTTGAATTTTTTGAAAATAGCTCTAACGATTTCGATTAAAATGTCATATGTTTGAGAAATTTTTATGGCAAATGAAATGTATATCTTGAATTTTCTGGCTATAGCCCCTGTAGCCGTATTTACTCTGGACGACTTTTGCATAACTGGTAAACCGTTAGAGATAGACCAAATCATACTATACAAAAAATGTAGATCTTGCTAAAATACACAATTTATGCCTCTATGAATTTCCTTGCAAGGCTAACCATTTCAGAGATATTTCTTGTTTTGAGTGTGAGTTTCGGAAAACTTAAAACTTTCGTGAAATGGATCATTGTTGTTCATTTTTTTATATGGTAAGTCTGCAAAGAGAAGAGAATCTCAAAGCTTTAAATGATTTGACTATCGCTCAAAGCCTACTGCATTCTAATTTTCCTCTTGCACCTACAAGGAAATGAGCAATAAGATAATTTGTACAAATGTTTGTCTCAACTAACACGAAGAAGATATAGGAATAAGAATTTGTACAAATAGTTAGTACAAGAGTACAGAAAGTCATGTGAATGCGGCACATCAGATTTTTTAGAATTACAAACAGCAGAACTTTCTTTTAAATATATAAACACAAACTTTAAAATCAATTTAAATTTTACAATTGTAAGACTGTTTTAAGCAATAATAAACGACGCAATTTAAGTGGCATAGGTTCGCAGGGGGGGTAATTTTCTAAACAAGGGAATAAAATGAGCAGAAGGGGTAAAATCCGCCTTCAACATTCAAATTAGACCTAAAATTCAGTCACTCCGAATTTACAAAATAACCCCGTTAATTCAACTGCATATATTTGAAACGTATTTTTCACAACAAAAAGAAATATTTATGGTTTAGTAACTGCAATAATTTATTGCTAATTAGCTTTATTATTTTCTCAAGATTTCTTCAACTATAATGCCTATGATTATTGTTATTTCAGCCCGTTGCACTTCATAAACCCAATTAAATATAACGAAAGACGCCCTCACACTAATTGCTTCTTTTTGAAAGACCGAGGGGAGTGTATTGTTTAATTATTAAAGAGGAATGAGAGTGATAAAGCAGAATAAAATAAAGCGCTTTGTATATCCTCAACTTTTGAACTGACAGCCCCCAATGCACGAGTGCTGCGATTTGAATTTAACTGACAATGGACCTTTTTCATGTCAGATTTCCAGGATGGAAATCACATTCTTTTGTTTGAATTATCCGCATAATTTCATGAAGTTAATCCGCCAGTCTTTTATGAATAATTATAGAAGCGGTGAAGAGCGCTGGATGCTTTTTGATAGGGATGACGTTTCAAATGTGGAGATACCAGAAGAGAAGCCTTACTGCAGTTTGGTAGTTTTCAAACAGTTTAGTAGCTCAGAGGTTAACATTGTCAATATTTAATTCTAGGGTTGTTTTAGGACCTAACGTGAATTTTGCAGTGAGACCATTGTATTAAAATGTCAAAATATCTGATAAAAGAACACATTGTATTAGTAAAAATCTGATGTCTTGCACTCACATGACTTTCTCTACTCTTGTACTAACTATCTTGTACTACTCTATCTTCTTCGTGTTAGTTAAGATAAACATTTGTACAAATTATCTCATTGCTTACTTCCTTTAAGGTGCAAGAGCAATACGGGAATACAGTAGGCTTTGAGCGATCGTCAAATCTTTTAAAGCTTTGAGATTCCGTTCTCTTTGCACGCTTAATATATAAAAAAATGAACAACGATGTTCCAATTCACGAGCGTTTTAACTTTTCCAAAACTGACACAAACAACAAGGAATATCTCCGAAATGGTTCACTCTACAAAAAATTTATTTCGACATAAATTGTGTGTTTTAGCAAAATCTATATGTTCTGTGCAGTACGATTTTGTCTATCTCTTACGGTTTACGAGTTATTCAAAAGTCATCCAGAGGCAACAGGACTACATAGGCTATAGCCAGAAAATTCAAAATACATTTCATTTGTTATACAAATGTCATAAACATATGGTATTTTAATCAAAATCGTTAGTCATTTTCAAGGAATTCAACATTTTGGAAAAATGTCCTATGTAAAGGGTAGTTTAGGTTGGAGGTATTTTTATCAAAATGCTCTTGTCGTATCCCTAAAGGATGTTAAACTTAAATAGCAACTTTGATTTTAACAGATTTTTCGTTTTTGTGTTACGCTCTTCATAGCAAGCAAGCGCGCGCGCAAACACACACACACACATACACACACACATACACACACACCACACACACACGCACACACACATACACACACATACACACACACCACACACGCACACACATACACACACATGCACACACCACACACACACATACACACACCACATACACATACACATACATACACACATACATACACACACACCACACACACACATACACATACACCACACACATACACACACATACACATACATACACACCACACACACATACACATACATACATACACATACACACACATACACACACATACACACACACCACACACACACTCACACACATACACACACCACACACACATACACACATACACACACATACACACACATACACACACCACACACACATACACACACACCACACACACATACACATACATACACACACATACATACACACACCACACACACATACACATACATACACATACACACACATACACACACATACATACATACACACACACCACACACACACGCACACACACATACATACACACACCACATACATACATACACACATACACACACATACACACACCACACACATACATACACACACATACACACACGCACACACACATACATACACACACACCACACACATACATACACACACATACACACACGCACACACATACACACACACCACACACATACATACACACACATACACACACGCACACACATACATACACACACCACACACATACATACACACATACACACACGCACACACATACATACACACACCACACACATACATACACACATACACACACATACACACACGCACAAACATACATACACACACCACACACACATACACACATACACACACGCACACACATACACACATACACACACATACACACACATACATACACACACACCACACACACGCACACACATACATACACACACACCACACACCTACATACACACACACCACACACCACACACACATACACACACATACATACACACACTACACACACACGCACACACACATACACACACCACACACACATACACACATACACACACATACACACACCACACACACATACACACACCACACACACATACACACATACACACACATACACACACACCACACACACATACATACATACACACACATACACACATACACACATACATACACACACCACACACACACGCACACACATACACACACATACACACACCACACATACACACACCACACATACACACACATACATACACACACACCACACACATACACACACATACACACACCACACACATACATACACACACCACACACACATACACACATACACACATACATACACACACCACACACACACGCACACACATACACACACCACACACACATACACACACACACCACACACACATACACACATATACACACACCACACACACACATACACACACATACATACACACACACCACACACACATACACACACCACACATCACACACACATACATACACACACACCACACACATACATACACACACCACATACACACATACACACATACACACACATACACACATACATACACACACCACACACACACACACATACACACACCACACACATACACACACATACACACATACACACATACATACACACACACCACACACACATACACACATACACACACATACATACACACACACCACACCACACACCACACACACACATACACACACGCACATACACACATACACACATACAGCAAAACTGGTGATAAAGTTGGGGCAGCAGGGATCATCTTCATCCATGGCAACCTGGCATACAAATTAAAGTTGAAGTTGCATCCACGATGCACGAATAACCAGGCTGAACAACTGGCAATATTAAAAACACTTAAAAAACTAGATGAGCTTGGATATGGAGAATGCGATGAAAAACGAGCTGCATTATTCACAGACAGTAAGATAACTCTAGATCTGCTCAGGAACAACATAAAACATAACCAGCTGATAGAAGCAATCAAAACCAAAATCCTTGAACTTTCAAAATCAAAGTGGGCACTACATTTCGGCTGGGTGAAAGGACATGCGGGAATACACGGAAATGAACTTGTGGACAGACTAGCAAAACAAGCTGCCGCAGAAGACACTGAAATAATATATGACAAAGTATCAAAAGAAGCAATAGTAACTAGAGAGAAAGAAACTGCACTCGAAGAATGGCAACAACAATGGACAGCATCAAGGAAAGGAGCAGTAACCAAAGAATATTTCCCATCCGTGAGAAGAAGATTAAAGCAACGGTTACCAATATCTCCGGAGTTCACAGCAATGATAACAGGACATGGAAAGCTAAGATCATATCGCCACAGGTTTGGATTTTTAGATAACCCAATGTGCAAATGTGAAGAAGAGGACCAAACAGTAAACCACATTATATTTCGATGCAAAATACTAAACAACCAGAGAAACGCAATGATTAGGAAGATACAAAGTAAAGGTGCTACTTGGCCCATAAACAAAGAAGAACTTGGAAGCAATTTCATACAACCTTTCATTAACTTCATTAATGCTATACAATTCACAGAAATAGAATGACTTAAGTTCAAATATATATAATTTCTACTCCTATGATAAGTACTAGATTTATGATTTGTAAAATAGCATTAGGTTAAAGAAATAAAGTCAAACAAAATAAAATAGCATTAAACAGCAAACATCAAATAAAAAAAAAAAACCTGTAAATATCACAATAGAGAAGTACTCAATTAGACTAAGGTAGATAAAAAATTAGAGGTAAATAAAGATGTAAATGTTCAAATAGAACATCACCAACAATATGAACATGTATATATAAAATGTAATTTGTATGTAAATAAATAAATTCAAGCATGTAGTATTCATATGGAATGGGGCATGCAAAAAAAAAAAAAAAAAAAAAAAAAAAAAATACACACATACACACACACACAGACACATGTACCCCTTTTTTTAAAGTCTTTTTCTGGATTCAGGGGGTCTCAAAAGATATATTTGCGGCGAAATCTCGACATCGAATTTGTAGATGTAATATAATACTTTCTCTACTTAGTGTACGTAGTAGAGAAAGTAAAAATTTGATACCAAACGAAACATTAACAGAACTCAGAGGGCATAACTTGCTGTTGAACAATTGTTCTAAAGGTAAAAGGTCACCGATATGACTTGAGATGATAAAGGCAGCATATAAATGGAACGCTAAAAGCCGCTGTTCTCTGAGCCAGTTTGTGACAACTGCAGTGAATGTTGGTACTAAAAATTTAAAAGTAAATAAATAAGTAAAAATTAAGTCTGGGTATTCACTCTCCTGACACATGGTATCTAAACCAGGGTATGTTTCTCAGATTTTATTTCTACTTTAACTTTATTAGATACACTTTACATATATTTGTATAATAGGTACACAAATTCCGTATAACACTTGCATATTTATTTTCAATGCTCATATATTCTTCTCTATTTTACTTGGATGTTCCTTCTAGTGATTTCTTCTGGCTGCATTCTCACTACGGATTGTGTCCTCCATCAGCAGCTGCTAACCGCTCAATTCTCCTCTGGTGGTAAATTTCTACTATGTTGGTACTGCAGGAGGTTAGAAAGGTCTCGCGTTTGAGCCCCCAGCGAGTGAACCATCCGGAAGAAGTGGCTACGTCGTGCGTAGTCTTTTACGCCGCTACGTCACAAATAAAGTCAGGTGACAGTGAAAACTAAGTGAAATGATAGTGGAAAGCTGAGCTAGATAACTAACATAAGTAAAATTATAGAGGATTTAAAGTGACGGTTTAAAAATGGACAAGCAACATACAGGAATATGAGTGCGCAGATTTTCCTTATTTTAATAGACACGCTGGAATCCAATTATTTAGTATCATTGTTTGGATAAACGACTCATATTAGCAACAAATAGAAAATAGACATATAATTCCTCTTTAAAAGGTCTAACTCTCCTTGTCGCGAAGAAGTCGCGGTTGAAGTCTGTGTACTCATGCCCTAGTGGTATACATAACCAATTATCTTGCAAGTTGAAATTGAAGATTGCTAAATTAGTAGCACAGCATCACTTGGTAACTACATCTGTGTTTTCAATAGTCACGCAAAACTGGTGCAATTACAACTTTAAAACTCTAAGAAAGAACAGTAATCCGAGAAATACAATTAGTGCAATTATGAAGTTGTCAGAACAAGTTCCGATTTTCTTGGTACAAAATTCCAAAGAGTATTTCTGTTTCGTGTCACGTAGCCAGGGGAAGGAAATATCACGTCTGAAGCAGGATCACGTGTCCTCCATTTAACAATTCTTAAAGAGCGACCTGACTTTCTTTCTTTAGAAATTGACCATCAATGAGGTTAATTCTAACGTATGTTTAAGAAATAATTGGATGTGCAGCATTTACATTGACTTCTCCAGGCAATATCATTTATTTTTATATTTTACACGCATCGCTCATTGTATGCAATAACGAATTGGGTTTAATAAGTATAGACTGAGAATTCGTGAGCGTAACTTATCACATTGTAATTATAACAAAGGAAAAAATCTGATGCATTGTCTCACATGACTTTCTCTTCCCTTTCTTCATGTTAGTTGAGATAAAGATTTGCAGAAATTATCTTATTGCTCGTTTTCTTGCACGTGAAACGGGAAAATGGAAATACAGTAGACTTTGAGAGATACATATTTTAATGCTTTCAAATTCCGCTCACTTTACACGGTTAACATATAAAAAATTAAATAACGATGTTCATTTGACGAAAGTTTTAAGTTTTCCGAAACTCACACACATAACTATGAATATCTCCGAAATGGTTCACCCTACAACAAAATTTATTGAGACATAAATTGTGTATTTTAGCAAGATCTACATTTTTTTGTGTAGTATGATTTGGTCTATCTCTAACGGTTTACCAGTTATGCAAAAGTCATCCAGAATAAATACGACTACAGCGGCTATAGCCAGAAAATTCAAGATATACATTTCATTTGTCATAAAATTATCTCAAATATATGACATTTTAATCAAAATCATTAGAGCCATTTTCAAGAAAATCAAAATTTTCGAAAAATTTTCTATGTAAAGGGTAGTTTAGGGTACAACAATTTTCCTCAAAATCTTAGTGTTGCATCCTTGAAACACATTGAACTTAAATACCAACTTTGGTTTTTAACCGACTTTTCATTTTTGAGTTATGCTACATACATACACGGACATTTTTCTAAAAAGGACATTTTTGGATTCAGGGGACCTCAAAATATGTATTTCTGGTGAAGTTTCGACATAGAATTTTTGGGTGTGTATACACACACACACGCACACACACATAATGCGGATCAAAACCATATTTTAGACAAATATCAAGCAATTGAGCGACTATAGTATTGATATAAATTAACCTATGCTATGTTCACAATTCGCCTGCTACTGTGAAGCTGTTTGCATCAAGATTGACCGTGAAATAAGATTAAAATGAAGGTATAACACAATAGCCGTCTACATTATTATTGCGGACGAATGGTCCAACAAGCTTGATGGTTCCATTACCATCAGGAAGTAGCTTACTGAATTCAAATTGTATTGGACATTAGAGAACTCTGGCTAGATAGCTCTAATAGTCCTGTGTAACTGTCTTAGAGCAAACATACGTTCCGGAAGGAATCAACGTGTTTACAGACAACTTGCCATTCCATTCACTTGGCAAACGAATAGCGACTTATTTGAATTTCCAACCAATAACAAGAAATAACTTGTTATTGTTTGAAAATGCTTATTGCAAAAATATCCAGAATGAAAATGACTTCCCATAAAATTAAAAATAAACATTTTATTTCTTCTGAAAATATATTGAGCATATAGCATATTCATTAAAATCGTAATAACCCTCTTTAAGAAGATCAAAACCTTCGAAAAATGTACCACATAAGGGTTAACTCGGGATGGAAAATTTTCCTGAGGACCTTCTTGTCGCATTTTTGGAAGTAGAACTTAAATACCAGTTTCATATCTAATGTGACTTTGGTGGGTGTAAAGTAAAGAAGACAGATGTAGTCGAGATAAAGAAACACTTTTATTTCCGTAAACAGTAACTTGTACACTCGTTGCAACAGCAAGAAAGTCTTTACCGATTCACCAACAGCACGGCTCCGAATTAGTAACACAAAACTCCCTTCTCACACTTTACCGCTATTTATATCTCCCAGGCACTGTTCCCGCCTGCGGTGCCGTAGTAGTAAAAGCGGGCGTTAAACACTACAAAAACAGGCACTGTTCTGCAAACTTCAGGAAAGTTCAGTTATTATTTCGGTCAAATACAAAGCAGACAATTCCAGAAGTCTCTATCCCTTTCTCTCTTTCGGCAAGCGCCCAACAATGCGGCCATTCTCTGTCTCTTCCCTTCGGTTCCTTTGCGGTAGTGCCGACAATAATGCGATGGGCGACAATATATACCAGGTGTCACTTCTTCAACGATATCCGGCTTCTGTGGAGCTCTTCAATTTAGTTAAGAATAGTTCCTGTAGGTGGAACTGCTAGTTCTATCTCCAGATGACTGTGACCCCTCTAGATGTTAATTCCATAGGCTCTTCAGAGATGGCACTGCGAGTCTTTAAACTTCACAACAGAGAATCTTTTCTAATTTTATAGGTTTGTATGAAAAGGCGAAGATAATATTGCTTCATTTCGGTTAGCTATCCGCATTTACTGAGATATGTGGAAGCAATAAGCGATGAAATGATTGATGTAGGAATACAGACCTATAAGGCTTACACTTACGAGAAATAAACTATACGAAAGGTGTTTATGTAATCGAGCCTCTATGGAATTAGTGCATTAGTGCACAAATTTTTCTCCATCTCTGAACATGACTTAATTTTATACATATATGTACAGCAAAACTTATCAGCAAAACATAAATCGTTATTTCTTATGAGTACGCGATATATTCGAAAGAAATTCGGCATTTCAAAGACAAAGAGTGAGGGAGCGCATCCTACGGATGAAAACAGGCAAACGTCCCTGGTGAATGACAGTCAACAGGAAGCAGCAAGGTCTGCACCGCAAAGGGAGTATGCCTCCATAGTTCGAGATACCACAGGGAAACGAGTACATCTGGCCAATCCGGAGGAGATAATACCACCCGAGGTGGGTCCACTTGTGACGGAG
The DNA here is from genome assembly GCA_030765045.1 of Tenodera sinensis. Taxonomy (NCBI): domain Eukaryota; kingdom Metazoa; phylum Arthropoda; class Insecta; order Mantodea; family Mantidae; genus Tenodera; species Tenodera sinensis. The sequence continues at coordinate 21,913,840 of CM060967.1, read as the reverse complement.
ACAGCTGCAGCAGAAGAGAAACGCCCGACCGAGAAGAAACGGGCCAAGCGGGCGAAGACAAGCAAAGCCCAGAAGGAAGAACCATCCTGGAATAACCAAATGGAGCTGGAGGAAGTTGTGGAAAAAGCCCATGAGGAGGCACGTCTATTGCAAGTACCGTCCACAGACACAGCAGATACGGCTGGAGTACTGACGCAAGAGCCTGCCTCAGCATTGATTGGCAGCAGTATCCTGGAGGAGGGAGGTGACAGGAACACCTGTGAGGTTCTACCTGCAAGGAGGGACGCGGGAAACAACCCCCAGAGTGATTACGAAGCAGCACAGTTACAACAAAGTGTGAGGTGCCCAGCGGTGGAGATAGGAGCTGACTCCCATTACCGGGAGGACACCCCCGGCACCACCGTAGCGGCACGGCCATCTGCGAGTGATTCTCGACCGCAAGTACTCGAACGGCCACACAGATCCCAAGAGGACCAACCACGGTCAGCTGAAGCAGTCGCAATTTATCGGCGTGCAGAGATGGCTGGTGGATCTCATCCCTCTCAACCTAATGCGAGGGCCACAGAAGCGGAGTCGCCGATCCTACTTCAGGTGACACGGAAGCCCCAGGTGTCCTTATGTGACCCAAGGCTTAAAGGAAACCCTCCGGCACAGATAACCCCAGCTAGACATCCAGAGACCGAACAGTAGCACACTAGCAGCAATGCACGAGGCCAAGGACGTAGACGCCCGAGTTACACTATCTTTGCGACAGTCGCTTTCATAATGATCTATCTACGAACGGTGGCAACAGTGAATGTGAATGGGTGCAGAAATCTAGTAACCCAAAAACTGCTCAATAGTTTCCTCCAGGTGAACAACATTGACATATGCTTTCTCCAAGAAGTAAATACTTACAACTTGGATGCTCTTTACAATTACGACTATAAAGTTAACCTAGGTTTGAACGGCAGAGGAACGGCAATAGTGTACAGGAAGGGACTTCCCCTGCAGAATTTTCAGATGGATCCCGACGGACGGGTCCTCTCCGCTACTTTGGAAGAGACCGTCCTGGTTAACATATATGCTCCAGCTGGGTCACAGAATAGACAAGCGAGAGAGCGTTTCTTCCAAACCGATGTAACCCCGCATTTGCGACAAGGCAAGGAACTTCTGCTAGCAGGCGACTTCAATTGCACGTTGCAGGCGAAGGACCAAAAAGGTGCTACGAATTTTAGCATCATGCTACAACACCTAGTGTCACAGCTGCAACTGCTTGACGCATGGGAGATCAAGCATGGGAACGAAGTGGAATTCACTTTCATCCGCAACACTTCTGCCTCACGCATCGACCGACAGTATCTATCTCCCGGAATGGCTCCAAATGTCCATCGAATTTGGGTCATTCCGGTGGTTTTTAGTGACCATCATGCAGTGCTATGTCAATTGCAAATAAATGAAATAAGGCTTGAGACGGCCGGCCGTGGCTACTGGAAACTCAATAATTCTATGCTGGAGGACACAGACATTAGGGAACAATTTCAAATCAAATGGCTTCAGTTACAGTCGGCCTTTAGAAGTTCAACTCGGAAGAGTTTTTGGTGGGTGAACACGGCAAAACCAGCGATTCGCTCCCTATTTAAATCCATGGGTATTGTGAGGGCACAGGCCAAGAAGCAGCTACTACATTTTTACAATGAGGCGCTGTGGGGGCTGCATCTGAAGCAAAGGGAGGGCTATGAGGTGCAGACGGAGATAAAAAAAAGTAAAAGAAATCATCAAATTAAAACACTTACACCAGTTGGAAGGACATAAAGTTCGAGCCAAAGTGAAATCCATGCATGAAGCGGAACAGAACTCATTTTATTATTTCGCAAAGGAGCGGCAGAAGGGACATGGAAGATATCCTCAAACAATACGGGACGCGCACACTGGAACTGCCCATGTTGGATCGCGCGCCCAGCTCCAGCTTATAGCGGATCATTTTCAGGCTTTATTTCAAGAAGCGCCAGAAGCAGACACCCCTTATAGGCGTGTGGAACATGAACTGTTTGACACCGGCATCACCCAGGAATCCGCAAAAATACTTACCAGCCCTATCACGGAGCGGGAGGTGTTGGTCGCCATTGAACAAGCCAGTCGACACACATCACCAGGTCCTGATGGGCTCACCTATGAATTCTATAGAAAGTTCTGGCCAATAATCAAGAACGAAGTGATAGAAGTATATGCGGAACTGTGGGAGACAGCAGTGTTTCCCGCAACCTTCGCGGATGGTGTTATCACCCTGGTGCCGAAGAAACAGAAAACCGCCACCATGAAGGACTATCGTCCAATAACGCTGCTAAACGCCGATTATAAGTTATTTGCGAAAGTTCTGGCTAACCGATTAAAAGGTGCATAAGCAGAAATCATGCATTGTAACCAAGCAGCAATATCGAAAAAGAACATTATTGTCACATTGGCGGAACTGCGTGACACGTTGATCCATCTACGCAGAGAAAATAAAACGGTGGCTTTGATCAATCTCGACTTTCAACAGGCTTTTGATAGAGTGCGCCATTCGTATCTGTGGAACTGCTTAACGGCTGCGAAATTTCCAGTGCCGGTAATCAACCTTATTCAGGGACTCTACGGCACGGCACAGTCTCGAGTCTTATGGAACGGATGGTTTTCCAGGCCGGTACGAATAAAACGATCAGTACGTCAAGGCTGCCCGCTATCAATGGGATTGTTTTCATTGGCATTGAATCCTTTACTCCAGAGGTTGCAACAAACCATGCGAGGAGTCAGTGTATACAATGAACGGTTCACACTTACAGCCTATGCTGATGATGTGACTGTGGTGGCTGCAGATAATGAAGACATGACGACCATGCAACAGGGATTGGAGCAGTACACAACGATGTCCGGTGCAGTGTTAAATGCTGAGAAATCGGAGATCCTAATATTAGGAAATTGGCCGGAACCGCCACAGACCTTGGGGATGCAATGTGTGACTACTACAAGGATACTTGGAATATGCTTTATGGCAAATATAGAAGATACTATTGCAGTTAACTGGAGGGAAAAAATTAATAGTTTACGCCATTCCTTATCCATGGAGAGGATCCGGAACCTGAATTTGCTACAACGCATCTGGTACCTGCATACTTATGGTCTAAGCAAAATTTGGTATGTGGCACAGATTCTGCCGATTGCAAAACGTGACGCACAGAAATTGGAACAACTCCTTGGTTACTTTTTGTGGACTGGAAAAGCATATAAGGTGAGTCGGCCTCAACTACGTTTGCCTCCGTCCAAAGGTGGTTGCGGCTTAGTGGACATTGCCGAGAAATGCATGGCCTTATTGGGGAAAACCGCCACACAATCATTGCGCGGATCTGGCTCATCCATTGACCAAAATTTCTGGAAGGAACAGCTGCATAACCCTCAGGTGGCACTCAACGGATTTAAACCCACTGTCCTTCACCTAAAACGAATTCTGGACAACAACGATGACATTACGGCCTTCGAATGCACCCGGAACCACTACCGTATGCTCACGACAGTTCATCTGGTGCCCAGAGTGGCAGAGAAATATACCAGGGAGTGGAAAGTGATCTGGCAGAATTTATTTTGTAAACATGTGCCCAGTGATTGGCAGGAAACCACCTATGAAGTATTAAATGAGACTATACCGACAGCGGATAAACTCTGGCGACATGGAAGGGCACAGTCAAACCAATGTCCATCTTGTGCCGCCGTCGACACACTGGACCACCGGATTGCTTCCTGTAAGCAGGTTGAAGTCATCTGGGTAGAGCTCAGGACTTACGTCGCCAAATGGTGCCCACCGCAAGCTCCACCATGCCTTGAGAAGCTCCAGCGTTTGGAATTTCATTTTCAGAATACTGCACTCCAACGCTGTGTAGTTTGGCTGGTAATGGGAACAATGTACTGGATCCTTAAACAGAATAATGGCCCAGTGGCGCAGAGGAAGGATTGGGTCAGTTTTCTGAGACAGGCACGCTGGCAACTGATAACTTCTGGTCTTAGCAAATCAATGCAGCCGTACATAACACGCCTTGCACTTTAAATACGACAATGCAACTATAATCAAAATAATATATACATATCAAAAAAAAAATAAATAAATAAATAAAAATAAAAAATAAAAAAAAAGCTAACTTTGAGTATCTGTTATGAAAATAAATGACCATGTGTCACCTAAAAAAAAAATAATAAAAAAAAGAAAACATAAAAAAATTAAAATAAAAAAAACAAAAAAACAAAAAAAAACAAAAAACAAAAAAAAATAAAAAAAAGTGGATTGTGAATTTTGTTTGCCAGTCAACAGAACCCTTGCATCTTGTAATCCCGTTGACTTCATATGGACTAAAAAAAAAAAAATAAAAAAAAAATAAAAAAAATAGGAATAGAATATTTTCAAGTTGGTTAGTACCTCCAATAAAAATAAATAAATAAAAAAAAAGCCTACTGTATTCCCATATTCCATAAAATAAAAAAAAATAAAAAAAAATAAAAAAAAAGACATGAACATAAATACCAAGTTTGGTTTCTAACCGAGTTTTGGTTTTCATTTTCTAAAAACCTCTTTTTTTTTCGATTCAGGGGCCTCAAAACATATTTTTCCGGTGAAATCTCGACATCGAATTTTTGGGTGGAATACAATACTTCCTCTACTTTACTATACGTAGTAGAGGAAGTAATAAATACCGACATCGCTTAGTATGTTGTGCTGGACGGCAAGCTGATCGGTTTTGCAAGTAGGAACCGCTGTCCGAAAATGCACTACTCACCTAGTCCAAGAACTTTGTTCATAGGTCATTGTATGTGTGTGGACTTGAATACAAACAATAGGAGAGTGGCGCAGCCAAGAGTGTTGGAACACAAATAATGAAAAGGTTCCGCCAGCATTAAATAAAGAAACCTCTAAAATACACTATCAGTATCGGCACATTTCTGTGAACCCGATTGTACGCAATAGACAGAGTAAAATGAGAATAAAGACACTTGGATGATATTTCTGTGTATCTTCTTGTAACTTTATTTGCTATTGAAAAATGTAACAGCAGCATACGACTGGATGATCACTGGAGTTCTTATATGGGGCAGTTACTTCCAGGGGGAACTAAGGTGCCTATATTTCAATTTTGTTGGATGACTGCCAAGAGCTTACATCATGCTAGGTGCATCATGCATAAGAATTACTTTCGCCTGAATGTGAATATTCCCCGGTATGTACTAAATTCATTCCCAGTGCTTTAATGCAAGAATAAAATGATACTATTTACCATCAATAATTTTTATCACGCTTGCAATGTTATCTGTATATTTTGGTTTATAAAAGGATGATACCAGAATTATACTCCTTGGAGGAATTAAATAACATTTGTGACTGAATAATCAGCATAACAAAAACCGAAGAATGACTACTTGATTCATTTAAAGGACACTAGGCGTGAGTTCTTTACTTTCTCTACTGCGTATAGTAAAGTAGAGGAAGTATTGTATTCCACCCAAAAAATCGATGTCGAAATTTCACCGGAAATACATGTTTTGGGGCCCCTTGAATTCAAAAAGAAGCATTTTCAGAGAACCGTTCGTGTGTGTGTGTGTGTGTGTGTGTGTGTGTGTGTGTGTGAGAGAGAGAGAGAGAGAGAGAGAGAGAGAGAGAGAGAGAGAGAGAGAAGAGTGTAACTCAAAAACAAAGGCCGGCTAAGAAGTAAACTTGGTATTTAAATACCAAGGATAGAACACGAAGATTTTGAAGAAAATTCCTTCACCCTAAACTACCCTTTATATGGACAATTTTTCAAAAATTTGGCTTACTCAAAAAAGGCTGTAACAACCTTGATTAAAATGCCATATGTTTAAGATATTTTATGACAAATTAAGTGTATATTTTGAATTATCTGGCTATAGCCTATATAGTCTGATTACTCTGCATGACTTGCATAACTCATAAATTGTAAGAGATAGACAAATCTACAAACGTAGATCTCATTAAAACACACAATTTATGTCGAAATGCATTTTTGTCGAGTGAACCATTTCGGAGACATTCCTCGTTATTTGTGTAAGTTTTGGAGAACTTGTCAAATGGAAGATCGCAATTTATTTTTTTACATCTTAACCGTGCTAAGAGAACGGAATTTGAAACCTTTAAAATATTTGACTATCGCTCAAAGCCTATCGTATTCCCAAATTCCCGTTGCAGTGCAAGAAAAGGAGCAATAAGATAATTTCTGAAAATGTTCATCTTAACTAACACGAAGAAGATATAGGAATAAGTTTGTAATTAGGGTTAGGACAATGTAGAGAAAGTCATGTGAGTGCGTCAAAACTTTCCCAACTACATTTGATGGTGCTCGAAAACTATTTAAAACGTATAGGTATTGAACAACTGACAAGTAATGCTATCTATTTAAATTAATTTACTTTATTTTCTATATAGGTCTTTTAGGTACTACCTTTATTTTCCTTTTAATTTAGTCCATGATATATCCTTTATTGTTTTTTTTTTTTTTTTTTTTCTTCAGAAGTTGATCTGCTTAGGTAGTGTCATGTCTAATTTAATTCAATTTAATTTTAATATATCCAATCCTAGATACACATGTTAGAACGAATATTAAAACCGATGCAAAACGTAACGTTTTTCTGCAGTAGTCCTGCATTAAAAAGAACAATGGTGTGCTAATTTAGAGCCAGGGGAGCAAATTAACTGTCAACCAGAGCACGATTGGAATATTGGAAAATTCAATCCAGGAGAAGCAGACTGAGTTGTCAGGGTCATAACGCACCAAGGGGAAAAATACATAAAATCAGAAATAAAATACTTTACTGCTTTCTCTCAGACATGAATTTTTTTGGCATTACTTTCTCTGCTACGTATACCAAGTAGTATTCCACTCAAAAATTCGATGTCAAGATTTCACAGGAAATATATGCTTTGAGACCCCCTGAATAATCCCCCCCAAAAAAGTTAGAAAAACAGGTGCATGTGTGTGTGTGTGCACGCGTATCTTTGAAACTGTTCTAAGATTTGGATGAAATTTAATATTCAGATAATATTTTGCTTTTTAAGTTTATCTATATACCAGGTGAGTCAGCCGCGCCTTATTTTTTTGGTAGGTAGGCCACCTATCTAACGGCATGTGCGCCTTAGTCTAGTTTTGCGCTTACTAAAATGTATTGCTTGACGTTCTTAAAGAGAGGAATGCGCAAAATTGAGAGTAACAGTGCTTTAAGGGACAGAACGTACTCCTCGCTAAAGAACACCTCAAAAACATACGACTCGTTTACTGAGAACGAATTCCGGTTTCCAGCCGTTTCTACAAACTTTTTGTTAGAGTATACATAGCAACGTAATTCAGTAAACGCCTCGGAAAAAATGGACCTACCATAGGAGTACACTAACAACGTCAGCTAAAAAGAAAATGGTGGATTCTTGTACTTAGAGCAGGGATTGGCTGCCAAAAATTAGGAAAAATTAAGACACGCCTCATCCATCATGGACCCGTACAGTCAAAACGGACATATTATTAAATAACAGTTTGTTTGCATTTTTGCGCGAACTACGCCTCGTGCATCTCAATTAATATGCATAACAGCTTTTGCCATTTAAGTAATAATATTAAATCGCCCAGAAAATGATTAAAACTGTCTTAAAAGGCTAAACCAAGCTTGAAAACTTGCGAGGTGGCAATGGCATAGCGCCAGGCATACAAGTCCTACTATTGGACGTGGTGCGTGCTTTTGGTCAAGTCTCCAAATAGCTGAATAGGATTGTGATGGGTCCTCTGACTCCCAATGACACAGGTTCGAGTCTCAGCATTGTAAATATTTTTTTTTTTATGTTCATCAAAACTTGGAAACCGAATTCACAATAATCTAATTATGAAGTACCTGAGGGATTAGGACATTATCATTTAAATCGTTTTTGGTTGTCTGCATTTTTAATAGCACAATAATTCATTGGGTGCAAAATTGAGTTTAACTTCCATGTTAAACTCTGACAATGTAATTTCGATGCTTTCTGTGTTCAAATGTGTATGAATGATCCTTATTTCAATTGCACCTACCTATAGGTGTATTTAAACAACTACATAATTGTAGTTCACCAATAAAGAAACATCAAACAATGTCATAAAACATAAATAAAACAATAAAAATGAATATAACAGTTTTCAGAATAATAGTTTGTAAATTGTGAGGATTGCATGTTAAAAAAAATTAGTACATGCAGGTGATTCGAACCACCTTCACAGCAGACAGATTACTTCGGAGTCTTGCGCCCGTTCCAACTGAGCTACCTAGTAACGTGTGAGCTAAACATTCCGTTTAAGATGTAATATTCGTGGTTCCAGTGAACATTTGCAGAAGTGCAAACGTCAGCTGTCTAATTACGAATATATTAAAAAGCGATGTGATAATATCTATATTAGTACTAATTTCATCGAGTGTTTAACATCCATGTTAAATACGCGGGTAGAACCTGGTAATGGGGTCGATGTTTTCATGTTGGACTATAAAATGCAGATTGCATAAAACTGGAGAATAAGGGGCAGCTGACTCACCTGGTATGTAGGTGTCTTTCCTGAAAAGGGCGGTTATACGCACACACAAAAACAACATATTTTCATTCCCTCTTCAAATATGTCATACAATTTTCTGTGTGTATGAAATAGAAATGCTACGTATTACATTTTCGCTGTTTTATTTACTCACTTTTAGGTAACACATTCACATTTCTTTCTCTACTCATTCTTCTGCAAACAATTCATGTCATCTATATATACAAAACCGAGTTTGTATGCATGTAACGGTTGATGTTGAAATGCGTTTGACCGATCACCGCGAAATTCGACGCGTATATGTAGTTTTTCACAGAAAAGTTTTATGTAATATAAATTTTGCTATACAATGTATTACTTTCACATAGTCTTCTTTGCTTTGTTTTCTTTAACTTTGAGTCGACGTCAGCACCAAAGAAGTGAACTCCATGGTGGAACAAATGCTCGACGAAAAAGTCAAACTAGATTGATGTATATGGTGGAGGCCTATGTTCAGCATTGGTGTCTTACGGCTCAAATGATGCCTATGAAATATTTGTATGCGTCTCTACATCTCTTGTATCTCGGAAAAGGATCTAAGTATTGCGATTAACATTTACATTTAGTTAACTTTCTAAGGCCGAGGTAGGGTTCGTTCTATATAACGGGTAGGGTAAGTAAGTTCACATTTTGTTTTCAGGTTCACCTAAAATTTATATAAACCAGTATTTTCTCCGAAAAAAAAATTACAAAAACAAAACGGGAACAAAAGAAAACACCCAGCGAAGCTTGGTCGCCCAGGTACCCACATTTATCCCTTCAGGGGGTTGTCTAAGAACAGGTTCACCGTGTTCTTTGATAATATCAAGCGTAAGTGTTGTAACGTACTAATTGATTGTTAATTAAACACTAGCAGAAGATTGTTAACGCCAGCAAGAGCGAATTCAAAGCTCCTCATTTCTAACCCACATAAACTGAACGAGGGTGGTTTGGTTTGCACAACAGAACATGAACTTTCACCTTCCGCATATGCAGCAGCAGCCAGTTTCGCATCGATGCTGCAGCCAGATGTGCAAACGCAACTGTGAAACAGATTTCGTGCTAGAACTGCGTTAAAGTTCTGTTTTCACATGCGTGGGATCCTTTAGACTACGTAAAGATCGCTACAACAAAAATCTGATGTGTTGCACTCACATGACTTTCTCTACCTTTCTTACAAACTCTTTTTCCTCTATCTTCTTCATGTTAGTTGAGATAAACATTCGTAGAAATTATTTTATTACTTACGTTCTTGTAGGTGGGAGGGGATTATGGGAATACAGTAGGCTTTGAGCGATAATCTAATCTTTTATAGGTGATCGGTTTATGAAGGCAACCCGCCTCGGTAGCGTGATGGTTAGCGTGTCTGCCTCACGTTCAAGAGGTCGCGAGTTCGAATCTCGCTTAGGGTAAGTTATCCGGGTAAGGTTTTTTTCCGAGGTTTTCCCTACCCTGAGAAGACGAATGTCGGATAACTTAAAGCTCCATGGACCTCGGGCTCACTTGAGTATCATTTCACTCATTTCATTTCATTCATTCGTCCGATATGACACAATGTTGGAGGACGTTAATTAAAAAAAAAGAAATTATGAAGACTTTGAAATTCCTCTCTCTTTGCACGGTCAAGGAATAAAAAGTTGAATCACGGCCTTCCGTTTGAGAAAAATATTGCAGAACATTGATCTATCTCTTATGGTTTATCACTTATGCAAAAATCGATCAAGAGTAAGCAGGCCTATAGCTAAAAAAGTTAAAGTAAGCATTTCATTTGTTATAAAAATATCTTACATACGGCATTTCATTCAAAATCTTGAGTCATTTTTGAGAACATCAAAATTTTTGAAGAAATTCTCCATGAAAAGGGTAGTTTAGGGTGGAGGAATTTTCTTCAAAATATTCGTGTTGCAATCTTGAGATATATTAAACGTAAATACAAACTTGGTGTTTGTCCAACTTTTCGTTTTTGAGTTATGTTGTCCAAAGGGAGACAGACAGGGACACATTTTCTTTCTGTTTTGATACAGAGAGCCCCAAAACGTAGGTTCATCTGCTCCACGACAGGCGTCTGACCTTAGGCACTGGCTTGTAAGTCTTTAAGGAGTGTAAGGGGAGGGTAAACAGGAAAATAGAGAGAACGGTACTTTCCCCACATATGTACTATAGGTAGAAGTGTCTGTAAGCAAAGTTTGTAGACAAACAAATGGAGAAGGCCATGTGAATATAGCATGGGATTTTTCATTCCATTTACATCCATATTCGAACGCTAACATTTATCGCTACATTTAGCGCAAGGTTTACGCAGCTCAAACCCATAATGTAGAAACCCTGTGGGGCAGAAAGGTGATTCCATAATCCCTGTGAACTGGTTGCAGATCCAGAAACCGATTGCTCCATTGTTTAGTTACGCACACGAAGATTTGCGTTTAGTATCGGTTTAAGGTTAAACAAAAGACATGTCCGCTTTAATCCTACATTATTCCCACAGCTAAATTATGAAACAGGATAACATACCAACAGAGCGTTACAAAAGAGCATTGTATACGAGTTATCTAACTTACGGCGCTCGCTCGCTATTCAACGGCGAATGCATTACACAAAAAGATTCGCAGAAGCAGCTTGCTTTTAATATTCATTTTGTTTGTGTGGAGCAGAATATAATCATCACAAACGGAACTGGAATTTTGTACTCCATGGAATTTAATTAGCGACTGCAATTTTTCCCCCATCTCTTGATGGACTAATTTGTATCTAAACTAAAGTGGCCTTTTAAAACTTTCCCAAATACCAGCAGCTTCCTTTCTCATTGTGTCCGGCCTGTTGCTGAAGGTTATTTTGGGTTTATCTAGAGCTTCCTTTGCTTAATCGTCCGAGCTTTGCTATTATTGTGAGCCTCGAGGTCTCGGGTTCGATATTTTTGTCAACATTTATGCAACGAGCGGCACTTGTACCATGGGATATCCGCTATTATTCGAGGAGCCCGATTTTGTATTGTTTGGATCCTGAGAATTTGAAGCAGAGCTCTATATCGAACATCCTGCTGTTTTAGCTTGTGCAATTTGTTCGTTTCCAAAGATGATTACATACTCTTCAATTTTCCCTTTATACGTCAACCATACTGCTTTAAACTTTTTGGGATTCATGTGGGTTCTCCATTTTGAGCACCATTTGTGTATTTTATTTACAAACTCTTGCAGATTGTCTACTGCTAAGTTGTCACCTCCTTTGCAAAGGACTGCAATGCCATCTGCAAATTGCGCGATTATGGTGTTATCATGTTAATGGATTAAATACAGAAAGGGAGCAAGCACACCCCCCTGTGGTACTCCATCTCGTATAATTTGGGATTGAGTTTGATAATTAAAATACTTTAAAGAGAAGGATCTGTTCATGAGGTATGATTTGATGATTAGAAACAGTGTATCAGTCAAAAGGGGTTTTAATATAAATAAAAAGCCCTCGCACAAGACTTTATCAAATGCCTTTTGAGTGTCTAGAAATAGTCCAAAACAGATAGACATTTCTTCAAAAGAATCCAGTATTGTATGTACGACTCGATTAAGTTTTTGAGGACACGATATATATATTCTAGCTATTCGAAATTCAATCTCTTTGATTGGGGCTAGTTCCTCATGAGCCAAAGTTGATTTTCTAAATATCTAAATCTGAACCTCCTTTTCTAATATTCTTAGGATGATCTGCTCTATATATCAGGATAACCAGGCTGCTCAAAATGAATATGAGCAGAAAGTCTTGTTTCTCTAGCCATTAAAATATCAATATTGTACATTTGGACGAATGTAAGTAATTCGTGATATTTATTATGGGTATTTCATGTGCAGACTTTTATGAATTTTTGTGTGCTCATTTTGTGCTGTTAATAAGCACAGGCAGGACTTGATTTAATGTGTTAATGAGTGGAATAATGACTGAAACTAGTGAGTTAGTACTCACTACTCCATAATCTTGGCAATTCAAGCACTGTATTATGGAACGTTTTGGCTTGGGTCGATTTCGTAGATGTTCTCATTATTAGTGTTAGGTTTCAAGTCCAGGAAGTATAAAGGTAGAGGTACTTTTGTTACTGGGTGGTGAATGGGTATCTTCTGCGCAAGTTCAGCAAGTTCATCGCATGTGGGAACCACTCTGAAGTTCCTTTCGGTTTTAGCTGCTAGGTGTAAAATTCGGCCTTGCTATTTTCCAGATAGCTGATTGTCGACCTGTAGTTTTCAGTTGTCTCAAACGCGAGTTTAACTTTATTATCACTGATTGTCATGTGTTTGAAGCTTATGTTTTGGCTACGCAATGCTGTTATAACCTCATTCATATTGTGACTTTGGTGGGTGTAAAGTAAAGAAGACAGATGTAGTCGAGATAAAGAAACACTTTTATTTCCGTAAACAGTAACTTTGTATACTCGTTGGAACAGCAAGAAAGTATTTACCGATTCACAAACAGCACGGCTCCGAATTCGTAACACAAGAACTCTGTCCCTTCTCACACTTTACCGCTATTTATATCTCCAGGCACTGTTCTGGAAACTTCAGGAAAGTTCAGTTATTATTGCGGTGAAATACAAAGCAGACAATTCCAGAAGTCTCTATCCCTTTCTCTCTTTCGGCAAGCGCCCAACAATGCGGCCATTCTCTGTCTCTTCCCTTCGGCTCCTTTGCGGTAGTGCCGAATAATGTGATGGGCGACGCTGCTCCCTCCTCAAGGCTGGTCGTTAGGCTAGGTAGGCGACTGGCTGGGTCCCCCCTCCCCAGTGCGGCAATCAGATGCGGCGGGCGCGGTGACAATATCTACAATATTAGTGACATAAATAGGCGGAACAGTATCTTTGATTTGTTTAGCATTTGCCTTTGTACTTACAGGTTCATGTTCCATTTCCTGTAAATCAGAATATATGTTCTGTGAAGCAAACGGCGAATCATGTTCCAGCTTCTTAACATTGACAGATGTTTCCGGCGAACTAGTTTCGGATTTTCTTAGCAATATAAACTAAACTGATGGGTGCTAATATCACCAATACTGTAAACAACTGTGCACCTTTTCGAATACACCTAAGTATTAACACTCTGAAATAACTAGAACAACCATTAAACACATAAAAACTACAGGAGGGTTATAAACTTCGACTAGAGCTTATCATGGCCTCCTCTGTTCGTGTCTACTAAAATATGAGAAAGCAATTTTGACTTGCCTAACTACGAGCTATAAGTTCTTAGTACGCAATATGGAATTTATACCTGGTTTGTGAGGTTAACTCGCAGTGTAGATGATGAAGAACAGGCAATATCTCTGTGATTAGTTAATTAGTGGCATCCCTGAGGGAGATCATTTCCAAAAGGCATGGAGATTCACCACTGGGAATTGCAACGTAAACAGACAGAATACGTACGTACGTACGTACGTGGGTTAGTTCAGATAGCAGCTGCCGACCAACTTGTTTGCTCTGCCAATGACCTTTATTCCAATTGCTCTCTACCTCGACATTAATTTCACTAACTCCAGTTACCAAGGCTTTAGAACCTATCCCTGGTGCTATTCTCAACATGTTAACAGTTTATTAATTTCTACTTCCTGCAATGACCCACATACTACATACAGCAGCTAGAAGTATTGTATCCGACCCAAAATTTCGATATCGAGATTTCACCGGAAATGTATGTTTTGAGGACCACTGAATCCAAAAATAAATTTTAGAAAATGGTCTCACGCACGTGCCTGTTTATACCTGTATGTAGCTCTTATCTTTCAAGGATTCGACACAAATATTTTCAAGAACTCACTCCACTTAAATGGGCTTGATTTCATGATGTGGAAAAACAGAATAAAGACCTAACTATTAGATGTTTAAATACCAGTTTGCTTTTATTGCCACTGAGAAACGGTAATACAAAGAGCAGTTTATTTTGAAAAAAAAAAAAGCTGATGGGAATTTGCGTGTTTAAGGCTCCATGATGGGAGTTTAGTACGCCACATTAACACCAGGGGAGTGTTTGCGATACATTTCCGGTAATATCTTAAGTGTTACGATCAACACTAACCTGTCTCTCAGTAGTATGCTTGGCATCAACCTGCTGTTGACGCATTAGCCGTGTGTGTACTTACTCTGGTGTAAGGGTTTCATATCCCGAGCCCTTCCTTATCATCCTAATATCATTTGTATAGAAAACCATTACTGAAGTAACGCATGACGTCTAAACTGTGAAACGTCACAAGATAGTTGCTCTTATACAACTGTTTTTATTACTTTCTCTGTTAAGCAACTATAATAATTAAAGATAGTATTGCACTCCAATCAAAAATTGCATATCGAAATTTTACGAAAAAAAATCTGATGTGTTGCACTCACGTGACTTTCTCTACTCTTGTACTAACCATTCTTACAAACTCTTATTCCTATATCTTCGTGTTAGTTAAGATAAACATTTGTACAAATTATCTTATTGCTTATTTCCTTGTAGGTGCAAGGGGAATGTTAGAATACAATAGGCTTTGTGCGATAGTCAAATCTTTTAAAGCTTTGAGATTCCGTTATTGGCACGCTTAACATATAAAAAATGAACAACGATGTTCCATAGAGAACATAAGTATCCTTCCATGTTTACTGTGAGAGTGTAGGCCAATCAGAAGCATTATCTCCCAGAACATCTCATGACCCTGCAAGCGACCGTTTCACATCCAGCATCCCTGACCAACCTCAACGCAACGTTATTACGTGTCAAAGATGTGCCTGAAGTATTCCTTTAATTCTTTTAACTGATTAATTATTTCGAAACCCAGTTTTCCCATAATTACTACCAAAGCTATCTTACTCACATCCAGTTTGGATAAAAAATCTTTATTTTTTTGAAATCGGCTGATCAAAGAACAAAATGTCATTAAACTTCCCAACCATCCTGCACACATTTATATATTTAATCAATAGGAAAATGTTTAAAAGCTGGTGGCTCTGTGATGGCTTTGAAATTACGGCTAGAAGATGATAAAACGAACGACTTCCTGTTTGAGAGAGTATACGTGTTGGAAAATTCAAACAAACAACAAGGAATATATCGGAAATGGTCCACTCTACAAAAAAGTGTGTGTTTAAACGAATTTAATGTTTATGTACATATTTTCTTTGCAAAAGTGGTTTTCTATATTATTAAGTTATTAATTGTATATATTACTAAAGGGCTTAGTTATTAAATGCTATTTTAAAAGCAAGGTTTTGAGTAATTTTCCAAACGGACTGTTACAAAATTAATACCTCAGGAAATATACATTAAATTTGCATGACATTTTATATAAGTGGCGTAACTTATACTCTAATTACTGTGTTAAAATTTCAATTAGATTTAACTAAAATTTTAGATTTTAGCAAGTGACAGACGCCATGTCGTAGCTCTTTTGTCTGCAGTTACGAGGTATCCATATACCCGAGGCAGCATGTCCACCGTAATTTCTTTATCTGCAGCAGCCAGTGACTCGGAGTTTTGGCTTGTAATTTATATGCCCTCCAGGGACTTGATGCCAACTTGTGAGATAAAAATGTCAGTGCTCTTTTCTTGTGTCGAGGATCTATCATGCTAATATTTCTTTGTTGCCTCTGTCGCCTAATCCGTAAGAATGCAACACCGTCCTTTGAGAACTCTAAGAATAGTTGCAGATAGCTCACATTCGTCTTTCAAGAGTCTTGTCGCTGTAATGAAACGGCTTACTTCCTCTAACGCTTACTCACTGTCACACAGACAATGGCAGCCACTAAAACTTAGTCACGTGATTTTCTCCACCTTTTATTTTTATATCTTCTGTATAAACTATTCCTACAAACGTTAATTCTTCTATCTGCTTAATTTTAATGGAAATATACATGTCTAAAATGTTTTATTTACATATTTCCTTACAGTGGGAATATGGGTATACTGTAGGTTTAAGAGCTGGTTGCTATGTAATGATTCTGAAATGCCGTACTCTTTGCATTAACAGCATACAAATAAATAAAAGGAATAAAGTGTTTGCATTTGAGAAAAGCACAACTATTATGACAAAAATACAGGTTTACAACTCCCACTCCTGACACCGCTGTGACAAATGACACGTTTAGTTACTTTTTCTTGTCCCTTTATTTCTCTTCTAAAACTGAAGCTCAAAAACACTCCTCTTTTTACACGCTATTAGCTTCACCTGTATCTAACGGAATCTTTTAATGTAATGTTCACCAACTTGATTCGTCTGATTGACTTGCTTCGTCCTAGTATCCTAACAAGGATCATCACGATAAATAAATTATAGTTTAAAAAACTAAAAAACGAGCTGTAATACAATCCGAAATAAATGGTGGAAAATAATTTTTCGGTATATTTGTATTCTAAAAATGCCCTTTTATTTATTCACCGGGTCTTTAAACAAGTCTATTTCCGGTAAAATTTGGACATAGAATTTTTGGGTGGAATACCCACAATACTTCCTTCTACTGACCAGTAGAGAAAGCAAAAATGACTAGCGTGCAGCGTGTTATGAGTACAGAAGAAGTTAGCATCTGTAACGGATTGAAATCGATTTAAATCCGATACGTGTTTCCATACAACAAAATGTGATCCCATCCCAGTTCTAAAAGAATAGGATCCAAGGAATCAGTTCGATCTGAATCCGCGTTTCCATGTAATGTTCATTCCCGGAATGAGAACTGACATCGATTTGAATTCCCCATGGAAACGTATTGAGTGTCAGTTTATCTCATTTGAAGCTTTTCTTCATTTTTAATTTTATTTTCTCCATAGGAAAGTAGAATGCCATTCAATGTAATTATCATTAATCTGTTTCTGGGAAGGTTGGAGAAAAGCATATACCATATGTATTTAAATACAGGTTTGTTTTCGTAGTAATGAGAGAGTGATAACGCAGAGCGTTGTTTTCCACGCGTTGAAAAGTCTTTCTTGAGAGAGTCGAGATTAAGATGGATAACAGTGGTGATTAATGTTCTTTACTGCGAGAGAGACACGTGCGAGATAAAGAGAAATGGAGGAGAAGGTACACAAAGAGAATGTTTTAAAGAGAAGAGCAAATAAGAGTAGCTAAGCGATCAAGATTTATGTGATGTGAATTGGTGGTCCGTGTTCCTTCAGGTTTACGCACTAATAAAGAGCAAATGGAGTTTGAACAGGGAGCATAACGGACTAATTTACCTCTGTGCAAACGTTAAACAGGTCTGCGTTTAAAGACTGAGCGAGGTGGTGCGACTCGCATTCGGGATGTCCCGGGTTCAATGTCAGTCGAGCGATTATTCTAAAGTGGGTTCTTTTTCCGTAAACCCTGTCATTTAGGCAAAGGATGTACCCGGGAGATATACCCGAAAATGCAGGATGTGAAAACATGGAATGTTCCTGAAAATACAAGAATTTCTTTAAATTTCGGGATATTCTGGAAAATTGGGGATTATCCCAAAAAGTCGGGAAAATTCGGGATGTTCGCAAACATTCTTGGAATTTCTGAAAATTCGGGATATTCTGGAAAATTAGGGATTATCCCAAAAAGTCGGGAAAATTCGGGATGTTCACAAACATACGCGATATTCCTGCTGGTTTACATGCCTCATTGCATATGCACGGGTGCCTCATCCTAACGCACCATTCACCAAACTTTACAAACGACCTTGTGCCTAACACAAAAAAGTAGCAAATCCTGTGTTTGGAGATCATGCAATATAGCTTTTTTTTTAAATTGGAGGCGAGAGAAGAAAATACTAAATCTATGCTGATTTGATGCCAGAGCGTACCAAATATGCAGCAATTCTCTACCGGTTATCGAAATTGATGAGGATATTATTGATGTGCATTTTTATGATTACAAGAGCAAAAAGTCAATATAATTACATATTATTCATATATCTTTTAATTAATTATGGTATTTATTTTATTTAGCGAGTTATTAAAAGAAATGACATTGCAGTGAATTTTAATTTAATATTTGACGACTTTTGACCCACACTAGTTGGCAAGGCCGATATGTGAATTATTAGTTTGCATTGTTTTAGCAGCCTGGAAAAGAATTGTAGGCTTTTTTACTATGTATGTAGTATTGCGACATTAAAACCTAGCACTGTAGACTAATATTATAAATTCTGCGAGACCAGTATCTAACGTTAAGGTTTATGTTCATTATTATGATTAAAACAGCAAGTATAACGACATACTTTGAAATAAATAATTTTTACTAAAGTATTTAATATTAAAATAATAATTTTCTGTTTTCTTCAGCACTGCTGAATTATTGCATGTGAATAAATACCTCATCCAATTACGATACGTTGCCAAAATGTACAAAATCCAAGCTATAACAATTGTAAATGTGTTAAATATCCTAAATGGTTAAACATGATTCATTATATACAAAGAATGACACGAAGGCATAAAAAGAATGATATTTTTGCAATATTAAACAGCATTTATTTCCTCTAATCTTAATTTGGTTAAATTTACTGCCTTTTCGAAACATGTTCCAAATATATGTGCTATTTCTAGAGGAAACGTGACATTTCACGGTGTTATTTCACGCCCACATATCAAAGTAAGATGAACGAAGTAAGCATTGCCTGTTGTTTGGAGGAAGGAGTACTGTTAAACTACTTGTAAACGCTGCCAAATGTCTGTAATGTGGGTTACGTAACAGCATCGACCCAGTTCTCCACAACATTCACAAACAAAACATTATGAACAAGAATATCTGAGTTTGCTGCACGAGCAATAAGAACTTATAACTCTTCCAGCAGGAACTCTTTATTGCTTCTTCACCACTAACTTCTAATTTAAGTTATTATACCTCCTGTTTCGTAATATCCCATCTACCTGAGAAAACAGCGGCGCTGCGGCTTTGTTTTGCACTAGTTGAATATAATCGTTTGATATAATCGTATTTGCGAGGTCATTTGTAAAAAATCTGATGTGTTGCACTCATATGACTTTCTCTGCTCTTGTACTAACCGCTCTTATTCCTATATCTTCTTCGTATTAGTTCAGATAGTACAAATTATCTTATTGCTTATTTTCTTGTAGGTGAAAGGGGAATATTAGAATACAGTAGACTTTGAGCGATAGTCAAATCTTTTAAAGCTTTGAGATTCCGTTCTCTTTGCACGCTTAATATATAAAAAAATGAACAACGATGTTCCATTTCACGAAAGTTTTCCGAAACTAACACATATAGCAAGGAATATCTGCAAAATGGTTCACTCTACAAACAAAAAAAAAATTATTTGGACATAAATTGTGTGTTTTGGTGAGATCTAAATTTTTTGTATATTAAGAATTTTTACATATGACATTTTAATCCCAATCGTTAGGGTCATTTTCAAGAAAATCAAAATTTTCGAAAAATGTTCCTTGTAAAGGGTAGTTTAGGGTGGGGCTATTTTCTTCAAAATCTTCGTGTCGCGTCCTTAAGAGATGTTAAACTTAAACCAAGTTTGGTTTTAACCGACTTTTCGTTTTTGAGTTATGCTGTCCACAGTGTGTGTGTGTGTGTGTGTGTGTGTGTGTGTGTGTGTGTGTGTGTGTGTGTGTGTGTGTGTGTGTATGTCAGACTGACACACACACACGGACCTTTTTCTAAAAATGCTCGTTTTGGATTCAGGGGGTCTCAAAACACATATTTCCTGTGAAATCTCGTCATCGAATTTTTGGTGGAATACAATACTTCCTTCTGCTTATCAGTAGAGAAAGTAAAATGCACAAATAAATAGGTAAACCTAAAAATGTGGTGTGAAATAATCAATTTCCACCACCCATTACAAATTCATAAATGCACAGAAAGATATATGGACGGACAGACAGACGAGATAGGATAGGATTAGGAAGGATAAGTTAGGAAACATAAGTTTCGAAAAGATGAGATCTGGAAAGACAACATTAAGAGAGATAGGAGCAGAAAAGATAAATAGGATTAGGTAACATGATTAGGAAAGATTAAATTACGATAAATTATATTGAATTTAGGGTATATTTAATTAAATTAGGATAGATTTCATTTGTGTGTATTACATTATAACAGATTGGTTTAGTTTAGGATAGGTTAGAACAGGACAGATTTTATTATATTAATTAATTAGATATGTTGTGTATGTGTGTGTGTGTGTGTGTGTGTGTGTGCGTGCGTGCGTGCATGTGTATAACGCAGGTATAACACCTCGAGCGCTGCGACCCCGATGTGGATCTATAGCGGGCTACCGCCCCCCTTAGGGAAGGGATGAACTGAGATCGGAATGCACGTCGAAGAGCGGTTCCAGTGAAACTACCATAGACGCACAGAAGTCCCTAACAGTTCCACAATTTTCACACCCTGGGCACACCCGAAGGCATAACATCCACCCAGGGAGTGAGCGACAAGGCGACCCTAGCGGCCTGGTCAGCAACTTCGAGAAGGGCCAAGGAGAGTGTTTCCACGGCGCAAGCAACTATGCCATCTGTCCGCTAACGCCCGAACCAACTGCAGTTCCAATCGAACCTGAAAGATGACAATGAAAGAAAATGAGAAATGAAGGGAAAGGAAGCCGTGGAGAACAAATGAAAGCAGACGTTACCTCCTAAGCCAATCCGCTCGGTATGAACAGGGTAGGTTAGGGTGGGATAAGGTAGGATAGCTAAGGGAGAAAAAGACATGGTATAATTGGATAGCATAGGACAGGATATACATATACAAAAGCCCGTTTACACTAATGGCAGAGGAATTAAAAATAAACAGCCAAAGACTGGCACTGATTTGTTTTTTCCTTTCATTAAGTGTCTGATTGTGACATCTGTCCATGTGTCATTGAACTGCATTTCTCTTCGCTAATCACTGAAAATCACACAGCGATAGCTCTGTCAGTTGATTGTTGACAGCCTGTGAGAGTGAACGTGTTCGATAATCGCCTCTAAACATCATCACGAGTACAGAAGTCACCCAATAAGGGCGTAGCCATTACTGTTTTTGATTACCAGAGGACAGTCTGCATTCTCACAGTTCCAAGACACTCTACAGACACTGCAGATTACTATAACACTATCCTGAAGCAATTGGTAAAGGATCACATCCCCAAAAAGCTAAAGAATCTCATTCAGCAGTGCAAGCTTCATCACGTCAATGCCAAGCCACATGTTGCTGATGCGGTTATCGAATTCCTGGCACAAAATCATATCTCCACGGTACCTCTTCCACCTTATAATCCTCACCTAGCTCCATGTGACTTTTTTGTTAACCCGAGAGCCATAAAAAAACTTAAGGGACGTCGGTTCGACAATGAGACCAAAGCAGTGAAAGTTTTAGAGGCGACCCTGAACAGGCTCTCAAAGAATGGCTTCCTGCACGTTTTCCAGGAATGGCAAAGGAGGTGGGACAAGTATATTGTATTGAGGGAGAAGTATTCTGAGGGGGGCAACAGTCTGTATGAGTGATTTTTTACAATACATTGTTGTATGAATATTAGTCTTTCTTGAACACCCTAAGTATATTCATATAAATAGTGACTCCTTCATCAAGCTTACGTTATTAAAATGATATTTTTACCAGAAATACTTGCAAATTAAGCAAGTTATGTGCTATGTTTCAAACAGAATTCGGAAACATCATTCAAATATTTACACCAAGGGCATTGAGATAGCTTCAGAACTCATAACAAACCCCTACGATTAATAAAAAGACTAAATATAAATAACAGAGAGAGAAGTAAATGATAACTCCACAAATAAACTGAATAAGATGGCGAGATAGCTTACTTTTCAAGTATACATTTGAAGTAAATGATCTATACAGTATGCATAGAAAGTATCATACGAAAATTATCTGTTGGAATTATTCATGTATCTTATAATTTCTTTATAAAGTTATTCATGTTACTAGTTATTAACTCATGTACTTAACCCATATTCGAAATAAGAAAAAAAAAATACACCAACAACATAAAGTATCGGTTATAGAATTAATTTCTGTTTCGCATTAGTATGAGAGCTAAATAAACTTTTACAACACATTATTCCTTTATTTCACGTCAAAGTGAACAGGAATTAACAATTTTATCTGGCAGATATAGATTCCCTGTGTGGACCTGTGTTATTTGGCATATTTATGCAACGATTGATTGACATCAAGGGGGCAAAAGGTCAGTGCACGAACCATCGCCTCGCCCAGCTTCCGTAAACACGATATTCTGACATTTTACGTTACATATTCATACAAACTGATCAGGAAGTGCACTTTACATATTTATCTTCCAGCAATGTTTACAGTCGTACACGAATAGTTCGTAATAAACATATCTTTTGTGGCTTACACAATACTTTCCATATATATTTTGAAATTTTAATTCAGACTTACAAAACTGCTTCTCCGCATTATGATTACGTGATATTTCAAGTTACACCATTGCATTAAACTGTTCATAGGTTAAGTTTTAACATCTGGTTATAGTTTAGTTATGATTCAGAAGCAGTATTTTGTTTAAGCCCCCTGAAATAATTCTGTTAGAATATAGGCAGCGTAGGCTGGCTTCTTTTGTTCAGTTTTCTACAACCAAGAAGAAGGAATGGACTCAGATTGATAGTGTAACGACGAAAATTATTAATTATATATTACAAAGCAAAAAATAACTGTGAATTTAATGCGATTCTCATAAAAGAAACTGTGTCGCAAGGCGACAATAATTGAAATCAATTAATTGCTGTTAGTTTCGCAAGTAATATTGACTTTTTACAATTGTTGGCTGTGCCTAATCATTTGTTCATTTGCGTCGAAGTCCGCCATTGTTTAGCGGAAAATTTGTAAAAGGGATTCATGAGAAGGCTGACGAATTTTTAGTGCTAATAAAATATTTGACATTCTTGAAAGTAGTATTGGTTCCTTCATCAATATAATATATCTGTACTGCCTCTGTGATAATATTTAAAAAATCTTCAATCTCTACGACTGATGATAGGCCGCGAGGAGTAAAACTACGTTAAGACTATAACACTCCAACGAAGGATTATAAAACCAAATTATCAAAAAAGAATAGAATCTTCCAAATGACGCGAAACGTTTCGCTAGATCTGCAGTAACATTATATATAACGAATAAATGTTCCAGTTCAGAGGATTATGCTCTTTCTAAAAGTACAAGACATCATTTATTATAAATAATTACTTTTATGCTTACAATTTTGTAAGCTCGATATTGACCGTAGATTTTTAATTTGTCTACTGGGTATAATAAGTAGCGGAAATATTGTACTAGACCCAAGAGTTGGATGTCAAAATTTCACCGGAAATATATATTTTGAGGCCCCTTAAATAAAAAAAAACAATTCTTAAAAAAGGCCCGTGTATGTGTGTGTGTTTGAAAAGCGTAACTCAAAAACGAAAAGTTTGCTAAAAAGCGAAATTGGTATTTAAGTTGCGACACCAAGATTTTGAAGAAAGTTCCTTCACCCTGAACTAGTTCTTACATGGAACAATTTTCGAAAATTTTTATGATGACATTTTTATGATAAATGAAATATATATTATGAATTTAGCTGTCGATACAGGGTCGAAGTGAAATGATACGACAGAATTTAACAGCGAATTTGTCATGTTGTGAATAACAAGAAAGTCTAATACCAAAATGTTGAAAAGTGTATAGTTTTTAAGAAAAAATATTTTTATCAAAAAAATTTATCATCACTTGGCTGAAAAATTATTCATTGAAGGTTCCTGATTTATGGCTGTATTCATAGAAAATTAAATAAACAACAACTTTTTCCTTTGGCGTATTTCGATAGATTCAACGGCTTTTGTGTAAATTAAATTTAAAAAACACAAAATTTATTGCAAAAAAAAAAAGCAACGGATTTTTACTTTCTCTACTGGTAGGTAGGGGAAGTATTGTATTCTACCCAAAAATTCGATGTCGAGATTTCACCGCAAATTATGCTTTCAGACCCCCTGAATCCAAAAAAAGCATTTTTAGAAAAAGGTCCGTATGTGTGTCTGTGTGTGTGTGTGTGTGTGTGTGTGTGTGTGTGTGTGTGTGTGTGTGTGTGTGTGTGTGTGTGTGTGTGTGTTGTGGACAGCATAACTCAAAAACGAAAAGTCGGTTAAAAACCAAACTTGGTATTTAAGTTCAGTGACTTTTAAGGACGACACAGGAAGATTTTGAAAAAAATTGCTCCACCCTAAACTACCCTTTGCATGGAAAATTTTTATTTTCTTGAAAATGGCTCTAACGATTTTAATTAAAATGCTATATGTTTAAGATATTTTTATGACAAATAAAGTGAATATTTTGAATGTTCTAGCTATAGCTATGTTTACTCTGGATAGAGATAGATAAAATCTTAGTCTACAAAATATGTAAATCTCGCTAAAACACACAATTTATATCTGAATAAATTTTTTTGTACAGTGAACCATTTTGGAGATATTCCTTGTTATTTGTGTGGGTTTTGGAAAACTTATTTCGTCTAATTGAACTTCCTTACTTATTTATTTATGTTAGCCGTGAAAAGAGAACCGAATTTGAAAGATTTGACTATCGTTCAAAGTCTATATTCCCCTTGCACGTACAAGGAAATAAGCAATAAGATAAATTCTACAAATGATTAGTGCACCCGCTTGGTAAGCGGAAGGTCTGTGGTTCAAATCCCAGCTGAGGCATTATATTTTTCAATTCCAATTTTATCTCTCAAACATTGCCCACACACGGTTTGAGTGTTAAACACCAACAGTAACTTTATTGGCATAAATCAATTGATATTTTATTATCAAAAATTTTCGCGGCAGGGTGCCAACATTGTTCGCTGGTCCACCTTGCTTTTACTGCTAGCGGCTGTCAGTTGTTTTAATGGGAGGTCAAGGATGCTAAACATGTTTTCGATGTATTTCAATGGAACTACTAAAACAATGTTGGAATTTTGTTTGAATTATGGGTGTAGCTTTTGACCCTAGTGAAATAAGGCAAATAAAACCATTTGTTTTCGTTTTCCCAGGCACAATATGGCATGGGAGCCAAATCAAATCATTAGGAATCGTGCCAAGTGTTGATGGAGGTTTATGGCCCCACACTTCACCTGGCCAGCCAGCCAGCCAGCTAGCTTGTTCAAGACGTAAATTGAAGCATTCTCCCTGACAGACAGACACTGCGGTATTGACTTGCAGCACCAAGAGAGACAGACACACAGACGCTAAATGTCAATTTCGAGCTCTGAGCCCCTCGGTTTCATTTCCGTTAAATGGTTGGCTGAGCTCAGGGGTCCATTGAGACCTCAACAACTCCCAAACACTCCACTGGGGCAGCAGTAGTTCAGACAGTCAATAGTTCAGCCAACTGATTTATTGAGTTACACTCTCCATGCTCCCAAAAGTATTGCAATTACTTTTTGTTTATTGCGTCACATTCGTCTTGTTGATGCCGCCTCTTTTGCTCTGCGGCAGATCCACCCAAAACAAACCTTCTCATAGATTTAATCTGCAATGACAAATCCTAAAGAATAAACATTTTCCAAAATCCACTGAATTTAATTTTAAAAAATCTAATTAGATCTCTATTCATTCTTGTACAAAATATTCTTAAAAATCTGATGTGCTGCACTCACATGACTTTCTCTACTCTTGTACTAACCATTCTTACAAACTCTTATTCCTATATCTTCTTCGTGTTAGTTAAGATAAACATTTGTACAAATTATCTTATTGCTTATTTCTTTGTAGGTGCAAGGGGAATATGAGAATACAGTAGGCTTTGTGCGATAGTCAAATATTTTAAAGCTTTGAGATTCTGTTGTCCTTGCACACTTAACATATAAAAATGAACAACGATGATCCATTTCAGGAAAGTTCTAAGTTTTCCGAAACTCACACACATAAAAAGGAATATCTCCGAAATGGTTCACCCTACAAGAAAATTTATTTGGACATAAATTGTGTATTTTAGCAAGTTCTACATTTTTTGCATAGTATGATTTGGTCTATCTCTAACGGTTTATCAGTTATGCAAAAATCGTCCAGAGTAAATACGTCTACAGGGGCTATAGCCAGAAAATTCAAGATATACATTTCATTTGTCATAAAAATATCTCAAACATGTGACATTTTAATCAAAATCGTTTGAGCCATTTTCAAGAAAATCAAAATTTTCGAAAAATCTTCC
Organism: Tenodera sinensis; assembly: GCA_030765045.1. NCBI lineage: Eukaryota > Metazoa > Arthropoda > Insecta > Mantodea > Mantidae > Tenodera > Tenodera sinensis. The sequence continues at coordinate 21,887,144 of CM060967.1, read as the reverse complement.
ATATAAAGGGTAGTTTAGGGTGGGGCTATTTTCTTCAAAATCTTCATGTCGCATCCTTGAAAGACATTAAATTTAAATACCAACTTTTTTTTTAACCGACTTTTCGTTTTTGAATTATGCTGTCCACAGACTGACACACAGACACACACACGGACCTTTTTCTAAAAAGGCTTTTTTTGGATTCAGGGGGTCTCAAAACATATTTCCGTTGAAATCTCGACATCGAATTTTTGGGTGGAATACAATACTTTCCCTACTTGCCAGTAGAGAAAGTAAAAATATATGCTTAGATAATCTGAGTGTAAAACCTAGGGAATTCTGAATTGTTTTACGCAGTAAATTTCATTAATGCAATACAAAAACTGCAAGGGACATGTTACAGGAAGAAAAGTACTAAAAATACAAAACAACGAGAAAAGATTTGAATGCATAAAGACCCACGTGATATTTAAACATGGGAAATTATAGATTTTTCGTACTCAAGATTGACTCAATTATTTAACAGAATTAAAATTAAAAAACGGGGGCGGCGTGGCCGAGCGGTTAGACCCTTTGCCTACCACCTAGATGTGGAAATCCTTAGGAAATATTCCTGATATACAATTACAAGTTTTGCTTGAAGGTACGTCACTAACACGGGTGATTTAACGTATCTGCAGGTATCCCAAGGTTGGACCTGACACCTGAGATAATGAGGTTGTTGTAATGTGTAAACACATATAACATTGGTTGACACACAGGGGGGGGGGGGGGGGTCGAGGGAGGCAGCTGCGCCGTCTCTGTTTACTGTTTACCGAAACTTTGTATTGACAGCGGGTCATACTGTTACACGTGAGGCAGGTGAGCCAACCCCACTACATATATAACTTATTCCTGACATCACACAGGTTTCGAAATAATTAATCACTTAAAAGAATTAAAGATAATTCGAGCAGCTTATTCAGACGTGAAATAACTAATTAAACTGCACACTTAACACTGCGATACTCGTGCTTGTTATAGAAAAATTCCATCTTCTTATTCCTCTAAATAAATGTAAGTGAATACTTAGGAAAATAAATCAAGTTTTCAAAGCACTTCTAGAGGTGCAAACGAACTTTCCGCCTTGCGGTGAAATTACCCGCTAAGCTAGTGACAACAAGCTTAATAACATATGTTGCAGCACAAAGGCCCAAGTAAAGAATAGCCACGAGCGCTTCGTCGTTGACTGTGGAATTTAGAATTGTTAGCTGTCGGGGGTTCGATCCTCGCCTTTTGCATGGTTATTTTCTGAAATACGAAACTAACATGTCTAGTTCTCTACATTTTCTTATCAGGAATGGAGAATCGGATGAAGCCACACTACTAGAAATTGAGTTAATGGGGACATGGCAACGTTGTGTCGTGCATGGAAATAAACGACATGGCAACCTTGCTGGGTGCTAAGGTTGCTTCACCCTCAAGCAATCTACAACTGCATTCTGTTCTGTTTAATGTATCATTAATTACATTATTCACTAGCGTGCAGAACTGATAATTTACACTATTACACGCGTATATATTTTAATATGGTAATAGTCTACGAAATTTATAGAGATGCTTTTGAATATGAGTGTTTAAAGGGAAATAATTTCAGGAGGAATGTTCGTAAATTTTCAATCGTACTGTAGCATTCATAAGACGGCGGGAAAAGTTACAACGGTAGGCGGAATAAAAATACCTAAAGGAGGAGATTTATTAAAAATAGATTCCATTAGTTTGTATAATTTTATACTTCGTACCAGTTATACAAATAATGATGTTCCCGCTAAGAAATAAAAAATAAAAATGGAAATAAAAAGGTATGTTAAAGATTTGAAAGAACACGCCTTAGCCAGTTCGCTACAACGAATAGACAAAGTTGCTGTAAGTGATTAAACTCAAATCTGTAAGTCTAGTACCCAACACTATAGAATAATTTTACTTCTAGTCCACGGCTTAATAGAAACGCCGTAAGAACATATGTTCTGCAGGTACACTGAAGTTGCATCTGCAATGTTTGCCCGTTAATGTAGGATTGCTGAACTATTGCTTTGCCAAACTGCGAGGTGAGGTGAGGTGCGAGGTGACTAATTTATTTCTCATACCATCTATTCAAGTACCCCTGAGAATTAGGTGACCCTTCGCGCAGGTCTCACTGTTGTTTCAGACTCGGTGGGTGCAAAAACACATTTTTGGTAAAATCTCGCTATCAGATTTTTGAATACAATACGATATTTTCCCTACATTGTAGAGAAAGTAAATGTGAAAATAAGGGAAAGAAAGGCAATGCTAGAGTTTTGTTTTTACATTAGTCTATTTGCGTATTTATATAGCAAAATAAAAGCTGAACCTTCAAAGTTTATAGCAAGGCAGCAGCTCTCCGCTTCGTGCACATTATTTATAATCTCACTGTATCATATTTAATCCTTGCATTTCTGAGGCATGACTGAGCTATTTTCATTCACACGTGAAATATATTCTGTGTGACGTGAAGTTTTTTAGAGCATGAAATATCATTATTTGCACGGCATAACCTTATTGTATGCATAGAGCAACAAAAACTGCATGCATAATGTGCTACACAAATGCACGTTCACACCTCGCAACCTTACACCAAATATTCACACCTTGCCTGTCTCCGTCCAGGTTCGCTGTGAACCATTTCGGAGGTATTCCTTGTTAGTTGTGTGAGTTTTGGAATGTTTAAGCTTTCTTCACAGGGACGATTGTTGTTCATCTGTTCATATCTTAGCCATGCAATTAGAACGGAATCTCAAGGCTTTAAAATATTTGACTATCGCTCAAAGCCTATGGTTAGTACAAGAGTAGAGAAAGTCGTTTGAGTGCAACACATCAGATATTTTTCTCCTGTTTTCCTGTGATCATCTTTATCACTCCTATATGCCTCTCTTCTTTGCCTATTTTTCTTCCCAAAGTTTTCTCTTTACATACAATTCACATGTTCCTTTTTTTCCTATCTCTTAATCCTCTTAGAAGTATTGTACCAGTTCGTATCCAAGCTAATCCTTCCCTTTCTTGACTACTCAGTAATATACATATAGCTCTCATCCCCAATTTGTTTTTATTTGTTTATTAAAATTGTAATGATTTCTTATTTAATGAACTTCCCCAAATTTATTTTGGTTCTTTTAGTTTACCCATATCACTTAGGTTCTTTTCTTCTAGCCTCCGCGTATCTCTCATAATTATTTCCTCCATAATTCTATCTCTGCCCTCCAGCTAATTCTGCCTTCTAGACGTTTTTGGTCGAACACCTACACCGAAATTGAATTATTTTTTCCCGATATTATTCCTTTAATTCTTGTCTTCCCTTGTTGTTGTTGTTGTTGTTGTTCTTCTTCTTCTTCTTCTTCTTCTTCTTCTTTTAAGTAGGAGACGTGCTTGCGATAATGGTGCCAACCTTGTAATGTGTATTTACGCTAAATCATTTTAGCTTAATAGTTCTTTAAAAACATTCTGTACGTTTTATCCACTCATTTGTTTACCTCTGTCGCTACCCACATCTCTATTAAATGAAACATTTTTGATTCCGCTAATGCCTAATACATTCTTTCGAATCATTAGTTATGATTTCTAGCGTATATTTGCATATTCTTGAAGCTTTCGTTGTTGCTGTTCCTTTTGTTGCTGTTTTCTATGTTGTTCCCATTTCTCAACACTCTTTTGATGCTTTCTATCATGAGCCGATGCGTTTAAACGACTTTCTTTCATTAAGTAAAGAGCCTACGTCAAAGTTCGAGAAGAATTGGTCGTTCCTGTTCTTTTATTCCGTTGTGTCGATTTTGATCTGGTTGGTGCAGTTCCAACTGAGCTTTATTCACAAACAGGAATAGAGGCTTTTCAGCTTTGATGATTTTGAACTTTACCTATGAGGATGGAATGAAGGAAGGGATTACAAACCACTTTCGCACAACTTTCCTCTAAGGTTGATTATATACCGGCGGGACCTCTGCACTTCTGATTTTGAACAACAGACACCAGGCGGAAGGGATAAAATGACAGGACCCACGGGCGCACGATGATCCATAAGGACACACCACCGAGGGCGTACCCCTTTAGGTAGTTCTTCCTGCACGCAGACTCCCGCAACGAATCCTCGGCTTCAAAAATCTTATTTACACCAACAGACAACGTTGAAAAGACGGATGGAAGTGAATGAAATGAAAGAGCAAGAAATTCGAGGATGTGAAAATATTCATCACAGTCTGGTAAACCGAAAAAAAAACCTGCGAAAGAAACCCAAGAGTCTGTTTTAGAAGAGTGTCATTTAAAACAATACAAAAACATCTATATAGATTAAAACTAAAGTATGGAACAAACTACAACCTTGTTTTACACCTTTATTAACTGGAAAGTCATTATATTTTCTATTTCCAATGTTTACAGTAATTATCTCGTTTAAAGGAATATCTTAGCCATCAATAGATAATATGAAATATGGCCTCCACGATACCCTTTTTTAAAAAAAAATTAGAAAAAGGCCCTTGTGTGTGTGTGTGTGTGTGTGTGTGTGTGTGTGTGTGTGTGTGTGTGTCTGTGTGTCTGTGTGTCTGTGTGTCTGTGTGTCAGCATAACTCAAAAACGAAAAGTCGCTTAGAAACCAAAGTTGATATTTAAGTTTAATGTCCTTCAAGGATGCGACACGAAGATTTTGAAGAAAATAGCCCCATCTTAAACTACCCTTTATATGGAAAATTTTTGGAAAATTTTGATTTTCATGAAAATGGCTCTAACGATTTTGATTAAAATGCCATATGTTTGAGATATTTTTATGACAAATAAAATGTATATTTTGAATTTTCTGGCTATAGCCTATGCAGTCCTGTTTACTCTGGATGACTTATGAATAACTCATAAACCGTAAGAAATAGACAAAACCTTACTATACAAAAACTGTATATTTCGCTAAAACACACAATTTATCTCTGAATAAATTCTTTTGTAGAGTGGACTATTTCAGAGATATTCCTTGATATTTGTGCCAGTTTCGGGAAACAAAACTTTCGTGTTCCTTTTTCTTTTATGTTAAGCGTGCAAAGAGAATGGTATCTCAAAGCTTTAAAAAATTTGACTATCGCTCAAAGCCTACTGTATTCTAATATTCCTCTTACACCTACAAGGAAATAATAAGATAATTTGTACAAATATTTATATCAACTAACACGAAGAAGATATAGGAATAAGAGTTCGTAAGAATGGCTAATACAAGAGTAGAGAAAGTCATGTGAGTGCTGCGCATCAAATTCTTATTTACAGTTACGTAATTAGTGTATAATAATGTTTGGGATCATACTCTTGAATCTTTATTAGAATATTTACTTATTTCCTAATTTTTCCGCCATTGAGAAAGCATTTTGATAATTCCCTTATAATTCTCGTACCAAAATATGCCAGTTTAATGTCGGAATGTTTCCAGTAGGTATATTCATTTTATTTTTCTATTATTCACTTCCGAAAGCACCACTTTCAGCCATTGATTTTAAGCTCGAAATGTCGTTTTAGGTATTATAATTAATAAAAGTTGACATTCCACATACAAATTGTGATTTCACACTGTTGGAGACTGTCGTAATTAGAGAGTTATTTACGGTTGTAAATTAGGGCTCATTAATTCGCTGGACAACACAGGCTAATTTCGTGCTAGACTAGGGTTTAGAGAAGAGAAAATAATGAACCTCGGCACAACAACGTATAAATAATGTTGAAGCGGAATAATTATGGGCTATAGCACAGGTTTGCTAACTAGAACTGCAAGCAATTTGTCCTCGTCTGAAAGTTGTGCGTCAGCTGTGTAGAGATTAGACATTTCCACTAGTTGCTTCACTTTTGTGACAGCAGCTACCTATCTGCCTGCCTTCAGAACAACACGTTAGATATGATGACACGACATTTAGCACTGCCTTTTTTACATGTTCACCAACCCCTGCACTTTGCGTTTAGAGGACGGCTTTGTGCGTCAAGGTATTTCAGAGAGCTGGAGCAAGATTGCTTTTGATTTCCTTTCGTCCTAGTTGGTGCCACTGCAAGGGCATCCACCGTCGGATAATAATACATAACAATGTATATAGACGAGTATAATATTGTGTCTGTCAGTCTGTGGACAGCATGACTCAAAAACGAGAAATAGGTTAAAAACCGAAGTTAGTATTTAAGCTCAATGCCTTTCAAGGATGCCACATGAAAATTTTGAAGAAAATAGCCCAACCCTAAACTACCCTTTGCGTGGAACATTTTTCGAAAATGTTGATTTTCTTGAAAATAGCTTTAACGATTTTGATTAAAATGTCATCTCTTTCAGATATTTTTATGACAAATGAAATGTATATCTTGAATTTTCTAGCTATAGCCCCTGTAGTCGTATTTACTCTGGACGACTTTTGCATAACTGGTAAACGGTTAGAGATAGATAAAATCTTACTGTACAAAAAATGTAGATCTTGCTAAAACACACAATTTATGTCTGAATAAATTTTCTTGTAGGGTGAACCATTTCGGAGATATTCCTTGTTATGTGTGTGAGTTTCGGAAAACTTAAAACTTTCGTGAAATGGAACATCGTTGTTCATTTTTTTATATGCTAAGCGTGTAAAGAGAACGGGATCTCAAAGCTTTAAAAGAGCTGACTATCGCTATTCTAATATTCCCCTTGCACATACAAGGAAATAGGCAATAGGATAATTTGAACAAATATTTATCTCAACTTACACGAACATATTGGAATAAGATTTTGTTTAGAATGTTTAGTACAAGAGTAGAGAAAGTCATGTGAGTGCAACACATCAGATTTTTTCTATACAATTGAAGTATAAGTGCAACGTATAACATTCGCACGGTTTTTCTGCTCACGCTTCTTATACTAAACACAATCACATTTCTTTCACTACTCCCACTCTGACGAACAATCCATACAATTTTCTATATGACTGAAACAGAAATGCGTATTTCTTAAGGGACACTGGGACCAAAGAGCGATCGTTGCAGCCAGGAGAAAATCAGCTATTAGATGTTTACCTCGATTAAATTGAAGTGGATAAAGCAATAAAATTAGATAAGGCCACGTGAGTGGATTTCTTTTTGGGGGGCAAATGCAACGGTTAGTCTAACTACCGTTAGTAAACAGTAGGGAAAGTAAAATTACATTGAGATCGGAATCTATTGCCCAAGCACATCGCTTATTTAGATGTGCGCTATCTGATGGTTTTACTGGCAATAGCTTGAAAGTAAATGCAAGGCAATATTGCGATTTGCGTTGGCCTATGTGTATTTACTGGGACCTCCGATAGATTACGTTGATATCTGCGGCACCTTTATTAGCAAGGCAGAGTCCAATTTGTAATAAATTGTAACTTCAACAGCCCTGTTGTTTCCTACTTTCCTATATATTTAAAAATATATGAACCTTTTAGCTGTGTACGGTAATGCTGAATACCCGTTAGCTCTGTTTTTGATATTTATTTATTGTCTGTTTGCGAGATAAAATACACAGTCAAAGAATATTAAAAATAAATTCTGATGTTACGAGTAAATTAACATCACATTCTGCTCTTATTCCTATATCTTCTTCGTGTTAGTTGAGACAAGAATTTTCAGTAAATTATCTTATTGTTTATCTTTTTGCAGCTACAAGAACAATGTGGGAATACACCAGGCTTTGAGCAGTAGTCAAATTTTTTAAAGCTGTCAAATTCTGTCTTTGAATGGCTAATATAAAAAACTGAACAACGACGTTCTATTAGACGAAAGTTTTGTTTTCGAAAATTCACACAAATAACAAGGATTATTCAGACATAAATTGTCTGTCACAAAGGAACCGCAGGCGAAGTTTCGCGAATATTCCGAGCACTCCTTTGTTTTGCCGCACTTCATTTTTGATTGTGTTTGCCCGCCGCGAGTTGTGTGGGGTAGCTTGACCTTCAGCCTTTGATGCCAAATAGGAATTAGTAGTTTAAGATTTGGCAACATTGAATAAGAACTGATGTAGGCGGGAGTTAAAAAGACATTCTGTATTTCTAAAATTCGTGTCTTTTCCAAAACATATATTTCCGATTAGATCACAGCGAGTAATTCTTGGGTGGAATGCAGAATGTGGTATATTTTCTACCTCCCACGTTCTATGTCGGAGAGAAAATAGAAAACGATGAACAAAATGAATATAACGAACGGTGGTGCCGCTGGTTTCGATCGCCACTGAGCAAGTGCAACCTGAATAGATAAAGACAGTCCTGGAGCTTTGCGGTTTGCCCTGGTTGTCTGCGGCTTACGTCCGTGTCAAATAGTCTCTGTTGGACGAAGGCCCAGCCAGCCCACAAAATAGTGCTGTGGCTACCAAGGTCCGGCCTTCGTATGGCACATTATTGCAATCTTACACCGAGTTAAAACACGCCTCTGCTAGCCACTATGTCGGGGACAGAGGTTATGTGCCAAAGATAACACCGCCCACTTCATTTGTCACCTTTACTGATGTATAAACAGAAAATGTGATCGTAGTTTTTATGTTTGAGCGTGTAAAATTAATCTCTTTCCGAAACTTCTCATTAGAACCTGTAAATTAAGTTCTGAAGTATTAATAAATACACGTGTTAATGAACCACACCGCAATATTTTTAGACGATATGAAGATGTAATTTGAGATAGAAGACTTGTGACCTGTTCGTTCCAAAAGCCAGTACGCCACTGACTAACCATGGTTTTCCAGTTTGAGTCTCGTTCGCTTGTTTTTTCTTAGAGCATTTTAATGCTGTTTTGATCCACATAAACGTTGTTCAGTGTCGCACTGTGAAGCTGAAATTATAATACTAAGAAATAATAAGAAAGTAATAAAAAATAACAATTAAAGAGAATAAGAAATAATAGTAAAATAAAACTATTAGGAATATATCGATTTTCCGTCCCAACCTGCAAAAGTCATTAGCCACAGTGCCTACGAGAGCTAAGGCCCGCGTTACTCTGGTTAAAATTCCAGGAAATGCTAGGTTCACCTACTGAATGAATTCTAGGAATCAGGAAGCGATCGAAAGTAAGAGTCGCAATCCGAAAACATGGTATTTTAATTAAAATCATTTGATCCATTTTTGAGAAAATAAAAAAATTTGAAACGTTTTTCATATAAAGCGTAGTTTAGGGTGGGAGAATTTTCTTCAAATTCTTCGTGTTCTATCCTTGAAAGCTATTTAACTAAGTACCGACTGTGGTTTTTAAGCGACTATTCGTTTTTGGGTTAAGCTATTCACACACACACACACACACACACACACACACACACACACACACACACACACACACACACACACACACACAACTTGATTCGGCCCGTTTTTCAACTAATAATTTCACTAATGCGTAGCTGATATTACTAAATGAAATATTTCATTTTGAAACTCACAAGACGGTTCCATTGTAATTTTCCTTTAATGCAGAACATCAGGATATTTGAGCTACCATTCCTGTGCGAAATTCATTTAATTAACTATTCATTTCTGCACCCCATAGAGACGCAGGGAATTATTTAACTCGCTGGTGCACCTTAGATAAATGAATATAATTTTAACGTTAGGTTGCCAACAGTAGCCTGATAGATATCAATTCCCCGGTGTTGTCTGAGAGAAGGGTAAATTCCCCCACCGCCGGATAGCATAGTAACAATGAACAATGGGGTTAAAATCTGCCGCAACACTCCACTGCAATCCTATCCCAACTACACTTGCAAAACCAATCTCTCGTTGTTTACAGTAAGAGAGTTCGTAACGGTCACGTGACTTGATCTATGCGTTACTAACACAGTTATTGCAGAAAGTAACCGTCTCCACTTAAAATTAAAAATGGGCGAAATCTCCGATGGGTTGTATAATTTAAAAACGCTTGATTTTTGTTTATCTTCATGTTAATAAAGATAAACATTGCAGAAATCATATTAACATCCAAGAAATAAAAAAATAATAAACACCTCACTTTAAAAAGAAAAAAATATACATATTGGAAAATTCATACAGATAACAGCGAATATCTCAGATATGGTTCATTACAAAACATCGTATTTTCATACAAAATGTGTATTTTGACGAGATGTACATTTTTGTGCAGAACGATGTTTCTTCTATCTCTTGACAGTTAGAGGACATCCCTAATAAATTCAAGACACACATTTCATTTGGCGTGAAAAAATCTTAAATGATATTTTAATCAAAATTATTACACCCATTTTTCACCAAATACAAATTTTTGAAAAATGTTCCATATAAGTGATGGCTGTGGTAGGGGGATTTTACTAAAAATCTTCGTATCACACCCTTGGAAGATAATAAACTTAAATACCAGAGAGTCAGAGAGTCTCAAAACATGTATTTCCTGTGAAACCTCGGTATTAGATTTTTTATTAGTATACGTAGCACAGAAGTAAAAATTGCAACGATACTGGTGAGCATAAAATTCCATTTTAACATAATTAATAGTACAGTTAACGTGCTCTAGCATTTTGAATATTTTCCAATTTTTTAGCCTTAAATGTGTTGAAAATATCAATAGAAAAATCGGAGATAATGGAATTTTTTAGGAAAATAATATTATGACACGGAGGCTATGGCCCATGTTCTCCGGAGGTCGGAGAATAAACAGATAAGTAGCGCTGTCTTTCAGCGTATGTACTATCGTTAGAGAAAAATGTTCTCAAAGTTTCCCACTTCTCGAACGTTCTGGTACTGCATTCTAATATCAAATGAAGTGATATTCTCTGAGTGAGTTTGTGACGACTGCAGTGAGGTGCAGCGAATGCTACTACTGCAAGAGATTAGAGACGTCCTGCGCTCAACTCCCTAGCGAGTGGAATGCACCAAGGAGGAGGTTGCGTGGGGCTTATGCCGCTACGTCACAAAGAGTGGAGTGGAGTGACAGGAGAAATTGAAATTAGTGAAGTGATAGTGTGAAGTAAGTGAAGTCTCAGTGAAACTTGACTTAGATCAAAATCAGCAGTAGTGAGAATTGAGTGAAGTAGCAATGAAAACTGGAGTAACACTCAGAGTTTTCCATAATGAAACAGAAGAACAATATCCAGCGAACATGAGTCTATGCTTGAGGAAATATAAATGTCATTCACGAACATTCATGGTGGGAATTTATTAAATCGAGCAGTTGTTTGAAAAACGAACATAGTTTGATCTCCAAATCCATGCGGCCTTTATCGACTTTGTTAAAGCATTCGACCGAGTAAACAGGAAATTGCTATGGAGAGTTATAGAAATAACGACTATCCACAACATATCACAAATACAACAAAAACTTTATATTGCAATTCAAGAATCATAATAAATATAGGTATAAATAGAACTCAAAAATAAATATAGAGGCGTAAAACAAGGGTGTACATTGTCACCTACATTTTAATATTTACATTAATAACCTATTACAGAAGTGGAAAAACTTAGTAAATCCAGGAATAAAAATAAATTTTAATACAAATTTAAATATTTTATTGTATGCTGACGATGTAGTGATGTTTACAGTATTTAAATATTATATTTCAAGGGTGTGATTTTATAATTTCTACAAAAAAGAGTAAAATATTATAATTTTCGGGAAAATCACAAATACTTCTACAATTATTTTAGAAGGAATATCATTAGAACAAGTTAAACATTTGAATTATCTGGGTTGTGATACTAATACAAGATATAAATCTGAAGATGATTTTAATAAAAAATTATTAAAATTTCAAAAGATGTGTGGTATTATACATTGGATTTTGAAGAATAAAACAAGGAAAGACACAAGAATAAAGTTTTATAAAACAATGGCAGGTCTTCTTCTTTATGGGTCCGAATTTTGGGTAAACATAAAAAAAAAAAAAAAAAAAAAAAAATCAGAATACGGTACAGAGTGCTAAAATGATGTTTTAAGGACAACAAAACGATGTACAGTGAGGCAGTATTTCTCAGTAGCCCCTCTACAACAATTTATTTCTCTATAAGTAGTCTGTAGCTAGAATATATAATATAGAAAGCATAGACAGCCTCCTCTAATAATTTGTCATATGGTTGGCTTATGTTGATTTTCTTTTGTCTTCTTGCAATTAATGAATGGTGGAAAGAATTGTTTGAAATTGACTTCTGTCTTTAAATACGAATAAGTATATTCAAAAGTGTGATTATCGACGAATTAAGTGATATTCGTGAAGTTTGAACTACACTGTGAACGTTCTGCATAGTATTTCAACATTAATTGGAAGGATGGATCAGATGCAAATTGATTTGTATACTGGCGACGATTCCGCCATAATTTAGCGGATTATTTAGCGACGTGAAAAGTGTGAAGATTACTGTTTGAGAAGTGCTTATTAATATCAATAAAGATTAATGAAAGCAAGTTCTAAATATATATAAATGTAGTTCATCCGTACCGCGCCAGGGATAGATAGAATTTAAAAAGATTCTACACACTTACCGATTGCAGCTAGGCTAGGGAATACAACAGCATAATATTACAACACTAACGAGTGAAAGTAAGAAATATTAATTGCTACAACAGGTTTGGACCAGTTTAGAAATGAAGATATCAGAGAGAAATAGAACATTTATAGCATGAATGATGGAATAAAGGAACATGCATATGAATAGAATATAGGTTATGAGACTCCAAAACTTGTATGAAATTATAAGCAGACGCAAGACTACCTAAGGGAGGTTTGAGTGAGAAACTGTGAAGCCAGAACAGGCAATACTGGCTACTCCGTGCAGTGAAGATGATGATATTAACTTAACTAAGGTACTTGATGAACTCTAAACATTACGACCTGCAGGAGAAGAAAATCCAGTATAACCAATGTAAGCCATGAAGCAGTTTTGCGCCGCCATGGTGGTAACAACAATCACGTTAATGAAAAGGAGTCGATGGATGTGGTTATAGTCAAGCTGATTAGGCGTTTACGCTCTGAGACTTTATATTCCTCCTTGATGAAGGTATTATCTTGAGGCAGCTCATTGCGTAAACATTGCATTTAATTGCTTGTGCTGTAATGAGACGTTTAAAACTAACAGCGTAGAAATAAGTATAGGTGTATAAATTCCAATATATTTTTGGATTAATAGCTGGTACCTTGAAAAGAAAAATACCTGAAGGGATACACATTTAAAATTCTATAAGACAATGGCCGTTCCGGTTTTACTGTATACATCGGAGACATTGACTCTTAAAAAGAAGGATTGGAACCAAATACAAACGGCACAAATTAAATATATCCGAGTAGTAAAAGGATGTACAAGACAAGATCATATTAGAAATGAACAAATAAGGGGAAAAAATTAGATATATTTTCATTAAAATAAAAGATACCTGAAAAAGTCATTTGCAAAGAATGGATAATTGTCGCATTCTATTACAGTTATTCAAAAATCATCCAGAGTATACAGGACTACATAGGCTATAGCCAGAAAATTCAAAACATACATTTCATTTGTCATTAATATATCTCAAACACATGGCATTTTAATCAAAATCGTTAGAGCCACAGACTGACACACACAAGGACCTTTTTCTAAAAATCCTTTCTTTGGATAAGGGCACAACAGGAGAATTGTGCTAAACCATGAAGAATTCATGATGATGGTGAAATAAATAAAAATGTTTTATAAAGCTATGGGGATGGTCATCTTGACAAAATGTACTACTGGACTGTTCAATGGAAATTTGTTATGGCAGAGACGGTACTCGCCTCGTACAAAGGCGCATTCCATTCCATCAACTTTGATTATTGGGAAATGCGAGGTATTTGTATCTTATTTAGGAGAGGGACAAAGCTATGGAATTTCTACTCGTTTGTCCACAACGAATGCTGCATGATAAAGCTACACCTTTTCGTCATGTTGCGAACAAACCAGAGCAAAATTAATGTTCACCGGACAATGTTGTTACAATTACAATGTGACAAGTCCCACTCCTTAGTTACTTTTTCTGTTACTTTATTTCATTTAAAACTGAATCGCAAAAACAAGGTCTTTTTTATCTTTAACACAATTTACAATTCGTCGTGACCTTCCAACTCACAGCTATTCTGTCCAATCGTAACCTCCATATACAGTTCCCTGTGTCTCTTTACTGTCTCTCTGTTTCGCAAAAATCTGGCTTCAACGATACATTTACTCAACACCACTAAAACGGAGTCAAGGCTACAAGAACAGAACCATTGTGAGTGTAATATCATGAAACACTGCTTAGTGTAAAGCTTCAAATAAAACTTAGATGTGTTGCACTCACATGACCTTCTCTACACTTGTACTAACCATTCTTACAAACTCTTATTCCTATATCTTCTTCGTGTTAGTTGAGATAAACATTTGTACAAATTATCTTATTGCTTATTTCCTTATAGGTGCAAGGGGAATATTAGAATACAGTAGGCTTTGTGCGATAGTCAAATCTTTTCCGTTCTCTTTGCACGCTTAATATATATAAAAAATGAACAACGATGTTCCATTTTACGAAGTTTTCCGAAACTCACACATATAACAAGGAATATCTACGAAATGGTTCACTTTACAAACATTTATTTGCACATAAATTGTGTATTTTAGCAAGATCTACATTTTTTGTATTGTACGATTTGGTCTATCTCTAACGGTTTACCAGTTATGCAAAAGTCGTCCAGAGTAAATACGACTACAGAGGCTGTAGCCAGAAATTTCAAGGTATACATTTCATTTGGCATAAAAATGTATCAAACATATAACATTTTAATCAAAATCGTTAGAGCCATTTTCAAGAAAATAAAAATTTTCGAAAAATTTTCCATGTAAAGGGTAGTTTAGGGTGGGGCTATTTTCTTCAAAATCTTCGTGTTGCATCTTTTAAAGACATTAAACTTAAATACCAATTTTGGTTGTTAGCCGTCTTTTCGGTTTTGAGTTATGGTGTCCACAGACTGACACACATACACACACACACACACACATAGACCTTTTCTTAAAAATGCTTTTTTTGAGTTTAGGGGGTCTGAAAATATATTTCTGGTGAAATCTCGACATCGAATTTTCGGGTGGAATACAATACTTGCTTTACTTACAAGTAGAGAAAGTAAAAATTAAGTGTCTCAAAAGGATTTGGACGGATTTTGCCATTTTGTTACAATACGAAAGCTCCTGCAGGCTCAAACAATCACAAGAAAAAGAAAGCTTTTCTCTTTTATTTTTTCAGTCGTATTTTATTTATGTGCTTGGTAAGTTTACAGCACAGCTGCAAAAGGTTTGATAAACACATTGTGATAAGTTTGATAAGCATAACCGGACAGTCGAGACTCAAGTGTATAAGAATTGGAAATTCAGTTTAACAAAAAGAAATATCTACGAAATGTTCACTCCACAAAAAGTGCATTGCACAAATTGTGTGTTTTAACGAACATCCTTATTTTTTGTGCAGTAAGATTTTTTATATGTCTTAAGGTTTGCCGGTTATGTAAGTCACTGAGATTGCAAGAGACTTCAGAAACTATTACCAGAAAATTGAAGATATACACCTCATTTGTCATAAAAATAGCTTAAACGTATGGTATTTTAATTATAGTAGTCAGAGGCAGTTTTGAGAAAATAAAAATTTTGAACAATGTTCTACTTAAGGCGTATTTGAGATCTCAAAACGTGTATTTCCGGAGAGACCTCAACATCGAAATTTCTGTGTGTAACTTACATAGAGAAACCAATAATGTTGCTGTTTACAATATAAAAGTAAACGGTTGTATATAGAGATCGTCGTATAGATGTATCCTACCAGGTTTTTAAATGACTTCTCTTATCCACCGAACACCATTGTTGTCATTTATCAGCACATAACAGTTTAGATTTCCCTGATTACCCAAACTGCATAGCTTTAATGAGTGTTTGGTAGCGGTGTTAAGCACTCGTTATTTTCTCAATTAATTACGTAATAAACTTAGTTGGGCTATAAAGATAAATAAAGCCAGAAACTTTTAATGAAGCTACATTTGCAGTTTTTTTTGCAGCGCATGGTGATTACAGCCAATTAAGAGAGTAGATACACAAGTACTGTACTGCAAGTGGGTAAGGTTTCCACCAAGAAAGAAAGTCTCACTGTCGTAAAATACTCTCCACTTTCTAAACCAAGTGCCCCGGCTCGTAAATTAAGTTGCTGTTAGTGTAGGGTAGTAATATTGCACGTTGTTAACTCTACTCTTTATCTGGTTAATTTATTTTATTGGTCTTTTTCAGCTTATTACATTCGCTAGCACCTACTTACAGTAAACAGAGCAAATGTTTTGTTCTATCCAAAACATTTGATGTCACGTTTAACCTAAAACAGGGTTGTTGTGCGTGCGCATGCGCGTACGTGTATCTATAACCACATAACTTAAAATTGAAATATCGATTGTATACTAAGCGTGGTGAAGTTTGACATCTTCCAAAGATCCCTGTGGATTTTCAGGAAAATTCTCCTTGAAATAATACAGTATATGGAATAGTATGCTATTACGCCGGTTCAGATTTTGCATGTAAGAACCTGGGTGGAAGGGATGAGATGATAGTATCCAACGGGCGGCTTTCCGCGGTAACATATGAGGCACCTATTCGCATGAGGCATGAGGCTTTTCCCGGGTCGTATTACATCCCCGAAATTCCTATCCTTCTATTTTCGTTTCTACCCTCATTTCAATCCTGTCTTTCAGGGTTGTAAGTGTGGCAAAGAGGCGAGTTCCACGTTGCTGTGTGGGGATTTTATGAGCTATAACTGCGTTTCTTGATGGATGGGTGACATTGCGGTCGCCTGGCTAATGACTACTTGCGAAGCCTGGTGCTGAGATAAGGAACTTCCAGCGCACATTGGGAACCCTCACATAGGTTCACTGGTTCCAACACACGCCCACAGAGCGCTCTCAATCTCTTGCTCATGGGGTTTGACATACAACAGCGTGATTAAGCTCAGTGTGGAATCCCCTCCGTAAAATAACTAATTTTTACCTTTTTCACTGGAAATGTAAAGCAGGTTAGCTAGAGAATTGTGTCTGTGTGTGTGTGTGTGTGTGTGTGTGTGTGTGTGTGCGCGCGCGCGCGTGCACTCAAATTGGTTCCTTATAATTTAATGCGTGGTTCTACATGAACGCGAGGTTCTAGCACGAACCCCTGCCTCTCAGATTTCGACTGTCGACTCCCCTATGACAGACGAGCAGAACGCCACCTCGGCACCGAGGACCGGAAGTTCTCTTCATTTGGAATTCTTATACGAGAGCAATTAGTAAACCAAGGCCCTAATTGCCGTACCTTAATACTTCGAATTTTACCCGAAAATTGAAATGCGCATGCGCGCCAACTCCCAGCATGCTTTGCGCGTAAAACGGCGCTATTTGTTTTGGTACTATTGCACAGTGCTGTTCACAGTGTCGGTTCAAAATGTGTAAAATAATCATTGGGCCGGCCAAAAGTGAAATGCGGTTTGTGATTCCTTTTTCACAACTTACAATATTGTGAAAATTTGATACCCATAATTCACCGGAAATATAAGTTTTCAACATCGTTGAATTAAAAAAAGAAGGGGACCTTTATAAAAAGTTTTGTGACTTTGTAGGCATGTCTGTAGATCTGTGTGTCTCTGCGTTTGAACACCATCTGAAAATACGAAAACTTGGTTATTGTCGCCCATCGCATTATTGTCGGCACTACCGCAAAGGAGCCGAAGGGAAGAGACAGAGAATGGCCGCATTGTTGGGCGCTTGCCGAAAGAGAGAAAGGGATAGAGACTTCTGGAATTTTCTGCTTTGTAATTCACCGCAATAATAACTGAACTTTCCTGAAGTTTCCAGAATAGTGCCTGGGAGATATAAATAGCGGTAAAGTGTGAGAAGGGGCAGTTTTTGTGCTACTAATTCGGAACCGTGCTGTTGGTGAATCGGTAAAGACTTTCTTGCTGTTGCAACGAGTGTACAAAGTTACTGTTTACGGAAATAAAAGTGTTTCTTTATCTCGACTACATCTGTCTTCTTTACTTTACACCCACCAGTCACACTGGTGTCAGAACCGGGATATGACGATGGAGGCTACATTTGTGAGCTTTTTACAAGAGCTGAAAGCAGAGATGAAGACGGCAAACGACAACCTCGCTGCCGAGCTGAAAGAGATGACGGAGCTATCGGCGAAAAATTGACGAGCAACTGGCTGGCGTAAGGAAGGATGTGAAAGAGCTCGGTTAAAAGGTGGAAGAGCTCGTTGGAAAGATGGAGGACCTCGGCCAACGCGTTGACGCCCTGCAGAATGTCGCGGAACGGCTTAGCGTTCTCGAAGACAGGGTCGACGGTAGCGCCAAGGAGCTAAATGCAATGGTGGAAGGGATGCTTAGTGAAAAGCTCAAGAACTACAAGGCTGAGGCTCCAGCACGCGACACAACATCGACGCGCGTCAAACCACCGAAGTACGATGGCACGTCCACGTTTGAGGTCTTCCGCCGTCAATTCGACACAGTCGCCAAGCACAACAAATGGTCGCCAGAAGAAGAGGCCGCGCAGCTGATAGCCAGCTTCCAGGGACGAGCCGCAGAGGTGCTGAACGCAGTCCAGACAGCGGCGGCGCCCAAGGACATCTGGGAGGCCCTGAAGAACCGGTTCGGAAACCACCGCTTAGCCGCAGCCTACCGCAGCCAACTGAAATCTAGGATGCAACTGCCAGTGGAGACGCTACGCAATCAAACGTCTTCCAGCTGACTTAGAGGAAGATTACGTGAAAGAGGACCTGGTCCTAAAAGGCTACACCGGCGTCCAGGTACGACAGATGATTTCACGTGGCAGGCCTCTGCCAAATTTTCAGGTTAGTCTTGACAGGACCACCGAAAACCAAAAACTTCTACAGGAACGAGAGGTGTGCCATATGATGGTCACCGTGGGGGTCCTGAAAACAAACCAAAACATAACGCAATGTTACAACTGCCAGCAGTTGGGGCACAGTTTTAGGAACTGCAATATGACCTCCCGGTGTGTCCTTTTCGGTGACCTCCACCGTCTGGCTGATTGCCCAAAAAAGGCCAAGCAGGGCGTTGTACTCCACTGTGCTAATTGTGGGGAAACGCATTCTGCCAGCTACAGGGGGTGCGAGACGTTTCGCAACGAACGTCACCGCCGTCAACTGGCATCCATAGCCAGGAGCTCTCCCAGTGCTCAGCCAGGGCCAAAACCCATCATACACCCGGCCCTGGTTCAAACAGGTATCTCCTATGCGAGAACTACCGGAGGGCAAAAGGCACCAGTGCCACCACAGAATGGTCCCCGTCCACTAGCCCAACAGGCGCCCACGGGTGACCTGAGTGGGATAAAAGATATATTAAACATGTTCAGAGACCTAAATTTACCATCATTATTGATGAAGGCGCAGCCTTTCCTGGCCAAATTCAAAAGCTGCAGCAACACTTGGGAGAAAATAGAGACCATCATATGTCTCCTCTCAGCCCTTTTAGAATAAATGGTCCATGTAAGGGGAGGCACAACTTTAACTCGCGCACCACTGTGGAATGCAGATGGCATCCACAGGAAGCAACACGCATTTATCTGCGAAACAAAATTAAAGCACGAGCACACTTTTAAGCTCCAGGGGTATCAAATCTTTCGGAACGACAGAATTGGCAGACAAGGGGGACGGACTGCTATTTTGCTTAGAAATACTATTGCTCATGCTTCTGTTACGTTGCCTGTAATGGCAGCGTTAGAGTGCACAGCACTTAAAACACGTGTAAATAGTCAAACGGTGATGATGGTAGCACTTTATCGGCCCCCTAACTCCCCAGATTTCATACGTCACCTCGAACAAATCCTCGCTTTAGAGGACCATGTTATAATTGCAGGAGATTTCAATGCCCGGCACCCCTGGTGGTTTTCACGCCGGGCAAACGCGGCGGGAAATCTCCTGGTTGAATTTATAACTGATAATGATGACATTGAGGTACACCTTCCCCAAGAACCCACCTTTTGGCATCGAGCAGGGCACTTTGACCCTGAGATTTTGGACATCGTACTCACAAAAAATGCGACACTGTTAAACAACTTTACAGTGTATCACAGTCTGGACTCCGACCATCTTCCTGTGCATTTCGACATACAGGGTTGTATTTCAGCCGGTGTCTCTGGCCCTCGAAGGAGGGCTGAGACCGACTGGAATAAGTTCACCATCGAAATGCACGGGATGGCGCAACCCAGACTGTCATACTATAGTGAGGCAGATATAGATGTCGCCACTGAAAACTTTACTGCCTCGCTACACACAGCCAAGAGAAGCGCTACCACTTACACCACAAGACCACCCGGTTTTTGCACGTACCCCGAGGTAGAGCAACTCATTGCGCGGAGACGACGCTTGACAAAACTGTGGCGATACACCCAACAGCCTGAATATAAAGTGCTAGCAAAATGGCTACGCAACGTCATTCGGCAACAAGTTAGACTTAATAAAATTGAACAGTGGGAAAACAAAATGCTGAGTACCACCCATTTGGACTCTTCTTTGTGGAAATTACTCAAGGCTTTCAAAGTTTCCACGAGCGTCAACTCCGCAACTGAGGCGCTGCACACTCAAAGCGGCTTGCACTTCTCCGAAGAGGAGAAAGCCGAGGTTTTCGCTGACTGTCTCCAAGACAGATTCACCGAAAACCCAGTGACCAACCGTGAAATAGAACGGGAGGTCCAGAGATGGGTACAAACCTGGGTGGCGCAGAAGCAAGAGCAACAACTACCCATCAAATACCGGCAGGAAGTTTTCAAGCTCATTAGGAAATTGCCTAATGGGAAAGCTGCCGGCCCAGACAAAGTGACTAATGCGGAACTTAAGAATCTCCCGAGAAAAGCTCTGGTGCAACTAACAAAGATATTTAACGCCTGTTTGCAGCAAGGCATTTCCCCTCTACTTGGAAACGAGCTAAGGTTATCATGCTCCCAAAGCGAGGGAAAAGCACCAGACAACCGCAAAACTACCGCCCCATTAGTCTTTTGTCTACTATTGGTAAATTGCTCGAAAAATGTATCCTTTCTCGACTACAAAAACAAGTCTCGGCAACACATGAACTCTCAAATTCACAGTTTGGCTTTAGAAAAGGACATTCCACTGAACTACAGCTCCTCAAACTAACTGATGACGTAACAGAGCAATTTAACAATGGGGCTTCAACGTTGGCGCTATTTCTGGACGTAGAAGCCGCATTTGACCGGTGCTGGCACAATGGCCTCATTTACAAACTGCACCAAAATTTCCCGGCTCTTCAAAATTATCTATACTTGCTGCACAATTTTCTAGAAAAACGGCAGTTTTACGTCCAAGTGGGCCGCTTCTCCTCACGGGAGCGAGTGATGCGGGTTGGCGTCCCACAAGGGGCAGTCATGTTCCCTTTTCTGTACATATTATTCACTAATGACTTCCCAGTGCACGCCAGATGCAAGGTCACCATGTATGCTGACGACACTACAATATACAACCACCATAGAAACCCACGTTTCGGCCTTGCAGAAATGCAACGTTATGTGAACAACTTCCTCTCATGGCAACATGTCTGGAAAATCAAAATTAATCCCAACAAATGCCAAGCTGATTCATTTCTCTAAGCGGCATCACACTTTGGCAATGGACCTAACGGTCGGTGGTCAAATATTGCACTGCCGTCAGCAGATTAAATACTTAGGTGTCGCCTTGGACCGCACAATGTGTTGGTCCACCCACATAGCGCCAACAAAGGCAGACAGCGGCTAAAGTTGTGCGCCCCCATCTTCCGTAGTAAACAGTTGCGACTGAAGTCAAAACTGATACTATATAGGTCATTTATTCTCTCGGTGGTCCTGTATGCATGTGTGGCCTGGGCTAATGCCTCCAAAACTGCCCTGAAACAACTCCAAACCCTCCAAAACCTCTCCCACAGAAAAATCCTCTCTACTCCACTCCTCACCACTAACTACACTCTTCACCGCGAAACCCGGATCCCGTTCGTCCCGAAGGCAATAGAAAAACGAGCAATGGCGGCATGGACGCGCATTAGAAACCACGAGAATGACGTGATTGCCACCATCGGCAAAGGCGAGCCGAAGCACCGCAAACATACTAGAATAAAAATATTCTAGAAGCGGCACGACTCGCCGACAAATGCGCGTCCACGCAACCTCGTTCCTAAGCCACACACATGTTCCGGCAGAGGCCCTCGCCTCGGAAAATATTCAGGAGCTGTCCCCTGCCCGCGCAGGAAAACTGCGGGAAAGTGTATATATGAAGTGTAGATAGTGCAGTGCGCTGGGACGCATATTTCTGGTGTGCCCAGTGAAGGTGTGTGTGTGTGTGTGTGTGTGTGTGTGTGTGTGTGTGAGTGCGCGCGTGTATGTATGCGTGTATATAATTGTAAATATGTACATATGTGTGTACATATGTATATATAAACCAAACTGAACAGAACTTAAAGGACATAAGAAAACTATTCTCGGTTACCGATAGACGATCACCGTATGGGTTTTTGCACAAACCAAAAACTATAATTAGTTATAAGTAAGCAAATTGTATATAAATGTCAAATATAGCCTGTAAGCTGGGCCCTATGTACCGGCACCAGACCAATACTTTATAATAAACAAACTGAACTGAAGTGAGTGTGTATTCGCCAAGTGAAGAATTTTCAGTGAAGAATTTCCAGGATTTCTGGACGCGGATGTTAGCTACCAGACCAAGGGGATGTGGGGTTTTGCAGGGTGGCGGGTGAAAGTTGAGGTGGTGGGTTGTAAGGAGGTAGCAAGATTTTGTTCCTCAGCGGCTGCTTATTCAGTGTGCAACTTCCGTTGGGCACTGCTGGTGATGGGGTCCTAGTATGGAGGTTCGTAACATTTTGAATTTAGAATCCAAGCTTATCTTGGAGGACTGTCATGGTGTTCAGCTTTCGCTGTTGGAGGAGCTGCTACTGTGAAACACTGCAATTTAGTTTAATATATTTCCTATAGACGGAACCACACAGGCATGTGACCCACTACTTCCACGTGTTTACAGAGATGGCACTAAGAGCTTTTAAACTTTACAAAGGTAATCTATTTTTCTAGTTTTATAGCTTTGTAAGAAAATCCGAAGGTAATATTGCTTTATTTTGATTCACTATGTGCCTTTATGTGATATATCGAAGCAAATGGCGATGAAATGATTGTTGTGTAAAAACAGACCCATGAATCTTATACTTATGTGAAATAAACTATACGAAAGTCACAGTGTTACGCAATGGAGAAGAAAATATCACCGCATGGTACGTCCGTTTCTACTAAAATGGTATTTTGTGCAGCATGTTTGATCTTGTTATATTGAAGTTCTGTTTAGCAGTTAACGAAAGGGAAACAAAATGAGTGTCAGTCTTTATTGAACATCCCCCGTATATTCGCCTTTTCATACAACCCCCCCCCCCAAAATTAGAAACAATTCTCTGTTGTGGAGTTCAAAGGCTCTCACCACACCTCAATTATATGAAATACAGCAACGCTGCACCGGAAACAAAAATAAAGGATAAACTTCATGAGGTATTAGGGTTATAGCTTCGCCAGCATGAAACACTTGATAGTCGGGGGGTTTATTACACCGTTCTTCCTTTGTTTCCCCTCAGCTAAGCGCTAACTTAAAAGGCAACTGCTCTCACACGTTACGAAATTAAAGTGACAAGAATCTTAAGACTTTGTTTAGCTCAGAAATTTTTGTGGTTATTTCCAGGTTCTGGCATGACTTTAAGGCATTTCGTGCTACCTGCGGCGTTTTACTGCTTTCTAAGGTAGTTTTTCCTTTCAGAGAGAAACAGCAGAAACAAAATACATATATGTTTGCTGGACCCTTATTTCTTTTCTGGAATTTCATACCGTAACATACCACAGAAAAGTTTGTTGACATTCTGCAGAGGAAAATAAAGATAAAGATTGCGAGCTTTGCTTCCCTTAAGACCGCCCTCTCGAGCTAACACGAATCTCATCTTCTGGGGTTTCATTTATCCCCCCCCCCCCAAAAGGCTTGAAATTCCAAATAACGCATATTATTATTATTCCCAAGGGAATAAAACCCCGTAAAAGTTTAAAATTTTATTTAACCCCAATTTTGTTTCCTATGCTCTTATGTTTCTTATCCTCTTAATAAACTGCACTGGTTTTATATATATACATATATATACATATATATATATATATATATATATATATATATATATATATATATATATATATATATATATATATATACATATATATATACCAGGTGAGTCAGCCGCGCCTTATTTTTTTGGAAGGTAGGCCACCCATCTAACGGCATGTGCGCCTTAGTCCAGTTTTGCGCTTACTAAAATGTATTACTTGACGTTCTTAAAGAGAGGAATGCGCAAAATTGAGAGCAGCAGTACTTTAAGGGGCAGAACGTACTCCTCGCTAAAGTACACCTCAAAAACATACGACTCGTTTACTGAAAGCGAATTCCGGTTTCCGGCCGATTTTACAAACTTTTTATAAGAGTATACATAGCAACGTAATTCAGTAAACGCCTCGGAAAAAATGGACCTATCATATGAGTACACTAACAACGTCAGCTAAAAATAAAATGGTGGATTCTTGTACTTAGAGCAGGGATTGGCTGCCAAAAATTAGGAGAAATTTAGACACGCCTCATCCATCATGGACGCGTACAGTCAAAACGGACATATTATTAAATAACAGTTTATTTGCATTTTTGCGTGACCTATGCCTCGTACATCTCAATTAATATGCATAACAGCTTTTGCCATTTAAGTAATAATATTAAAACGCGCAGTAAGTGATTAAAACTGTCTTAAAAGGCTAAATCAAGCTCGAAAACTTGCGAGGTGGCAATGGCATAGCGCGTCGTACTATTGGACGTGGTACGTGCTTTCAGGAAGTCTCGAAATAGCTGAATAGGATTGTGGCGGGTCCTCTGCGCTTAACCGCCAATGACACAGGTTCGAGTCTCAGCACTGTAAATATTTTTTTTTTTATGTTCATCAAAACTTCGAAACCGAATTCACAATAATCTAATTATGAAGTCCCTGAGGGTTTAGTACATTATAATTTAAATCGCTTTTGGTTGTCTGCATTTATAATAGCACAATAATTCATTGTGTGCAAAATTGAGTTTAACTTCCATGTTAAACTCTGACAATGTAATTTCCTTGCTTTCTGTGTTCAAATGTGTATGAATGATCCTTATTTCAATTGCACCTACCTATAGGTGTGTTTAAACAACTACATAATTGTAGTTCACCAATAAAGAAACATCAAACAATGTCATAAAACATAAATAAAACAATAAAAATGAATATAACAGGTTTGAGAATAGTAGTTTGTAAATTGTGAGGATTGCACGGTTAAAAAAAAAAAGTGCATGCAGGTGATTCGAACCACCTTCACAACAGACAGATTACTTCGGAGTCTTGCGCCCGTTCCAACTGAGCTACCTAGTGACGTGTGAGGTAAATATTCCGTTTAAGATGTAATATTTGCTGGTTCCAGTGAACATTTGCAGAAGTGCAAACGTCAGCTAATTACGAATATATTAAAAAGCGATGTGATAACATCTATATTAGTACTAATTTCATCGAGTGTTTAACATCAATGTTAAATACGCGGGTAGAACCTGGTAATGGGGTCGATGTTTTCATGTTGGGGTATAAAATGCGGATTGCATAAAACTCGAGAATAAGGGGCAGCTGACTCACCTGGTATTTTGGAGAAAATGCGTTTTTTCTAATCCAATTGAGTTTAGATAGTCAGGAAATCGGTTCTACTTGCATCTTTGGATTCACGTTATTCCAATGCCGGTAAAATAAACGAACCTACAGTGGAGGAAGCATGGTCGTTAATTACTCTTTGATAATCCTGGCCCAACACTGCCTGCTTTTTAACAAAATCCGAATTTTTAAACGAATATGTAGGGCTTTACAAGGCGATAAGCACATTGCGAGTGAGTAGGCTAAAAAGCATTTCCGTGTATTTCTCTCAGGGACTTCACCTGTTGAGGCTTAATGTGTGAACAGAACATTGTAGAAGAGGAATGGTTTAAAGCATAGCTCCAGCTTCGGTCTCTCAGGCAGCCTGTGTTTGTGCTTCGTGAGTACAGGGTGACTTGAAAAGTAGGTACTCCTTCTGTGAGATGAGATGAATGAGGTAAATTTCACATTATTTTGGTATTTCATTCTGTAGGCTCTTTCTAATGGTACTAAATAAATTGAAATGTTTACTCTGGATGACTTTTTAATAAGTCCTAAACCGTAAGAGTTAGGCCAAATCTTGGTACGCAAAAGCTATAGATCGCACTATGTCCAAATATTTTTTTTTCCTTAGAGTGAACCGCTTCGAAGATATTCCTTGTTGTTTGTGTGAGTTTTGGGAAACTTAAACGTCGTTGTTCTTTTTTTTTTTTTTAATATATTAGCTGGAATCTCAGAGCTATAAAAGATTTGACTATCGCTCAAAGTCTACTGTATTCTAATATTCCTCTTGCACCTACAAGGAAATAAGCAATAAGATAATTTGCACAAATGTTTATCTCAACTAACACGAAGAAGATATAGGAGTAAGAGTTTGTAAGAATTTTTTGTTTAAAATTCAGCGAATCCGAAATTTTGGTCAAAATGAGTCAATTGCAAGACGAAGTAAGGCATAAAAGGAATCTTTTGGTCTTATTTGGAAATTTTCCAAGGCGTACAGATGCTACTATATGCTTTATAATGAACATGATGTATTTTTCCTCGTATTTTTGAGAGACAATTAACATAATTTAGTATCTGGCATGCAATGCGTGAACACAATGAACATAATCTTCTTAACGCCCATGATGCAACGCTCCAGCACAAGGAAAAGGCATTTGGGAAAACTTAGAATTGCGGCGCGAATGTGCTGGCCTCTATGGAGTAATTTGAAATGGAGCCAAAGTTGCGGGGGTCCCAGTTTCCAACTAGGGACATAAAGAACTTTCGGTCTTGTTTCTTAATCTCGCAGCACTCGAAGGCCGTGCAGCCGACTGAGGCCAAGTTTAATTAGCGCATGCGCACGGGGTTAATTGTACTACTACTGTGGTGAAGTGGTCGACAGTTATCCCAAGAGGGCCAGGATGAATGGGCGTGCAGAGTTGGCAAGCCGTGGTTCTATAACATGTCCTTTTATGCTGGGGATAATGTCACACGACCTTTCGAGAAATTCTCCACACATACGGACCGCGATGACTCACCTAGAAGCCTGGCGAACGTTCTGGACTCCTTTTGCTTCTGCTTTTGTTTCCGGTCACGTGCACACACAGTCACGCGAGGCAGCCCGTGGTTAGATAATTTTATCCCTAAGACTTGTAGACTTATGTTGGGTATTATAAAGTACCTAAAACAAATAAAAGCACCGGAAAGACGCTATGCAAAAGCATTGTTAAGAAACCACAAATACCACAAAAGAAAAGAAAGTGCATCACAATTTCAAACATTTGGAAGATTGTAACAATTATTTGCAGAAGAGGCAGTAGAGAAATGCAATCGTGTTTCTAAAAGAAAAGTGATTATAGAAAACAGTGTGAATGTAATATATGACATTTCTATTTCAGTCATAGGAAATTGTATGAAGAGTATGTTGAAGTGCATGTATGGAAGGATATACGAATGTCGTACGTAAAAGAAAAGCGAGTAGAAAAAAGCACGTGAATTGTATGTTGTATAGTGCAATAGAATATGTACCTCCAAGAAAAAATACAGAAGTGCAAAATGTAATTGAATTCGATTTAACCAAATCTACTCTAAAAATCCACTACCTTTTTCAGTCTTTCTTCACTTTCTCTGTCTCTTATATACTGTCATCTAAGGGTGAGACAACCTATAGTAACGTTATTTATATACGTTGTCGCTTCCGCATTAGTACACTTTGCATTGCACGCCTTGCTGTTTAGGCAACTTCTCCACCACACGTGTCTTGCGCTACATCCTTCCCTTAAGGCTGACATTCGCTTCAAACAATCACGTTATGACTATGGAAGATCTTCGGCGCAAAGTTATATTTACAAAACATATATTTACTGTGAAATCTCGACATCGAATTTTTGGGTGGAATACTTCGTCTATGTAGAAGAGAAAGCAAAAAGCGACAAAGGTGACCAACTTAAACCCTAGTTTGTTTACGTTGCTCTTTTTTTATGAACATTAAAGAACATTAAATTGATATATACATTTGCGGTCTCAGCCATGGACGGGAAATAACACTGGCAACAAAAAAAAAAAAAAAAAAAAAAAAAAAAAGCGGGTCTAGATGCTGCAGAAGGGAATTGAACCCGGGACCTCTGGATTTGGGAGCTAGTATGGTAAACATCAAACAGAGGCGTACTCTTAACTTTTGCTTTTCAGCCAAAAGCATAAGGCAAAGTGGCGTATAACCTTAAAAACCTTTGTTTTAACGTCAAGTTCTGGTAATACAAGGTACGCGGTTAGGCTAAAAAATGTTTACACAAAGGACGAGAAGGAAGGCAAGCGGTGCCGTGCGCGGAGTCAGCTAGCAAATGAGAGGAAGAAGGGAGGGAGATTCTACTAATTTGTAAGCTCTTAAGGGGTGTTGGAATGCCCAACAAACCCTCCTGACTAATGATATGAGAACGTGTTGGTGCTTGTACTCCAAAACGTTGGCGTTTATTGCAGACCTGGTGTAAAGAAGGAAGCAAGCTCTAAACTCAAGTGTTGCCGACGACTTAAATCAACCCTTACTTACTTGCACCTCCTCCAATCCCTGCAGCCAAACTGCCTTTCACCTCAATGCATTTAACTGCATGTTAACTCCACACAATAACACTTTTAAAGGAAATCTCGCAAAAAACTAACATTTTGCATTTTATAACCTTAAAAATACTTATGCGCCATAAATTCAACAACCTGTTTTGACTTTTTGAATTAAAATGCCAATATTTATATACTACAGGTAAAAATTGCAGAAAAAAGTCCTTTTTACTTTCTCTACTGGTAAGTAGGGGAAGTATTGTATTCCACCCAAAAATTCGATGTCGAGATTTCACCGGAAATATGTCTTGAGACCCCCTGAATCCAAAAAAAAAAAAAAAACATTTTTAGAAAAAGGTCCATGTGTGTCTGTGTGTCAGTCTGTGGACAGCATAGCTCAAAAACTAAAAGTCGGTTAAAAACCAAAGTTGGTATTTAAGTTTAATGTCTTTCAAGGATGCGACACGAAGATTTTGAAGAAAATAGCCCTACCCTAAACTACCCTTTACTTGGAAATTTTTTCGAAAATTTTTATTTTCTTGAAAATGGCTCTAACGATTTTGATTAAAATGTCATATGTTTGAGATATTTTTATGACAAATGAAATGTATATCTTGAATTTTCCGGCTATAGCCCCTGTAGACGTATTTACTCTGGACGACTTTTGTATAACTGGTAAACCGTTAGAGACAGACCAAATTATACTATACAAAAAAGTAGATCTTGCTAAAATACACAATTTATGTCTCAATAAATTTTCTTGTAGGGTGAACCATTTCGGAGATATTCCTTGTTATGTGGGTGAGTTTCGGAAAACTTAGAACTTTCGTGAAATGGAACAACGTTGTTGATTTTTTTATATGTTAAGCATGCAAAGAGAACGGGATCTCAAAGGTTTAAAAGATTTGACTATCGCTCAAAGCCTACTGTATTCTAACATTCCCCTTGCACCTACAAGGAAATAATCAATAAGATAATTTCTACAAATGTTTATCTCGACTAACACGAAGAATATATAGGAATAAGAGTTTGTAAGAATGGTTATTACAAGAGTACAGAAAGTCATATAAGTGCAACACATCATATTTTTATTAAATTTCCATCCTATATAAAAGGTGAACTCTGCAGGTGGGATGGACTACGCTAAAATTGATGAAAAGATGTTGACGTTGGCTATAGGAAAGCAAATAATATAATTTTACCTTGTTAAAAGATTGCCATTCACATGGAAATGTTTGGAGTCACAGATTTTTGTCACTTTTGCTTTGACGAGAGCTAATAAAAATAAGGGTATTTTCCGTGTTGAACCTTTAGTGGTGTCAGGGGATGAGGTGCAAGATGGGGGCTCCCCTCATTATGTTGTTACACCCTTTGATGGAGCGCCGTCACCCAGCAACGGGCTTTGTGAAATATTAACGCGCACAGCATCTGCGCATCTGCACGAGTTAATGCACAAAGACCCTCTGCCCATTCAGGGTCGGCTTCATTTTTAATTAAGCTTGACATTGAAAATGGAGTTTTCCACTCAAGCCTTCATCTTAAACCTTGCTTTGCATCCCCTATGGACAAAGTGGCGAAATGTGAACTCTCATACACGCGTTTCAACCCTCCATTAAGGGTATGTATGACTGAAGTGTCATTCTGTAAATTAATTGAGACACTCGTGAATGCGAAAAATCCATAATCTGCCCCCTGAATAACAAATCTGATGTGTTGCACTCACATGAGTTTCTCTACTCTTGTATTAACCATTCTTACGAACTCTTATTCCTATATCTTCTTCGTGTTAGTTGAGATAAAAATTTGTACAGTAGGACTTGAGCGATAGTCAGTTATTTGAAAGCTTTGAGATCCCGTTCTCTTTGTACGCTTAACATATAAAAAAATGAACAACGATGTTCCATTTCACGAAAGTTTTAAGTTTTCTCCCACAAATAACAAGGAATATCTCTGAAAATCTTCACTCTACAAAAAAAATATATATATATATATTTAGATATAAGTTGCGTGTTTTCGCGAAATCTACATTATTTGTATAGTAAGTTTTTGTCTATCTCTTACGGTTTACGAGTTATTCCAAAGTCACCCAGAGTAAACAGGACTACATAGGCTATAGCCAGAAAATTCAAGATATACATTTGATTTGCCATACAAATATCTTAAACATATGACATTTCAATAAAAATCCTTAGAGTCATTTTCAAGAAAATCAAAATTTTCGAAAAATTTTCCATGTAAAGGGTAGTTTAGGGTAGAGCTATTTTCTTCAAAAACTTCGTGTCGCATCCTTTAAAGACATTAAACTTAAATACCAATTTTGGTTTTTAAATCA
The DNA here is from genome assembly GCA_030765045.1 of Tenodera sinensis. NCBI lineage: Eukaryota > Metazoa > Arthropoda > Insecta > Mantodea > Mantidae > Tenodera > Tenodera sinensis. Next base: position 21,856,087 of record CM060967.1, on the reverse strand, counting down.
CTTTTCGTTTTTAAGTTATGCTGTCCACAGACAGACAGACAGACAGACAGACAGACAGACAGACAGACAGACAGACAGACACACACACACGCACGCACACACACACACCGGGCCCTAATGACCTAGTTGTCGACAGGCGCTTAAACCCAAATCACTCACACACACACACACACACACACACACACACACACACACACACACACACATACACACACAAGGACTTTTTTCTAAAAATGCTTTATTTGGATTCAGGGGGTCTCAAAACATACATTTCCGGTGAAATTCGACAGGGAATTTTTGGGGTGCAATACAATACTTCCTCTAGTTTACTATACGCAGTAGAGAAAGTAAGAATTACTAAACATTTTACAGAAACTGTAGTAAAGTAAACGACAGTGGATAGAGAAATTTATGTGAGTATGAAATATTAGAGCTTTATATTGGTACACTTGCTTCCAGTGAGATTTTCGAAGCCCGTAACACAGTAATACGTTGTTTCCAACTAAACCTACCTTGTTTTTCCAGCAGAGTAATCTGCTTGACTTTTGATATTAGACTAAAGGAAGGGGAATATTACCGTGTAGATACGTGCACTAATGGTTCTCGTACTTTTTTGTTTCGCTGCTCACCTAATTTGCGCTCAATGTTCCGTGGCATCCCCATTACGGACGAATTCCAGGTTTATCGCAATTATAAAAAAGTTTTCACCATCTAGGTATTCGGTGTCTCTTCGCAACGCTCGATTCAGACTCGTGCCGCATACAAATATATGCATAATTACATGAATAATTACATCTTGATCTAATATTTAAACTTGAGATTCTAAATACATCTGCTATTTGTCTTTCTATCTGTCTGTCTTTGTCTTTCTCTTTCTGAGCGCCCATTAATGGTGAATCAATGAAAATTGATTGCGGCCGTTTTTCTCTTCGCTACATGTAATCTTGGTTGTAAATTTTCTTTGAGCACTGCCTCCGTGTTGGGCTCGCTATACTATCCCACGCCAACAAATGAAAAAAAATGAATAACAGCCCTTTCGAAATTCTACCTAATGGTTTATGATCGAGTTAATTTTTGTATTTATAAGAGCATAGGTTAGTATCTCTCCGACATTCGTCTAATAAACAGCACAGGGCAGTGCGTGATAAGCACGGCACCTGCTCGTATTATCAGCAGTGTCTTATTTATTTCAAGTAACAATATTTGAATGACGTCACTCGCGCAAAAAAAAATGACTTCGAAGTAAAGTTATTCTTATGCTTCTTTCATGCCGGAAGCTGCAGGTTCACCTTTACTAGAATTAAGGTTCTCCCCACGGGAGTTTAAACCACAGCGTACATCAGATAGGGGCTTGCCTTTAGGATTTTTAATTAAACCGAACATTCAAGAGAGGCCTATCTTTGTCTGCACACCTGCATGACAATGTGACACTCGCTTCTACCCTGTGTCGTTCCCTCTAAGTCTCAGAAACTGCCTGGTCGACATTGTATCCATCTAGAGCAGGCACTGTTCGTTGTACCTGTTTTACTATTTTTTCCGCTGTTTTTTTTTTTTTTTTTTTTTTTACTTTTTTACTTCTTCTGCATCAAAAAAAAACCTTAAAATTTAGATTTAATAGCCATATACTTCAAATAAAGGCAAAAGGTAGTAAGAGCAGTTTTGCTTTTGCACTTAATATCAAAAAATTTTCCCCTTACTGAGCCGAAAATTGTTACGGTGTTTTTGTATTATTGCTGCCAATAATTCATGCACATTATGTTCATAAAATTGAAGCAATAGTCACTCCCTTTATAACTTAGTTCCAAGATCTCGCTTGTCGGGGTCTGTGTATCGCTCCCGGTGGCCACCAGGGCACGGGGTTCGATCTAAGCTTATTTGGGTAAGAGCCGTGTCCGGTAAAAACAGTCGTGTGCTGGATTCTGAAATAACTCTGGCGTTTCTGTCCTGGCGGGTAACTGGCGGGATCTTTTTTACCCCTCCGTGGGCGTGCTCGATCGTTTAGACAGTTAAATACATTTATTTTTAAAGTTATTAGAGCCAAAGGGTGCACAGATTGGAAGTTGCTGCCATATTGTATTCTAAGCTGTTTTTCCATGTAGAAATAGTTTGTAAAAGCTGGTCCGTTGTGATATATTGACTTTTTAACTTTAGATTATATACATATATACAATTTAAAACACTTTTCTCTCTATTACAGTTTCACCAGTTACACAAAATTATGCAAAATTCGATCCGAATGATGGATATATTAATGTAGTGGAAAAGAATATATCACAACTGTCACTTCACTGCTCAAATTTGGTATATTTTGTTATAAACTGGGCTCTGGTGATCCATGTAGATCCATCAATTCCAAATCCATCACTGGTTATGGATAAAAATATCATTTTTATTCATGAGCCGTGACTTAGCTGTTCATTCGAGTACATGTTTGTTACCCGAGCCAATTTGCATTCTTAGCGACTGGACACAGTGCGGCGCACTGCGGCACTGCTTTGCCGTATTTAGAATGTACGGTATGTACTGGTTCATTGTGGCTTTAATGTTGCGTCAGTGCATTACAGGATCCCCGTGGTCGGCCGGTCGGTCGGTCGGACTTCAATAATTTACAAGAGTGACACCACGGGCGCTGTCATAGGCTCAGAAACACGTCCTAACTGTCAAGACGGCTACCTCACTTGGCTACCATGAATGACAAATGAAAGATGCAACTTTCCTTCGAAAAAATCTGATGTCTTGCACTCACATGACTTTCTCTACTCTTGTACTAACCATTCCCACAATCTCTTATTCCTATATCTTCTTTGTGTTAGTTGAGATAAATGTTTGCACAAATCATTTTACTCCTTATTTCCTTGTAGGTACAAGGGGAATATTAGAATACAGTAGCCTTTCTGCGATAGTCAAATATTTAAAGCTTTGAGATTCCGTTCTCTTTGCACGCTTAACATATACAAAAAATGAACAATGATGTTCCATTTCACGAAAGTTTTGTTTTCGGAAACTGACACAAATAACAAGGAATATCTCCGAAATGGTCCACTCTACAAAAAAATTTATTCAGACATAAATTGTGTGTTTTAGCTATATCTACATTTTTTGTATAGTATGATTTGGTCTATCTCTAACGCTTTACCAGTTATTCAAAAGCCATCCAGAGTAAACAGGACTACATAGGCTATAGCCAGAAAATTCAAAATATACATTTCATTTGTCATACAAATATCTTAAACATATGACATTTTAATCAAAGTCGTAAGAGTCATTTTCAAGAAAATCAAAATTTTTGAAAAATTTTCCATGTAAAGGGTAGTTTAGGGTGAGGCTATTTTCTTCAAAATCTTCGAGTCGCACCCTTGAAAGACATTAAACTTAAATAGCAACTTTGATTTTTTAACCAACGTTTCGTTTTTGAGTTATGCTGTCCACAGACTGGCACACACAGACGCGCACACACACGCGCGCGCGCACACACACACACACACACAAATTGACGCATTAGATTCACATGATATTCTCTAACATTCTTCAACATAATATAAAAAATCCTTACCCTTCTACTTACTTCATGTCATCTGAGATAAACATTTTTTGAAATGTTTTTATGACATAATTCTCATAGGTACAATGGCAATACCGTAATACAGTCTAAAGCGAAACTCAAAACTTTTAAGAAATGCTTTCTAAGCGACGGCCTTGAAATTCTGTCATATTTGATTATAAACACGAAAAAAGAACAGAATGGAGTATTACAAAATTAAAACAAATAAGCAATATGTAGAATGTAGTTTACTGCACAAAAAATGCACGTATTTGTCATAAGTTGCTGGATTTAAACAGATCGAAAAACATGTCTTAAATCTTCTTATATAAGAGCACTCCCATAGTCAAATTTCTATTATTCTCCATTTTTAGTTTCATAATCCTGTCTCATGTTACTGTAGTTCAGTAATAATCATATTAAATTTCAAATTTGCGAACAGGTATCGATAATTTACTTTCATTACGCTAATAGATCAGATCTTTCACATGATACAACAATTATAATTTGGAAGAAATTAACATACTAACGTGTTATTCTAATACTAAGGTACAAAACTTCCCCGCATTTTCTCCGAAAAAATTAAGTATTTAATGTTATATATTTAATAGATAACCCTCTGTGCTTTAAGACAGTTTCAGAACTCCACGGCGAAAGAGATAGCAGTGGTGTGTGCTGCCTCTTAGCGAGGACGTGAGGTGAGAGGCAGTTGAACTAGCGTGTGTAGTCCGTGATAATAGACAATAACTGTATAAACAAGCGAAAAGGTCTCACTTCCAGGGAATAAACTCACTGCTGTGACAAGCAATCATTTTTAGAACTTTCTTTAGGGGAAACCAATTTGAGTAAGATATAAGGAATGATCTGATAAGTACAATTTTCATAGCAGTCTATTTTAAAACACTGTTCTAAACTGTTAGCTTCTCGCGTTGGTTCTTTACCGTGTTCTCGCACAACCACATTAAATAATGGAATTTCTCCAGAATATTACACTTGTACCACTTATATAACGCTTTCAATTGTTTATTTGGAATGTCTATTTTAATATTAGGTTTCTTTTCCTTTGTATGTCTATCTTTGGTTTCAGTGGAACTAAGGTTTTGTTCCCTTTTGTTCTGTAAAACAAATGTGTCCTCAATGCAAAATATGCAAATCAATACTTACAGGTTTACTACTGTAATTATAATACGAAATGTATGACTGTATATGTATAATGGTTAAATTAAAAAAATAATAAAATTTAATTTCGCAGATTACTCAGTATTTTGATGCCACCCCAACACCGTGGCAACAGCGGCAACACAACAAAGGACGGTCGGGGTCGGGCGGGGCGCATAACAAAGGCCATCAAGGTCAAGCTTCTCCACACAACTCATGCGAGCAAACACGTTACCAACGATAATCGAGCGGCAATACAAAGGATTCTTCACAGCATTCGAGAAGTGTCCGGGAGCTGGCGTGTTTGTGAAGTTCGAGAAAGGTCGGTGTTACGTCATCTTTGCTATATAAGAAGACGAGGCAACGAGTTAGAGAAGTTATGGGTACAGAGTGCGTGTGTGTGTGTGTGTATGTGTGTGTGTGTGTGGTAGAGTGTCGAAGTGAAGAAATTTGAATGAATACGCAGTGATTGTCTCGTCATAATTGGTGCATACGTCACAGAGGTAGTGAAGAAGGACAGCGAAAGGACTGAGACAAGGTTACAGGTACAAAACATGTTTATGCTGTAATGTCACGAAAGTCTGTAGACTGTGTTAACGTCAGTAAAACAAAACGTATTTGTGCAAAAGATTTAGAAGAAAATAAAGTGGGAAAAAGTAAATAGTTGGACTGGAATTTTTAAATTCTATTACACTGGTGTCAGAAGTGGGATCCGTCAAGTGCTCAAATCTTTACAATACATAAATGTTTCACTTCTAAAATTCTGTTTAATAGCATAATTTATAATAATTTTGCAGAAATATAAATTATGGTTTGTGAATTTTTGCGAAATTATTTTATTTTCGATGTTAAATTCTGCCTAGTACCCTTTATGAAGCTTAGCACGTTTCGAAAACGCTTCGTATTTACTGTGTATAGCATTCAGATGTTCTTAGTGAAAAACTCAATTTGATGCTATAGAACTCGCTTTGCCTATTGTTTGCCAAACCACTGAGTTTGAAAACAGAGATAATTGTAGAATACTGCAGAGGATATAATCATCTTTCAGAAGTGCCAAAACAGATCAACAAGCTCACCACAGAAGTTGTCTGGTTTACAGCTAAAGCCATTTCCCGAACAAAGGAAACTTGAAAGTGCCTGGGGAATGTTTCGGTTAGGATGACCAATACAGAGGAAGGTCCGCGCCATTATTAACGGTGTTAAACATGTGGACCGTAGACCGCGGACAACCTAAACCCGCCAGCCACATCAAAGGACGCCATTACTTCCGTTTAATATTACACATACCTCAAGAGCTACAAACGGACTGTTTAGCTGCAACAATACAAACACAACTTGGATAAATACTTTATTAGTAAGCTGGTTTATTTATTAATCCATGCTGTGAAATATAAAGGGTGTTCTAATGGAATTAATGCCTCAGCTATAACCCACAAAGTGCTTGTGTAATTGTTAGTCTTCAGGGTTGAAAAGCACCAAACCTCCATTTGTGTATTGTTATTCCTCCCTCTAGAAGCTTTCCCTGTTATTAGTAAACCACATAAAGTTTGGAGCCCACGTTAATCACAAGGGGAAGTGCTTTCATTCATTTGTTCAAGTACATTCGATGGTAAAAACTTTTTATCATTTTGTATGACAAAGCAGAGTCTAAGATTAACATCGGAACAATGTCTACGTAGAGAAAGTATTGCAGTCCACCCAAAAGTCGATTAGAAACCAAAGTTGGTATTTAGGTTTAACGTCTTTCAAGAATGCGACACGAAGATTTTGAAGAAAATAGCCCCACCCTAAACTACTCTTTACATGGAACATTTTTCGAAAATTTTGATTTTCTTGAAAATGCCTCAAACGATTTTAATTAAAATGTCATATGTTTAAGATATTTCTATGACAAATGAAATGTATATTTTGAATTTTCTGCCTATAGCCTATGTAGTCCTATTTACTCTGGACGACTTTTGCATAACTGGTAAACCGTAAGAGATAGACAAAATCTTACCGTACAAAAAATGTAGGTCTCGCTAAAACATACAATTTATGTCTGAATAAATTTTTTTGTAGAGTGAACCATTTCGGAGATATTCCTTGTGATTTGTATCACTTGCATGAAATGGAACATCGTTGTTCATTTTGTATATGTTAAGTATGCAAAGAGAACGGAACCTCAAAGCTTTAAAATATTTGACTATCGCTACTGTATTCTAATATTCCCCTTACACCTACAAGGAAATAAGCAATAAGTTAATTTGTACAAATGTTTATCTAAATTAACACAAAGAAGATATAAGAATAAGAGTTTGTAAGAATGCTTACTACAAGAGTAGAGAAAGTCATTCGAGTGCAACACATAAGGTTTTTAATAATTATTTAGATACAGCATTAAATAACTGGAAAAAATATGACCGAATGGGAATAAAATTCAATGAAAAAAAAATATTATTGACTTTGTATTATGCAAATGACCACATAGTCCTCGCTCAAGACACAGAAGGCTTAGAATATATGATTAAAAAGTTAAATAAAGAATATGAAACATGAAGTCCATCTATCGTATAAATTGGGAAAAAACTGAATTAGTATGCATAGACGGAGACAGAAGGCGCTGTAATAGTTAATTTACGTCATTCTACGACCACTTTCTATTCTTATAATTCTTATAATTATTTATTTGGAAGATTTAAAGAACGCAGTGTTAGTTTTATCAGAGTATTTTGCAATAAAACGAATCTATCTAAAGTGAAATTAGGTACACATTGTATTGTATCTCTGTAGGGCAGAGATACTGGACATTGTATCCCATTTCTGTAGTGTGGGATCCCAGTGGATTTTTCCACCACTTCCATAACTTGAACTGCCAGAAATGTTAAACGCGGCGTCTAAATAAAACATTAATTTTGCCCGGAATATTCTCGGAAATATGAAAAATTCGCGAACATTCGCGAAAATTCGCGAAAAAACAATCCCTTATACCGATCACTTCTAAACCAATTTTCTCTGTAGTTGAACAACTGTCTCATTTATCGTTAAAAACATTAAATCTTGCCTCTGGTTATGACCTAGATCTCGTAGTTTAAAAATAGGTTATTGTGAACTATATCTGAGGCGCGATATTGTTTAGTCTAGTGTCAGAGATTACCCTAGTTGAAACTTATGTCTGTTTAGTGTCTCTTGGCAATTCTCGGCGTGTTTGCATTCTCCACAGTTCTTTAAGACCACGGCAGTTCCCCTGGGGCACCCTTGTCATAACAGACAAGGAAGATGCTCGACTATAAGTGACATCTCTTTACAGCAAGAAGCTCAGAGTGTCTTTCTGTGTTGGTACTCTCCTTAATCTGCCCTCCTAGTTCTCACTGCATTTAACTGTACAGCTGTGGAATGACGTGACAGGTAAAATAACCTGCTTATAAACCTAAGTAGGACAACAATAATAAACGGCATAGCTGTAACGTACACTACCAATGAAATGCAAAACCAGGGTATACTATTCAAATTATTCAACACAGTAGTTATATTATTCCTATGCTGGCTGAAACAGCCGGCGTTGCCCCTGGTTTGACCATTTTATCGCTACAACTTTCAGTAGAGTGTATACCATAAAGAAGATAAAATTAAATAAATAAAAATACTGGTAAAAATCTACGCAAAGCCGCTGTTGAAAAACTTCAAGTATATTAGGAAGAAAACCTAGTAGAGAAAGCTGTGTGAATGCAAGACATTGCTTCTCTACTTCAAACATATACAAAACTATATAAATTGTTTGTAAAAGAGCGAGTGGAAAAAGAAATGAAATTGTTTCCTGAAAGAAACGTGAGTCGAGAAAACCGTGTGAATGTAATTCATTGGATTTCTAATTCAATCATTAGGAATTATATGAATTGTACGTTAAAGGGCGAGTAAAGAACGACATGGGAATGTTTTACGTAAACGAAAAACGAGTAGAAAAAACCGTGTGAATTTAATGTATTGCATTTCTATTTCAATTGTATGAAATGTATGTTGAAGGGTGAATAGCGAAAAAAAATTTTATCGTGCGTGGTAAAAGAAAAGTGAGTAGGGAAAACCGTGTGAACGTTTCATATTTCAATCTAACATAATCACGCAATTCCATAGTAGAAACAGTGATTAACTATTAGCTCCGTGCCTTTAATAAAAAAATCTGATGTGTTGCACTCACATGACTTTCTCTACTCTTGTACTAACCATTGTTACAAACTCTTATTCCTATATCTTCTTCGTGTTAAGATAAACATTTGTACAAATTGTAGCGAAGTCAAACATTTGAAGCTTTGAGATCCCGTTCTCTTTGCACGCTTAACATATAAAAAAATGAACTACGATGTTCCATTTTACGAAAGTCTTACGTTTTCCGAAACTGACACAAATAACAAGGGATATCTCCGAAATGGTTCACCTACAAAAAAAAATATTTGGACATAAATAGGGTGTTTCAGCGAGATTTACATTTTTTGTATAGTAAGATTTTGTTTATCTCTTACGGTTTACGAATTTTTCAAAAGTCATCCAGAGTAAATAGGGCTACATAGGCTATAACCAGAAAATTCAAAATATACATTTCATTTGTCATACAAATATCTTAAACATATGACTTTTTAATCAAAATCGTTTGAGGCATTTTCAAGAAAATCAAAATTTTTAAAAAATGTTCCTTGTAAAGGGTAGTTTAGGGTGGGGCTATTTTCTTTAAAATCTTTGTATCACATCCTTAGAAGACATTAAACTCAAATACCAATTTTGGTTTTTAACCGACTTTTCGTTTTTGAGCTATGCTGTCCACAGGCTGACACACAGACACACACGCGCACACACACACACACACACACACACACACACACACACATCCACACCTTTAATTTAAATATTGAGATGGTAATGCTGGAGTTAAGAGAACAAAGACAAAACTGAAAGCACGCCACTGATTTAAGACAAAATACAAAACCACTGAGGTCACCGTCACAGTTCAGGCGGGTGGGGAAAAATGAGAATGCAAATTACGGACCAATGCTCTTACTAAACCACCAAGGGGCAATTCAGTTCTCTTCATGAAACCTATCTGTGCTTTATACCCGTTCGACTGCAGATCATCTCTCTGCAGAGCAAGAATTATCCTCCCATCATGCACGTCGATACGAACAATGCCCCAATATATATGCCTTTATCTTACAAACTTGGATATTTACGAAAGCTAAAGGCAGCGAAATTGCTTTTATGGCTTACTGTTCGTATTTTATATCTGTTCTGCGAATTTCTTTAGAGGATTTTTCCTGTTTTATTTCTGAACGATAGAAATATGTCCCATGGTACAAGATCATAAGGTCATGGAAAATGTTAAGCTAAATTTTGTGGAGTTTCATCAGTGCAGGTATTTATAACCTTCCAAGGCAAATAAACCTCGAAGTTCATTAGTATTGTACATTGCGAAAGAATAAGCACGCAAATTGAATGCAAAAGCTAATGTGTTTCACACAAATAACAAAGAATATCTCCAAAATGGTTCATTCCACAAAAAAATGAGACAAAACGTGTGTTTTAATGGGATCTACAGTTTTTCTATAGTAAGATTTGGTCTATTTCTTAAGCTTTTCAATTACACAAGAGTAAACAGGACTACATAGGCTATAGCCAGAAAACTCAAAATATAAATTTTATTTGCCATAAAAATATCTTAAACATGTGACACTTTAATGAAAAATGCTAGAGCCATTTTCAAGAAAATAAACATTTTCGAAAAATTTTCCAGGTAAAGGGTACTTTACGCTAGAGAAATTGTCTTCAAAATCTTTGTTTCACATGCTTGAAAGATATTAAATCTAATTACCAACTTTGATTTTAACCGGGTTTTTGAGACGCTCGCGCGCGCATGCGCACACACACGCCTTTTTCCCAATAATACCTTTTTACTTTCTCTACTGGTAAGTAGGGGAAGTATTATTCCACCCAAAAATTCGATGTCGAGATTTCACCGGAAATATATGTTTTGAGGCCCCCTAAATCCAAAAAAAGCATTTTTAGAAAAAGGTCCGTGTGTGTGTGTGTGTGTGTGTGTGTGTGTGTGTGTGTGTGTGTGTGTGTGTGTGTGTGTGTGTGTGTGTGGACGGCATAACTCAAAAACGAAAAGTTGGTTAAAAACCAAAGTTGGTATTTAAGTTTAATGACTTTCAATGATGCGACACGAAGATTTTGAAGAAAATAGCCCCACCCTAAACTGCCCTTTACATGGAACATTTTTCGAAAATTTTGATTTCCTTGAAAGTGGCTCTAACGATTTTGATTAAAATGTCATACGTTGTCTGGATCAGTTTTGAACAACTCATAAACCGTAAGAGATAGACAAAATCTTACTCTCCAAGAAATCTTGCTAAAATACACTTTTTTGTGTGTGTGTGTAGTGAACCATTTCGGAGATATTCCTTGTTTTGTGTGTCAGTTTCGGAAAACTTAGAACTTTCGTGCAATGGAACATCGTTGTTCATGTTTTATATGTTAAGCGTGCAAAGTGAACGGGATCTCAAAGCTTTAAAAGATATGACTATCGCACAAAGCCTACTGTATTCCCATATTCCCCTTGTACCTACAAGGAAATAAGCAATAAGATAATTTGTACAACTATTTTTTTTAACACGAAGAAGATATACGAATAAGAGTTTGTAAGAATTGTTAGTACAAGAGTAGAGAAAGTCATGTGAGTGCAACACATCGGATTTTTTGGATTAAAGAGGCCTCAAAATATATTTCGGCGAAAACTCGAAATCGAATTTTTGGGTGCGATACAATACTTCCCCTACTTACTATACGTAGTAGAAAGAGTAAAAAATGTTATGTTACATTCATATAGGTTTCTCTACCAGCTATCGTTTGTTTAATGTAATATTTTGTTAACTATTCTTATGAAAAACTTTTTTACCTTCTGTAATAGTAAGCAGAGGAGGTATTGTATGCCACCCAAAAATTCGATGTCGAGATTTCACCGGAAATATATGTTTTGAGACTCCCTGAATACAAAAATTATCTTGTAAATATGTAGAACAAATGATATTTTCCTCTCCATTTACTTTATATTGCTTTAACTACGTGGTTATATCGCACTCTATGTGCAAAAGAGATACCTCGTGGACAGCGTTACTTCTGGTTCTACACACGCCGCCAGATGACATTAGGGAACTATCCAGTACTACTGCTTGCATCGTCTGTGGATGGATGGCAGCACATTCGTTCTTATCGTCTCGTTGCACGATCACTGTTGTTTTAGATTTAAGGTGTAACTTTGGACAGTGGTACTGCATAAATTCAATTCGGTATTTACCTTGGCGACTTAAGGAAACAAGCGTCTGACTGCTTGACACACCGAATTTAAACCCCAGACCTGCAAAATACGGCCACAGACCTGAGCTAATCCACTCCGTTATAGATTTTTAATTCAAATCGTTAGTAGAATTTCTGAGAGATTCGAGGCTGATGCTTGCCGTTCCCCAGCTTCTGTAGTTTTAGTGATGAGCGATTTATTTACCACCGCGTGTAACTATGTAGACACAGTAAAAACCCGAACTCAAGCGCGTCAGTACGCCAAACCACAGCACTTGCGACTGGGAGAGGGTTTACAGGCAAGATGAGGTCCGTTGGACTGACTGCGCAAGTTTCAGTTACAGTTTGCTTTATTTCAAAGCTTTGGCCTGGTGCCGGTACAAGGTGCCCGGCTTAGAGGCTTTAAAATTTACACTTATTTACAATTATTTTATTTAGAAAGTTTTGGGTTTCACCAAAAACCCATACGGTGACCATCTTTAGGTTACCGAGAACGGTTGTTTTGTCTTTTCTTTTCGTGTTTGTTGCAGTCTTTTTTTTTTTTTTTTTGTGTTTATATATATATATATATATATATATATATATATATATATATATATATATATATATATATATACACACACACACATACACACACACACACACTCTCACACACATACCTGTACTGGGCACACCAAACATATGCGTCCTAGCTCGCGCACTTCACTATTTACAGTTCCCTGCAGTTTACCTGCGCGGGCAGGATGTACCTCCTGGATACTTTCCGAGACGTGGGCCTTTGCCGAAATGTGTGTGAGGTCTGGGACTGAGGTTGCATTGGCACGTATCAGTCGGCAAGCCGTGCCGCGTCTAGAACATGTTTATTCTTGCATGTTTGCGGTGCTTCGGCTCGCCTTTGCCAATGTTGGCGTTCACGTAGTTTTCGTGGTTCCTAATGCGCGTCATCAATCAATCAATCAAAATTGGATTTTGGGTTTGGTAGAACCAAAACCCAGGCAGTTTAGGGTTTTACCCTCTTCAGCCTAGTATTTTAAATTTTTGTCTTGTTACGTGAGAGATCCTTCAGCGTGTACGCATGGCAGATTATTGTAATTATTAAGATGTGTAAATATGCATCTTGTTGTTTATTTTATGTATATATACTTATATATATTTTTGTTTATATATTTTATTATTATTATTATTATTATTATTATTATTATTTTTTTTTTTTTTTTTTTTTTTTTTGTATTTTGCATATTTACACATTTACAATGTTAAGTGTGTTTGTTAAGGCCCAGGTCCCACAACATGCCGCCGTCTCTGCTTCTGCCCTCAGACGTTTTGTTTGGTGCATGTTTTTTTATTATTTGTTAGCTCAGCCTTGCAATTTTTAAATTATTTGTAGTTTTTGTTCTCTTGTTTCGGGGGGTGATGAGTATTAGATGTTTACTAATGCTTGGAGATATTGGTCTGGATGGCTCAGTTGGTTAGACGCTGGCCTACGGATCCCAAGGTCGCGGGTTCAAACCCGGCCCAGGCCGATGATTTTTAAGTGTGCTTAAAAACGACAGCTCCATGTCAGTAGATTTACTGGCATGTAAAAGAACTCCTGCGGGACAAAATTCCGGTACACCGGCGACGCTGATGTGATCCTGGCAATTGACAGCGTCGTTAGACAGGAAAATAATTTAATAATTGAAGATATTGTTCTACTTGTTGTTTCTGTTGCTCTTGGTGTTTGTCGTAAATTTCGATTAAGGTTAGTAGTGGTGGATTTTCTTCTTGTTGTTCAGGAGGGAGTTTTGTCATGGTTTGTGCTGTTCTTATTAATATTCTTCTGTAGAGTCTGGTATGAGCATTGTGTATATAATTCAGCATCAGATTTGCAATGTGTTTGTCCATTGGCATTGTCCTTGCATACTCATGAATTAATGTGTTTTTATAATTGGGGAAGAGTTTGTTGGCAGTTCGTAGACATCTACGCTCAAACACTTGAATCCTCGCCATAGTTGTTTTTGATATAAGTGGCATCAGGGCCACTGCTCCATATGTTAGACAGGGACGGATTAGCGCTTTGTATAATCGTGTCCGTATATGTGTGCTAAGTCCTGTTTTGTTGAGCCTGGCGAGGAACGTGAGCGTGGAATGTATTGCTCTTGTTTTATTGAGGAGGGTTTTGTAATGTGGTCCTACTGTAACTTTTGTGTTGATTTCTATGCCGAGATATTTTATTGATTTTGCACATGGGATTATGGATTTATTGAATTTGAGTGTGAGGTTATTATGCAGGAATTTTCTCTTCTTTCTGATGAGTATGGCTTGTGTCTTCTCTGTATTAATCGATATGCGCCATTTTTTGGTCCAATCAAGGTATTTTTTAAGCTGTAGTTCTAGTTGATGTTTGGCCTGGAGTGTACGGGGGCTTGTGCACCAGTACGCGGTGTCATCAGCGTACTGGGCAAGTTGGATGCTGGGGTGAATTGGCTGTGGTGTATATGATATACAGGAGACCTGATATGGCGCTCCCTTGAGGTGTTCCTGCTTGCAGCGTGATAGATCTGGATAGGTTGTTTTCGATCTTTATGTTTGCTGTTCTGTCTGACAAAAAGCTGGCAATCCATCTTGTTATTCTTGGATGTATTTTGTAATCTGTAAGTTTATATAAGAGACCGTTGATCCAGCATTTGTCAAAGGCTGATTTGACGTCCAGAAACGCTGCAACTGTTGCAAATCCTATATTGTAGCTATTTTTAAATTCCGACATCACTCGAACAAGTTGGTCTTGGATGGTAATTTCGCTGCGATATCCGGCTTGTGTTCTTGGAATGAGATGTTTTTCATTGCATATTTTTGATAGCCGTTTAACCATGACCCTCACAAATATTTTGGAGAGGGTTGATGTTAGCGATATTGGCCTATAATTCCGATGATCGGTGTTGTCTTTTCCAGGTTTCTGGAACAGTAGAATATGCGCTGTTTTCCAATTTGTAGGGTGGTAGCCGAACCGGAGCATGTTGTTGTATATATTTGCTAGTACTTGTAAAGTTTCTGTTGGCAGATTTTTAATCATCTGATATGTGATGCTGTCCGGTCCGGGGGCTGTAATTTTTGTGTTTTTGACTGTTGCCAATATGTCATCACTGGTTAAGGGTGTTTCTGCTTCATCATCAGGATTTAGCTCTTGTATATCTAGTTGTGGGGTGTAAAGTTGGAGTTGTAGCTGGACATGGAAGTTAATTCTATCGAAATATTTTTGATTGAAGTCTGAACTGTGTGGTGTTTGGAATACTTCGTTGTAGTATGTGCGGAAGATTTCAAGTTTTTCGTGAGTATCTGTGACAATTTTTCCATTTTTTTAATGGGGTAGTTGGGGGCAGTTTTTTTCCTGGTACTTTTGATTAATTTCCAGAACTTTGCTGGGTTGTGCTGATGCGAATGTGTTAGGTCTTGAAGCTTTCTGTCCCAGTGTTGGCGGTTGTGTTCTTGTATGGCTTGTTTGACTTCTTCTTGCATTTTGTTTAGGATTCTTTTGTCCGCTGGGTTGTGTGTTTTCATGTAGTTTCTATGTGCCTTTCTCTTCTTTTTTATGAGCTGTATGATTTCCTTAGGGAGTGGTCTGCTGTATGGATTTATTTGAACGGTCTTGATGGGAATTGCTGCTGTGTGTGCTTGCATGATGATGTTTGTAAGTGCTTGTGCTTGTTGATCCATCTCATGTGTTGTCGTTGGTGTGGCTTGTACTAAATTTCTTGTCAGTTCTAGTGCTGTCTCTTTGTAGAGATTCCAATCTGCGTTGTCATAGTCTTTCACGGTTATTGTTTTGGAGACTTGTGTTTTCCAGTGACCGGTTTTAAGGTGACTATGACCGGCATGTGGTCGGTATCTGGTGGTGCATCTGTTGTAATGTCTTGCACTAGAGGATATGTATGTTTGGATACTAATATTTTGTCCGGTGAACTGTTTTTCTGTGAGCCTTGTCCTATTCGTGTGGGGCCTCGTGTGAGGATTAGTTTCAGTTCAGAATGTTTCAGAATCTTCACCAGTTCTTTTCCAAGCCTGTTTGTGTGTTCGTCGAGTAGTTCTTTGTGATTTGCGTTGAGGTCGGCTGCTATTATTAGATTTCTGTAATTGTCATGAAGGTAGTTGAGTAAAGTGGTGGGGAGATGTCCATCTGGGGGAACGTATATTGTGGCGATGTGTAATTTCGTTCTATTTATTGTAATCTGAATTAGTAGGAACTCGTGTTGTTGAAAGGCTTGGGGTATGGCTATTTGCATTAGATTTAATTCATTTTTAACAAGTACCATGACTCTGCCACCATAACCATGTTGCCTATCTTTCCTGAAAACTGTGAAAGGTTGGAAGGTGAAATTTCTTCTTTTATTGAGTTTGGTCTCATTGACGGTAACTATGTCTGCACAGTGGTGTGATAGGAGATCCTGTAGTTGTTGTCTTTTTCCAGTAATTCCATTGATGTTGATATGCAGTAATTTGATGTTATTTTTAACTTGGTTGTGTGTTCTTATTGTTGCCATCTCCGGATGTCATTTATTTCTTGCATGGTGTTTGCTTGTTCTATTTCTTGATGTCCTGAATAAATATGGCAAGTTGATTTCCTAGCTTTGCTGTGTCAATGGATTTTTTTAAAGTTTTCTGTGCTGTTATTTTGATGTTATGTAACAGCCTTGCTCGTTGGTTTGGTGGGGTGGAGTCATATAACGGTGGGATAATGGTGGATATTATTTGTGCAATTATTGTTTGTGTTACTTCGTTGATATAAGTTGTTATATTTTCCTGGATTTTGGTGATTTGACTCTGCAGATTTTGTATTTGCTCTTTTGAGTGCTCTATCACTTGTTGCATTGTTCCAACTGTTTCTTTGGCGGTCAGTTCCTTTTGAGTTGCTGGTATGGTGGGGAAATTAAGTTCAGTCCAGTTTGTGCTTTGTTTCGGCTGTGGGGGAGTTGGGAGATTGTGCGGAAAAATATGAGTTTCTGCGATTTCTGTTGTTTTGGTTAGTGCAGTCCTAGGATATTTGGGGCACTTAACTTGCCCGGTAAAATGCCCAAGTCTTTCGCAGGTAGCGCAGTATGGTGCGGCGTGCTTTATGTGTTTGCACTTTTGTGTCTGTGACTTTTGACCACAGTGGAAGCATGTAGGAATTGTTTTAGTGCAGTTCTCTTTCTGATGACCATACTGTTAGCACTGCCGACAGGGAAGACATGCTGTCTTTGCTCTTTCTGCTATTGCCTCTGGGATGAATGGGATGTGGGTTTCTAGGTGGAGGGTTTGGTTAGTAGTTCGGAGTGGGGCGAATAGGACCTTTCGAAGGGAAAGGTTTTGAAGGGTTTGGATTTGTTTAAGGGTACATTTCAGTTCCCATAAAATGTCTTAAACGTGTGGCATTACAGCCAAAATCATTACAGCCATTTTCGAGAAAATCAAATTCTCGAAAACTTTTCCTTGTATAGGGTACTTTAGGATGGCGGAATTTTCTTTAAAATCTTTATGTTGCAACCTAAATACCAACTTTGGTTTTTAACCGACTTTTCAATGTTGAGATATGTTGTTCACACACACACACACACACACACACACACACACACACACACACACACACACACTTTCTCTATAGGGTTTAAGGGGCTCTAAAACATATTTTTCAGGTGGAATCTCGACATCAAATTTTTGGGTTGAATACAATACAGGTAGTAAAGAAACTAATGAACATTATTGGGTAGAGAAATTCATGTTAGGGTAACACCTAAGATATATTTTATTTCCTAATTTTCTACGTCCCAGTATGATCCTTAGGCACTCCTGTTTAGAATACGCGAGAGCCTGTCTTGCTAGTTTCATGTCGTTTGGCTATACAAAGGCGTAATGCATAAAATGATGTACAAAATCCCTCCTTAAAGGGAACAATAGCTGGAAATGTATTTCTCTGGTTGTCTGTGCTGTTTCAGTGCCAGCTTATAATACGTTTAATGACAAAGAAATAAACCGCCTGCTAAGTGTAGTGTCACATAGCCACACTAAGTGATAAATACCCTACATACACGAACACATGCGCCATTAGCTTTAAGTATTAAACCAACCTGACGCCTCAATGCTCCTCGCTTCTCGCGAAGCTGAAACACGCATCATTACTGCCATACAAAAACATTTAATGTGCGGTGCTTGCTTTGGCTAAACTTTTTGTATTCATAACTCTCCCGAGGAGCGTCGCTGTTAAAGGCAACTCATACTTGCGAATTTGTCTTCCTTTTGCGTGATACATCAGATGTTTTAGTGGCTCGACACGGAATAGAGATGCTACGTGGAAAAGCGACCCATATGACATACTGTTGTTTTCGAAAAGGTACAAAGAAAGATTTCATTAAGTCTGTGATGGTCACGTGGCCAGCTTTTGGGCTTCTCGAAACAGAGGTCCCTATGATTCTATAAAAACCTTATGTGTTGTACTTACATCACTTTCTCTACTCGTGTACAAACTAGTTTAAAAACGTGTTTGGCATTGGATCGTTCAAGAATATACTGCAAGAGAAGGCCGACCTTGAATACGACGAGCGGTTATGTGCGTGACCGTAATAATGACGGCGAGGCATGAAGGAGGTCCGGGGCTACAGGGCAACTAGCGACTGTGTGTATGTGATCAAACAGCGATAGCACTAGAAACTTCTTTGCTGAGTCATGTACACTAGCAGTGAAGAAGCTCGAAGGAGGTTACGTCAGGCCGGTTCCAGTACAAATAGCACAGGCAGTGAGCAGTTGAGTGAATGATAGTTGTTTAAGTCGTCGTGTACAGTTAGTTTTAGTTACGAGAGTAAGTCGGCCAGCCTGTCAGTGAGTATGTATATGTCGTCAAGTGATTCTATCGTAATAACAAACATAAGAGACAGTGAAACTGGAGAAAGTCATTGAAAGACTGATAAAGATTACCGAAAGAACAAATGTGAATTGTAATAGGAGGGAAAGAAATTGTGTATTTGCAGTAAGATTTAGGGGAAATAAAGTCTTAGAAAAAGTAATCGGACTTCACATTTTTGCCGATTTTGTTACACATATATTCCTCTATCCGTCTGTCTGTCCCTTGGCATTACAGCTCTTTCAGTGTAGTCTTGGCCTACCACCCGGCCCTGCCCACTAAGGACATTATGAGTGGGGTCCAGTGGCGGAGAGTGGGACGTGGTCCGTGCCCCGAGCCCTCCCGGCCAGTTCATCATACAGAGCAACCAGGAGGGGTGTGAGAGCGAGGAGGTGGATGATATGAAATGATGACGAAAGATGACAGGAAAGGTGATGATGGAGCAATTGTTGGAATAATGGGAGGAGGGGAGACCGGAGAATCCGGAGTAAACCCACCCCTACGGCGGTGTATCCCCCATGCGGGCGCCTGGGATCGAATAGGTTTTATTATATTTTATATTATTATATTTTATATCTGTATTAATGAAACTATTGTTACGTTTATGCGCGTGAAAATGCTAGTGTAGTGGCCATGTTTCTAAGACAAGTTTGTGAAAAAGGGATTTTGAAAGTCAAGAGAATATAATACAAGTCTTTTAAATATCAGAAACCTCTAAAGACACTTTACCTTTTTCCTTAAACCATGTATAGTGAAGGAGTAAAAAGAGTTTTTTAATTTTAATCTTTTGTATGTGGTATAATTTGGCCACAGAGTTTTCATTGAACATATGTCAAGATTTACGAGGGCTGGATAAGCACATTGTGTTGTAGTTCAATTATTATTCTGCACATGACAGCTTTTAATAAACGGGACATTTTGTGTCGACTAACAATAGCGGATCCCTGCGCTAGAAATATTAAACAAACGCCTAACAAGTAAGCCAGCTTGCAAACTTCGGTGAACCGCCCTTTAAACTGTCTCTAACAGGTTTATAGCAACTATATTACACCTAAAAATTTGCTAACGAAATTTCACCAGAAATGTATGTTTTCAGGCATAACTCACCGATGAGTTTCTCTACTCTTGAACAAAGTGTTCTTAGAAACACTTATTGGTCTACTTTATATTAATCTAAATAAAAATTTGTAGAAATTATGTTATTGCTAATTTTCTTGTAAGTGCAAGGGGAGTATGGGAATATAGTAGGCTTTAAACGATAGTCAAATGTTTTAAAGGCTGGTCACTATGATATGTCTTTGAAATTTCGTACTCTTTGCGTGGCCAAGACATAAAAAATAACGTATTACTGCTCAGGTACAGTATTGTGACATTGATCGTACAACAATATACGGACGAGAGGGGAGGTGAGCCGATCGGCCTGAAGCGATTATGTGCGTGGCCGAGGCGGCGTGATAAAAACAAAAACGAATAGGTACCGTGGCCCTTTTACCATCCGCCTGGGTTAACGCAGGCGACTGGAACTTACTCCTGGACTCCTGGAATGACTTTTGACTTTTTAAGTCAGTTTGAGTTGAGTTGTTTAGTGTGTAAGTCATGCACAATTTTTAGTTATGAGAGTGTGTCGGCCAGCCTGTCAGCGAGTATGTATGTGTCGTCGAGTGATTGTATCGTAATAGTCAAGATATAAGAGACAGAGAAACTGGAGAAAGACGCTGAAGGACTGAGAAACATTATCAAAAGAGCTTTGTAAATTGTAACAACAGAAAAGAACATAAACTGTGTCAACAACGAGAAGAAAATTGTGCACTTGTAGTAAAATTTAGAGGACAAAGTGATAGAAAAGTAACAGGACTTTGGATTTTGCCGTTTTGTTACTGTTTAAACACTGGAAAAATCAAACAATTCCACCTAAAAATTTGATGTCGAGATTTCACCGGAAATAAAGATATAATGATCTGGTTGGATTGGATTTGATTTAAAGTTTATTTTCCCCGCTTTAGAGCATTTAAATGAAATCGAAAAATTTTACTATTAATGTCCCCCCCCCCCCCGTATTCTTATAATCCTTTTATTTCATAGCCATATACCGGATTTTGGACGCTCCATCATATTGGATTTAGAATGACGTCATCAACCTAACCATGCATTGTTAACCAAGCTATTATACGTGTACGCAAAATTTCATCTCTATTGGTTGAGGATAGCTGCTTTAAAATTCAGTTGCAAGGTTTGTAGGTTAAATAAAAGCTTGCAATAATTTCCAAAACTAAAACAAACGCTATCGTGTTCAAAGATAGACACCAGAAAAGAACAAAAATATTTCTAAATTACACTCCAATAGATCAAGCAAAGCACTTCCAATATCTGACTGTGATGTGACATAAAGAAGATTGAGATATAGATAGAAAGATACATAAATCCCGAGCAATTTGCGCAGTGATGGATACAACTTTTAAAAATAAAACTAGGAAAGAGAAAAAATTGGTATTTTATTCAGTAAGGGCTCTACCATCAATACTCTATGGTAGCGAGGCAAGGAGTCTTAGAAAAAGATAAAAATAAATCCAGGAGGCACAAATGAGATTCTTACGCGCAGTGAGGGAATGTGTAAGAGTAGAAAATATTGGCAAGGAAGAAATAAGGAAAGCGTGATACCATTACTATAAGCAACACATAAGAGGGGAGGTTGGATTTACCTATTTCCACTATGCGCGGAATTTGCCTCTCTTTAACCCCAGCCGTGCATTGTGTTTGGTTATTATCCGTTGCGTTTGATGTACGAAAGCCCTTTCGAATCTTATGCGACAAATATCTATTAATTAATGATTTCTTTGGTACTGCTTGCGTTAAGAAGTCTATCAATATTTATATATAAAATATATATTACAAGAAGCGACCTTTAAAATTCATGTTAAATAAAGAAGTTTTTTTTTAGCCGTGGCGAATGGCCATGCTAAGATCTGCGCAAATGACCTCATGGAAATTGAAACTTTAACATTATGATTTGTTACTTGGAAGCTTTGCTTGGACATAATTGTGGAGAATCGAAATAGAATTGATTCAGCACACTACCATTTTAATTTCACGTTTATTTTTATTTTCCCTTTTCACGAGATAAAACCTTTAGCATTGTCCAAATTGTCCACCCAAAGCCATATCTTAACATAAGTGTCCTGGTAATCCCAATAGATTGTTACCTATCTTCCTTATCCTTGATGTTCCGATTCTTGTCTATTGTAGAAACAAGTCTTGCTCACCTGAAAAGAAAACAGAATTTATGATTACGTAACTAGCAAAGTGATGGATAAAATATTAGTACAAAAACCTGGTGTGTTGCACTCACATGACTTTCTCTACTCTTGTACTAACCATTCTTACAAACTCTTATTCCTATATCTTCTTCGTGTTAGTTGAGATAAACATTTGTACAAATTATTTTATTGCTTATTTCCTTGTAGGTGCAAGGGGAATATGGGAATATAGTAGACTTTGAGCGATAGTCAAATCTTTTAAAGCTTTGAGATTCCGTTCTCTTTGCACACTTAACATATAAAAAATGAACAATGATGCTCCATTTCACGGAAGTTTGTTTTCAGAAACTCACAAACACAACGAAGAATATCTCCGAAATGATTCACTCTACAAAAAAATTTATTTAGACATAAATTGTGTATTTTAGTCAGATCTACGTTTTTTGTATAGTATAATTTGCTCTATCTCTAACGATTTACCAGTTATGCAAAAGTCATCCAGAGTAAATACGACTTCAGGGGCTATAGCCAGAAAATTCAAGATATACATTTCATTTGTCGCAAAAATATCTCAAACATTTGGCATTTTAATCAAAATCGTTAGAGCCATTTTCAAGAAAATCAAATTTTTCGAAAAATTTTCCATGTAAAGGGTAGTTTAGGGCGGGGCTATTTTCTTCAAAATCTACGTGTCGCATCCTTGAAACACGTTAAATTTAAATACCAAGTTTGGTTCTTAACCGACTTTTCGTTTTTGAGTTATGCTGTCCACAGACACACGCATACACACACGGACCTTTTTCTAAAAATGCTTTTTCTGGCTTCAGGAGGCCTCAAAACACATTTACGGTGAAATATTGACATCGAATTTGTGGGTGGAATACAATACTTCCTCTACTTATAAGGAAAAATAGTTCATTGTAAATCGAACTTGCTCTATTTTATATTTTCCTTTCTGGAAAGAGAGAGATTAATACTAATATAACATAAGCTGTAGTAACACTAGAACATATCGTTTGATAAATGTTCTCACCATTATCACAATTTAACAATTGGGATTACTTCAAATCCGTAACCAAATTGGATTGGGGTTGTTGAATAACAATGACACTCCAATTAGAACTGGATCCGTGTTAATAGCATTTGCATATGTATGTGTGTCACATCAGTAAATAAATTCCATTAATTAGATACAACGTATTAAAATACAGCATGAATTACAAATGGTGTTACCACAAGTGCAATGATTATATTGACTTCATGACTTCACAACCGTTGTAACAGAGGTTTATACAATGATTTAGTTGTAAACTAAATCTGTGGTCGTCAGATTATACCACTTACTGAGCATAATAAAATTAGAGTATTTGTAAAACATTTTAAATTTAAGTACCTTAAAGAAACAAGGCAAAGTGCCGTTCAGATTTCCTGTTTTCATTTTCTTTGGATAGAGAGCAGCACATTCGTTATTACAGTACTTTTTTACATCTTTACCATTTTTTAGATTTAAGTGAGACTTTGGATGGTAGTATAAAATATCCAACCCGGTGTTTATCTTGACAGCTTGAGGTAAAACACTGGAAAACAGAAAAGAAATCAGATTGGACGGTTTGTAGAATTCGACCGACTTGGTCTTTTAAGTGTTCTCCTACATTTAAATAATGAAACAGATACAGGAGAACCTGTACGTGCCAGATGTGCTCGATATCATGGTCACCAAGAACATTCCTTTCCACCTAGATCTCTCAGCGGTCAATGAATTGGACTCCGACCATGACCCTGTCTTGGTGGATTCCAACATTGACCTGCCAGCTCTGGTCACTCCAGACTGACATACGAGGTCGACTGGGATGCAGCCATCCTTGAACTTAACCAGTCTGTGGACCCGCGTCCGCGTGTCGATTCTATCGATACACTGGAGGCGGCAGCCACGGCATTCTCCCAGCACACCCGGGATGTAGTGCGTGCCCACACGCACCGCATTCCATCCGACATACCCAACCCTCGAACCATCCCCATCGAACTCAGGCAGTTGATTAAAGCCAAAGCAACTGTCCGAAGGCTCTGGCAGCCTTTCCGCCATCCCAGGATACAGGCAGTTTACCAGCGGTTCAAGTCCCTGGCACGACGCCTGCTGCGTTTACACCGCAAGACAGCCTGGGAAAACACGATGGCAAATGTAGACCTCACCGAGAAACAACCATGGCGGATAATTAGGTCCCTTAGAAAGGACAAAAACACACATCAGCATCCTCTACATGGCACTCGCGGGAGACTCTCTTTTGAGCCCCAAGAGAAAGCCACGGCTTTCGCAGACCATCTAGAATCCCAATTCGAACCCCGGGAAGATGTCCAGGACGAAGACTTTACTGAACTCGTGGAGGCGACGGTAGATTACCTCTATGAGGCCCCTCCGCCGCCACGCGCAGAGATCCAAATCCCCTTAGTCACCCCAAGACAGGTGGCTTCTGAAATCAGAAGATTAAAACCTGGCAAATCCCCTGGGCATGATGGCGTCATGGCGCCTATGCTCCAGCACCTTCCCCGAAAGGCAGTAGTCCACCTGACGAGGATTTATAATGCATGTCTGCAGCTTCGTCACTTTCCTACTTGTTGGAAGGAGGCGAGGGTGGTCTGCATTTAGAAGCCCGGCAAGGACCCGGTTTTCCCTTCAAATTACCGCTCCACAAGTCTATTACCCATCGTTTCAAAAATCTTTGAACGATTATTCCTATCCCGCCTCACTCCTCTCTTCGAGGAAAGGCAACTTATCCCGGATCATCAGTTCGGTTTCCGTCATGGACATTCCACTACACTACAGCTGCAGCGGCTGATTGAGAAGGTTGCCCTGGGTTTCCAGGAAAACTTCAAAACAGTCGCGGTGCTTCTGGATGTAGAAAAAGCCTTTGCAACCACATGGCACCAGGGGCTACTGTACAAACTCAGAGAGGCAGAAATCCCTCCCCCCTACCTCACCCTGATTGGTAGCTTCCTTCGGGATCGCTCTTTTCGGGTGCGGGTGGAGGGGAAGTTGTCCTCGGTCAGACCCATAGCGGCTGGAGTTCCGGAGGGTAGCGTGCTATCGCCGTTGCTCTTTGCTGCTTACATGTCTGACCTACCCGTGGAACCGCATACTGTTACGTGTCAGTATGCAGACGATGTCCTCATACTGGCACAGAACAAAAATGTTCGGTACTGTTTCCCTCCACTACAGCGACAGCTCGACGCTATCGGCAGGTGGAGTGAACAGTGGAGAATGGCCATTAGCCCGCAGAAGAGCCAGGCTCTACTACTGGGCAAAGTTCGAAACTGGCGGCCGGGTGCATCCCTGGCAATGCGGCGGAGAAGAATCCCTTGGGTTAACTCTGCCAAATACCTGGGGGTACTACTTGACCGTGGTCTAACCTTCACTCCACATGTCAGAACAAAGGTCGGTCAGGGACATGGCGCCCTGAGACAGCTATATCCCATACTCCAATCAACCATGCCCACATATCTGAAACTACGCTTGTACCGTGCGATCGTCCCGCCCCTGATTCTGTACGGGTGCGAGGTCTGGGGTACGGTGGCTCGTTCCACCATCCGCAGGCTGCAGACCGTGCAGAACAGGGCGCTTAGGATGATCTACGGTACCGACCGTAGGTTTCCATCACACATCCTTCACACTCATTCCGGCATCCCATACATTGTGGACGTAGTGCGGGACAGGACTCGCACAATGTATGACAAACTCACACCTCACCCAAACCAGCTGGTGAACACCCTGGGGCAATATGACCATCGCCTCCCTAGGCGGAGACAGAGCTACCGTCTACCCAAGGACGCCCTTGGCTGGTAGGTACCGCTTTGCCTTCATCATCCTCCACACCTATCACCTATTCCCCTCGGTTTCCTGTCACTGGCACTGCATTGCTCGTCGGCCATGGCTGACGAAGTAATCAGTAGGGAAATGGTCGCTTGGATGGCTAGACATCCAACATCCGACAGATCCCGCCGCCAAAGACAATACAGGAACCCACCCTGCACCATCAGACATTACAAAGACAAAAAGCCTGTAACATATACCAACCTATACCACCACACGGGTAAATCCGTATTTAAACGGATAGGTACCGTGGCCACCTTACCAGTGTACACCTGGACGTATATTTTGAGTGAAGTGCAATAACTAATATGTGAATGAGTATCAATAGTACTCCGTCCCCTGTGTAAATAATTCTACGTATAATTATAGTGTAAATATAGTGTGTAAGTGACAGTATAAAAAGCGCGCGAAATATAGTGTACCCACGCTAAGTGGAGGCTCCCAGAAGCACTTGCGACTGGGAGCGGGAACAAGAAGGGGATGGAGAATGCCCCTGATCCGCCGGCCGCCGAGAGCGGAGTCAGGGAAGTGATGGCATCCAGCGCAGCAGCCGTGACTGCCACCGCACTCGCCCCGCCCACTACAGCCCCATTGACTACAGCTCCCAACGGCCAACGAACCACGGACCAACCAACCAAGAAGACCCAGATGACAGAGGAAGAGCGTAAGGCAATGGAAATAGAGAAACTTCAGAAAGAAGTAGATGAACTAAAGGGAGAGATCATCTACTACCAGAATGTGCTGGCAAATATGGATGGGGAATCCTAACAATTTTCAAAATTCGCACAGGACCTCGGGTTCTGCTACAAAGAGCATGCCCTCAAGAAGCGGCGATTAGTCATCCTCAGCGAGGGGTGGCAACAAGTGCCTGCAAGAAATAAGAGGAATAGAAGAAGCGGCCGGGAAAGCGATTCAGACAGTGAACGTCCCGACCAGCAGCGCCCCAAGCGCGTCTCAAAACAAAAAACGCCGCCATATCCCCTCACCACGAGAAACACCTACGCGCCGCTGAGGGTACAAATTGATGCAGAATCCGACGACGAGACGTCAGAGGATCCACCACCACAACCCGCAATAGCCTCCACCTCTAGAGACCCCTTCCCCAAGCTACCCCCCACCAAAGCCCCCATTCAAACACAGACACAGAAGAAACACACCACCCAGCCCACCATTCCCACCCCCACTCCCGCCCCAAGCACATCCAACAACGCAGCAAAAGCATCAGACAACCAGAAACCACCAAGAATAATAATCCCTGACGTCCAACACACGGTAAAGGTCCTCCGCATCCTGCGTGGCTCCCTTCCTGCCGGCACATATAAATTGCAGACGACGAGGGACTGCCTTAAGCTCTTCCTCCAACGGAAGCAGGACGTGAACCCGACAATGCAGCTCCTGAAGGACGCCGGAGTAGAAAACTACAGTTTTACTCCACGTGGGGATCAACCTCTTCGCTACGTAATCAAACGTCTTCCAGCTGACTTAGAGGAAGATTACGTGAAAGAGGACCTGGTCCTAAAAGGCTACACCGGCGTCCAAGTACGACAGATGATTTCACGTGGGAGGCCTCTGCCAAATTTTCAGGTTAGTCTTGACAGGACCACCGAAAACCAAAAACTTCTACAGGAACGAGAGGTGTGTCATATGATGGTCACCCTGGAGGTCCTGAAAACAAACCAAAACATAACGCAATGTTACAACTGCCAGCAGTTGGGGCACACTTTTAGGAACTGCAATATGACCTCCCGGTGTGTCCTTTGCGGTGACCTCCACCGCCTGGCTGATTGCCCGAAAAAGGCCAAGCAGGGCGTTGTACCCCACTGTGCTAATTGTGGGGAAACGCATCCTGCCAGCTACAGGGGGTGCGAGACGTTTCGCAACGAACGTCACCGCCGTCAACTGGCATCCATAGCCAGGAGCTCTCCCAGTGCTCAGCCAGGGCCAAAACCCATCATACACCCGGCCCTGGTTCAAACAGGTATCTCCTATGCGGGAACTACCGGAGGGCAAAACGCACCAGTGCCACCACAGAATGGTCCCCCTCCACTACCCCAACAGGCGCCCACGGGTGACCTGAGTGGGATAAAAGATATATTAAACATGTTCAGAGACCTAAATTTACCATCACTATTGATGAAGGCGCAGCCTTTCCTGGCCAAATTCAAAAGCTGCAGCAACACTTGGGAGAAAATAGAGACCATCATATGTCTCCTCTCAGCCCTTTTAGAATAAATGGCCCACGTAAGGGGAGGCACAACTTTAACTCGCGCACTACTGTGGAATGCAGATGGCATCCACAGGAAGCAACACGAACTTGAAAACTACCTACGGCGTAACAAAATTGACGTCGCATTCATCTGCGAAACAAAATTAAAGCACGAGCACACTTTTAAGCTCCAGGGGTATCAAATCTTTCGGAACGACAGAATTGGCAGACAAGGGGGAGGGACTGCTATTTTGCTTAGAAATACTATTGCTCATGCTTCTGTTACGTTGCCTGTAATGGCAGCGTTAGAGTGCACAGCACTTAAAACACGTGTAAATAGTAAAACGGTTATGCTGGTAGCACTTTATCGGCCCCCTAACTCCCCAGACTTTACACAAGACCTCGAGCAGATCCTCGCTTTAGAGGAGCACGTTATAATTGCAGGAGATTTCAATGCCCGGCACCCCTGGTGGTTTTCACGCCTGGCAAACGCGGCGGGAAATCTCCTGGTTGAATTTATAACTGATAATGATGACATTGAGGTACATCTTCCCCCAGAACCCACTTTTTGGCATCGATCAGGGCACTTTGACGCTGAGATTTTGGACATCGTACTAACAAAAAATGCGACACTGTTAAATAACTTTACTGTTTATCACAGCCTGGACTCCGACCATCTTCCTGTGCATTTCGACATACAGGGTGGCATTTCAGCCAGTGCCTCTGGCCCTCAAAGTAGAGCTGAGACCGACTGGAATAAGTTCACCACTGAAATGCACGGGATGGCGCAACCCAGACTGTCATACTATAGCGAGGCAGACATAGATGTCGCCATTGAAAACTTTACTGCCTCGCTACACACAGCCAAGAGAAATGCAACCACATACACCACAAGACCACCCGGTTTTTGCACGTACCCCGAGGTAGAGCAACTCATTGCGCGGAGACGACGCTTGACAAAACTGTGGCGATACACCCGTCAGCCTGAATATAAAGTGCTAGCAAAATGGCTACGCAACATCATTCGGCAACAAATTAAAATCAATAAAACTGAACAATGGGAAAACAAAATGCTGAGTACCACACATTCGGACTCTTCTTTGTGGAAATTACTCAAGGCTTTCAAAGTTTCCACGAGCGTCAACTCCGCAACTGAGGCGCTGCACACTCAAAGCGGCTTGCACTTCTCCGCAGAGGAGAAAGCCGAGGTCTTCGCTGACTGTCTCCAAGACAGATTCACCGAAAACCCAGTGACCAACTGTGAAATAGAACGGGAGGTCCAGACATGGGTACAAACCTGGGTGGCGCAGAAGCAAGAGCAACAACTACCCACCATAACACCGCAGGAAATTTACAAGCTCATTAGGAAATTGCCTAATGGGAAAGCTGCCGGTCCAGACAAAGTGACTAATGAGGAACTTAAGCATCTCCCGAGAAAAGCTCTGGTGCAACTAACAAAGATATTTAACGCCTGTTTGCAGCAAGGCTATTTCCCCTCTACTTGGAAACGAGCTAAGGTTATCATGCTCCCAAAGCAAGGGAAAAGCACCAGACAACCGCAAAACTACCGTCCCATTAGTCTTTTGTCTACTATTGGTAAACTGCTCGAAAAATGTATCCTTTCTCGGCTTCAAAAACAAGTCTCCGCAACACATGAACTCTCAAATTCACAGTTTGGCTTTAGAAAAGGACATTCCACTGAACTACAGCTCCTCAGACTAACTGATGACGTAACAGAGCAATTTAACAATGGGGCTTCAACGTTGGCGCTATTTCTGGACGTAGAAGCTGCATT
Organism: Tenodera sinensis; assembly: GCA_030765045.1. Classification (NCBI taxonomy): domain Eukaryota; kingdom Metazoa; phylum Arthropoda; class Insecta; order Mantodea; family Mantidae; genus Tenodera; species Tenodera sinensis. The sequence goes on along the minus strand of CM060967.1, from coordinate 21,826,098 downwards.
TGACCGGTGCTGGCACAATGGCCTTATTTATAAACTGCACCACAATTTCCCGGCTCTTCAAAATTATCTATACTTGCTGCACAATTTTCTAGAAAATCGGCAGTTTTACGTCCAAGTGGGCCGCTCCTCCTCACGGGAGCGAGTGATGCGGGCTGGCGTCCCACAAGGGGCAATAATGTCCCCTTTTCTGTATATATTGTTCACCAATGATTTCCCAGTGGACGCCAGATGCAAGGTCGCCATGTATGCTGACGACACTGCAATATACAACCACCATAGAAATCCACGTTTCGGCCTTGCAGAAATGCAACGTTATGTGAACAATTTCCTCTCATGGCAACATGACTGGAAAATCAAAATTAATCCCGACAAATGCCAGCTGATTCATTTTTCTAAGCGGCGTCACACTTTGGCAACGGACCTAACGGTCGATGGTCAAATATTGCACTGCCGTCAGCAAGTTAAATACTTAGGTGTCACCTTGGACCGAACAATGTGTTGGTCCACCCACATAAAAAATAGCGCCAATAAAGGCAGACAGCGGCTAAAGCTGTGCGCCCCCATCTTCCGTAGTAAACAGTTGCGACTAAAGTCAAAACTTATACTATATAGGTCATTTATTCTCTCGGTGGTCCTGTATGCATGTGTGGCCTGGGCTAATGCCTCCAAAACTGCCCTCAAACAACTCCAAACCCTCCAAAACCTCTCCCTCAGAAAAATCCTCTCTGCTCCACTCCTCACCACCACCCAAACTCTTCACCTCGAAACTCATATCCCGTTCATCCCGGAGGCAATAGACAAAAGAGCAATGGCGGCATGGACGCGCATTAGGAACCACGAAAATGACGTGATCGCTAACATCGGCAAAGGCGAGCCGAAGCACCGCAAACATACTAGGATAAAAATGTTCTAGAAGCGGCTTGGCTCGTCGACTAATGCGCGTCCACGCAACCTCGTCCCTAAGCCACATACATGTTCCGGCAGAGGCCCTCGCCTCGGAAAATATTCAGGAGCTGCCACCGCGGGACAGTGTATATAGTGTCAAAACTGTAAATAGTGTAGTGCGCTGGGACGCATATTTCTGGTGTGCCCAGTGAAGATGTGTGTGTATGTGTGTACGAGTGTGTGTGTGGGTGAATGCGTGCGTGTATGTGTCTGTATATAATTTGTAAATATGTACATATGTATATATAACCCAAAGACGAAACAGACAAAAGACAAAAGAAAACTATTCTTCGTGACCTACAGATGGTCACCGTATGGGTTTTTTGTAGACACCGAAAAAGTGTATATATAAACAAAGCCAAATGTAAAAAAATGTTAAATATAGCCTGTAAGCCGGGCCCATTGTACCGGCACCAGGCCAACACTTTTCTAATAAATAACTTGAACTTGAACTTCCGGCATCCCATACATTGCGGACGTAGTGCGGGACAGGACTCGCACAATGTATGACAAACTCACACCTCACCCAAACCAGCTGGTGAACACCCTGGGGCAATATGACCATCGCCTCCCTAGGCGGAGACGGAGCTACCGTCTACCCAAGGACGCCCTTGGCTGGTAGGTACCGCTTTGCCTTCATCATCCTCCACACCTATCACCTACCCCCCTCGGTTTCCTGTCACTGGCACTGCATTGCTCGTCGGCCATGGCTGACGAAGTAATCAGTAGGGAAATGGTCGCTTGGATGGCTAGACATCCAAGATCCGACAGATCCTGCCGCCAGTGACAATACAGGAACCCACCCTGCACCATCAGACATTACAAAGACAAAAGAAAAAAGCCTGCAACATATACCAACCTATACCACCACACGGGTAAATCCGTATTTAAACGGATAGGTACCGTGGCCACCTTACCATCCGCCTGGGTTAACCCAGACGACTAGTACTCACTCCTGGACTCCACTCCTGGAGAACCTGTACGTGCCATCTAGTAGACCCATTTTAACTTCCGACGAATTTCTGTAGATTTACTGTCATATAAAATAACTTGCGGGAAGAAATTCCGACACACCGGCGACGCTGATGTGATGCTAGCAATTGACAGCGTCGTTAAACAACAAAATAATTTAATTTCATAAGTGACTAAAAAGCTAAAAATCTTATGTTACATTCACCTTTCTCTACTCACTCTTCTAAAACTATTCTTACAACAGTCTGTTTATCTATGTATGTATATCTTTAATCGATATTAACCCAGATAAATATCGATTACACATTTAGGCAGAAGAGGGATATATCAGAGTCACTAGATGCATACTGAGACACGAGAAAAATTGACCACACCTGGAGAAAGCATTGTTGTTCCGTCAAAATACTTCATTGTTAATGCAATTGGCAGACCACTGTTGCTCAGTTTGTTTGAAATCTGCAAAACGTGAACTTTTCAACTTTCTCTACTACGTATAGCAAAGTAGCGGAAGTATTGTATTCCAACCAAAAATTCGATATCAAGATTCACCGGAAATGTATATTTTGAGTCCCCCCGAATAAAAAAAAATGTAGAAAAAGGTGCGTGTGTGTGTCAGTCTGTGCACAGCATAACTTAAAAACCAAAAGTCGGTTAAAAGCCAAAGTTGGTATTTAAGTTTAGTGTCTTTCAAGGATGCGACAAGAAGATTTTGAAGAAAATAGCCCCACCCTAAACTACCCTTTACATGGAAAATTTTTCGAAACTGTTGATTTTCTTAAAAATGGCTCTAACGATTTTGATTAAAATTGCATATGTTTGAGATATTTTTATGACAAATGAAATGTATATCTTGAATTTTCTGGCTATAGCCCCTGTAGTCGTATTTACTCTGGACGACTTTTGCATAACTGGTTAACCGTTAGAGATAGACAAAATCTTGCTAGACAAACAATGTGGATCTTGCTAAAATACACAATTTATGTCTGAATAAATTTTCTTGTAGGGTGAACCATTTCGGAGATATTCCTTGTTATGTCTGTAAGCTTCGGAAAACTTAGAACTTTAGCGAAATGCAACAACGTTGTTCATTTTTTATATGTTAATCGTGCAAAGAGAACGGAATCTCAAAGCTTAAAAAGATTTGACTGTCGCACAAAACCTACTGTATTCTAATATTCCCCTTGTACCTACAATGAAATAAGCAATAAGATAATTTGTACAAATGTTTATTTCAACTAACATGAAGATGATATAGGAATAAGAGTTTGTAAGAATGGTTAGTACAAGAGTAGAGAAAGTCATGTGAGTGCAACACATCAGATTTTTTTTTCATGCAACTATACACTATGGAGGAAAATGGTAGCTTAAGCTGAAGAAGTCGCCGTTGAAATTTGTGCAGTCATATTTGTAAGCATCTTTAATTATTTGTCACACTGGATACCAGCATCTTTGAATGTCAGGTGAGTTGGTTAAAGAGTGAAGCGCCTGCCAGGCAATATCTGTTGCCAGTTCTCGTTTTCACAGTGTTTACCCCGCGCGCGCGATTAATATCAATACATACATACACGGCGGTTACGACCGCCGCGTCCTTCCTGCAAGATGGGTGGAGCGGAAATGGCTTTTGGCAAAGCACAGCTAACCACAACATGAAGCTGGGGCCTGCCTGGCTTCCCAACCTCCTCGTTTGGTTCGACACGCACATAGGCTCGCTCGGCCGGCCTCTAGGCCACATCCTGCCCTCGAAAAATTGAATCCCAAAGCCGAATTTATAAAATGAGTTCGCCAACTTGCACGGAACAATCGAAACAAAATTACTGCAAATCCCCATGGCAATAAAGGAGTTATTGTTTTATCCCGCTTGTCTTTTTTTAGTTTTTTTTTTTTCTCATCAACGCAAAGTAATAAAGAATGCCATGTATTTTACCCCTACAATGGCTACTTTCGGAATAATCTTCTCACAGAAGTAACGAAAAAAATTCTAATGTGTTGCACTCTTGTACTAACCATTCTTACAAACTCTTATTCCTTAATCTTCTTCGCGTTAGTTGCGATAAACATGTGTACAAATTATCTTATTCCTTATTTTCTTGTAGGTACAAGGGCAATATGGGAATACAGTAGGTTTTGAGCGATAGTCAAATTTTTAAAGCCTTGAGATTCTGTTCTCTTTGCACTCTAACATATAAAAAAATGAACAACGATACTGCATTTCGCGAAAGTTTTAACCTTTCCGAAACTGACAGAAATAAAAAGGAATATCTCCGAAATGGTTCACTCTATAGCAAACTTATTCAGACAAATTATGTGGTTTACCAAGATCTACATTTTTTCTATACTATGATTTTGTCTATCCCTTACGGTTAACGTGTTACTCAAAAGCCATCCAAACTAAACAGCACTAAACAAGCTATAGACAGGAAATTCAAAATATACATTTCATTCTTTATAAAAATATCTTATACATGCCATTTTAATCAAAATCGTTAGAACCATTTTCAAGAAAATAAAAATTTTCGAAACATTTTGCATGTAAAGGGTAGTTTAGGGTAGAGCTAGTTTATTCAAAACATTCGTGTCATATCCTTGAAAGAAATTAAACTTAAATGCCAACTTTGGTTTTTAAGCGAATTTTCGTTTTTACTTTTTCTACTGGTAAATAGGGAAAGTATTGCATTCCACCCAAAAATTCGATGTCGAGATTTCACAGGAAATACATGTTTTGAGGCCCCCTGAATCCAAAAAAAGCATTTTTAGAAAAAGGTCCGTGTTTGTGTCTGTGTGTCAGTCTGTCAGTCTGTGGACAGCATAACTCAAAAACGAAAAGTCGGTTAAAAACCAAAGTTGGTATTTAAGTTTAATGTCTTTCAAGGATGTGATACGAAGATTTTGAAGAAAATAGCCCCACCCTAAACTACCCTTTACATGGAAGATTTTTCGAAAATTTTGATTTTCTTGAAAATGGCTCTAACGATTTTGATTAAAATGCCATATGTTTGAGATATTTTTATGACAAATGAAATGTATATCTTGAATTTTCTGGCTATTGCCCGTGTAGTCGTATTTACTCTGGACGACTTTTGCATAACTGGTAAACCGTTAGAGATAGACCAAATTATACAATACAAAAAATGTAGATCTTGCTAAAATACACAATTTATGTCTCAATAAATTTTCTTGTAGGGTGAACCATTTCGGAGGTATTCCTTGTTATGTGTGTGAGTTTCGGAAAACTTAGAACTTTCGTGAAATGGATCATCGTTGTTCATTTTTTTTATATGTTAAGTGTGCAAAGAGAACAGAATCTCAAATATTTGACTATCGCACAAAGCCTATTGTATTCTAACATTCCCCTTGTACCTACAAGGAAATAAGTAATAAGATAATTTGTACAAATGTGTATCTCAACTATGAAGAAAGAAGATACAGGAATAAGAGTTTGTAAGAATGGTTAGTACAAGAGTAGAGAAAGTCATGTGAGTGCAACACATCAGATTTTTGAGTTATGCTGTCCACAAACTGACACAGATACACACTAACCTTTTTCTAAATGCGCTTTTTTTCTTTTTCTTTTTTTTTTTATTTTTATTTTTATTTTTATTTTTATTCTTTTTTTTTTTTTTTTGTGTGGGGGGGGGGGGGCTTCAAAGCATATTTCCGGTGAAATCTCGACTTCGAATTTTTGGGTGGAACACAATACTTCCTCTACTTAAGAAATTATTACAACCACGCAGGTGGAACGAACCTCACTGCGTGTGTTGTATGCAAACGACCTCTGTCACTTGGCAGAAGAATGTGGGGCGGGTAAGGCAAGTTCAATCGTTACCTCTCCTCCCGCGCCCAAGCCGAGCTAGACGCCAACAATGAATGATGAGCAATAATGAAGTTGTCCAGACTTGTGTATAACTACAGAGAGACATCAGGTGTAACATATAAGTTGTAATTATAACAGATTACGCTTACTCTGTCAAGAATAATGGCAAGGATTTCACGAACACAACTTCCCTATTCAATCCTCGACATTTACGGACGTAAATTAGTCCCAAGGATATATTTTGTACAACTCGCTTCTGACTAAACACCCTGAATGGCTTCACATAATCCGCAAAATTTCGCTAACTGCGCGGTATTCCATTTAAAATATCACTTTACGTGTGCTGGAGCCGCTGTCATTCTAAACCCGTTTAGTTCTCATCTAGCTAATGAAACTATAGACTACTCGCCTCGTTTGTTATTATTCTTTCTTTCTTCCTTCTGTACTTCACATGTTTTGCTTCATTCTTCTACTGTCGAACTGAGTTTCGAAGTGTTCATACATATGTCCTTTTTATGAAAACGACGCCTTAAAGGATAAAAACGTTTATAGGATTTCATCACTTAAAATACCAGGTGAGTCAGCTGCCCCTTATTCTCGAGTTTTATGCAATCCGCATTTTATACCCCAACATGAAAACATCGACCCTATTGCCAGGTTCTACCCGCGTATTTAACATGGATGTTAAACACTCGATGAAATTAGTACTAATATAAATGTTATCACATCACCTTTTAATATATTCGCAATTAGACAGCTGACGTTTGCACTTCTGCAGGTGTTCACTGGAACCAGCGAATATTACGTCTTAAACGGAATGTTTACCTCACACGTTACTAGGTAGCTCAGTTGGAACGGGCGCAAGACTCCGAAGGTGTGAAGGTGGTTCGTATCACTTGCATGTACTAATTTTTTTACCGTGCAATCCTCACAATTTACAAATTATTATTCTGAAAACTGTTATTATATCCATTTTTATTGTTTTATTTATGTTTTATGGCATTGTTTGATGTTTCTTTATTGGTGAACTACAATTATGTAGTTGTTTAAACATACCTATAGGTGGGTGCAATTGAAATAAGGATCAGAAAGCAAGGAAATTCCATTGTCAGAATTTAACATGGAAGTTAAACTCAATTTTGCAGACAATGAATTATTGTGATATTAAAAATGTTTCGTAGGATATGTTTTGCGACGCTGGAATGACCCTTTTTCTGTTCCTGGAACACGACTCCTCTAACGAAGCAAGTGCTCGAACTGGTGACCTTCTTGGGTAATGCACGCCTGGGCACGCTGTTGGATGGAGCCCCTGACTTGGTGTAGCATGGCGGGTTGAACATTTCTACAAGCCACTGTAATACGCTGATGAAGGGTTTCTGGATTGCCCAGCTCCTCTGCATAAATGCGTTCTTTTAAATAATCCCAGAGAAAGAAGTCAAGGGGTGTCAGATCAAGTGATCTGGCAGGCCAGGAGACTGGTCCTTGTCTTCCTATCCAATCACCAGGATGTGCAGCATTCAAATGATTGCAGACGATCCTCGACCGATACGGAGGAGCGCCGTTGTGTTGAAACCACATCGTCATTCGCTCCTGGGCACATTCCCTAATAATAAGGGGTGAGCTACTGAGGAATTCCAGGTAGCGTGCTCCTGTTAGATTCCCCTCGAAGAATAATGGTCCAACAAGATTCCACACCAGATATTTACACCCCACTTCTCTTGGAATGCTGCCTCCCTTACCCAATGAGGATTATCAACACTCCAATAGCGTATATTGTGAGGATTTTCAGTTCCATTGTTGTGCAATCTTGATTCGTCAGAAAACAATATCCTGGATGCGAATCCCACATCACTTGCTACTCGCTCCAGCAACCATTCACAAAAGGTTACTCGAGCTTCGAAAGCTCTCCCGTGAAGTGCTTGGTGTAGGTGCAAACGATAAGGATGGAACTTATTAGTGTTCAATATTCGCACTACAGAAGATTGGCTGATGTTCACCTCCTGAGCAACTGTTCGTGTACTAATGCGGATTGTTCTGGGTGGCGTTCAAAACTGCTTCTGCATTAACACCCGATGTTGCTGGTGCGTGTCTATGAGGAGGCATTGTTGCAATTGATGCTGTTACACGCAGACGCCTTTCAACATTCCGGAAGCTGTTTGCTGTTGGTTGTTGTCTGTTCGGATATCTCTCCCGATATAGATGCTGAGCCGCTGGTGTATTTGTTCTTGCTTCTCCGTAGATCAAAAGCATATCTACGTACTCGTCTGTCGAATACATAATGAAAGCCTGGCACAAAATATCGCGCGATAGCATACGTGTGGCGAATGCAGGGGTCGGCATTCGCAACACACTACATCATGCCAGTCCAACGGGGCAGAAGTCATTATATCTGTTCAGTTACAAAATGCAGACAACCAAAAACGATTTAAATTATGTCCTAAACCCTCAGAGACTTTATAATTACATTATTGTGATTTCGGCTTCCAAGTTTTGATGGACATAAAAATAAAAATATTTACAATGCTGAGACTGGAACCTGTGTCATTGGGGGTTAGCGGAGATTACACGTCACAATCCTATTCATCTATTTGGAGACTTGACTGAAAGCACGTACCGCGTGCAATAGCGGGACTTGTATGTCATTGCCACCTCGCAAGTTTTCGCGCTTGATTTAGTATTTTAAGACAGTTTTAATCATTTACTGGGCGTTTTAGTATTATTGCTTAAATGGCAGAAGCTGTTATGCATATTGAGATGCACGAGGCGTAGTTCACGCAAAAATGTAAATAAACCGTTGTTTAATAATATGTCCGTTTTGACTGTACTGGTCCATGATGGATGAGGCGTGTCTCTAAATTTTTCCTAATTTTTGGCAGCCAACCCCTGCTGTAAGTACAAGAATCCACCATTTTCTTTTTAGCTGACGTTGTTAGTGTACTCATATGATAGGTCCATTTTTTCCGAGGCGTTTACTGAATTACGTTGCTATGTATACTCTAATAAAAAGTTTGTAAAATCGGCCGGAAACCGGAATTCGCTCTCAGTAAACGAGTCGTATGTTTTTGAGGTGTACTTTAGCGAGGAGTACGTTCTGTCCCTTAAAGCACTGTTGCTCTCAATTTTGCGCATTCCTCTCTCTAAGAACGTCAAGCAATACATTTTAGTAAGCGCAAAACTGGACTAAGGCGCACATGCCGTTAGATGGGTGGCCTACCTTCCAAAAAAATAAGGCGCGGCTGACTCACCTGGTATTTTAAGTCTTCAATACCAACTTTTTATGGTTGACCCATACAGAGGAACTAATTATTGAATAAAAGTAAGTTTTACACCCTTTAAGCTGTAACTGCCCCCTTAAAACAGGCTGTGGAGTGGGAAGATTGGCAATTTAGGTTCAGAGGAAAGCGATCCAAGTGTAGGTAGCAATTTAACACAGGAGGCTATGCTCGGTACATTGCAATCCCATTGTGATGATGGACTGCACATCAAACAATGTAGATGCAACCTGAAATAACAGTTTCAGGAGACACCTGCACTACTCTAAGTGGGGAGGGGGGGAGTGTTTGTAATGTTCTCAAACACACAGGTGAACTACTCGCAGCTTAGTGACGTCTAATAGTGCACACGAAATCCTCATTTCAGAGTCAATCGCGTTTAATAGCCACCAACCATCACTAGAACTATTTTTGGCACGTTTGTGGGGAGGAAGTGCAAACAAGAATAGTTGGACATCTTTAATAGCACAATTTTTTCTAGTACCTAAGCATTACAGAAGGTAATAATTAAGCTTAGTTGGTGTACTAACAAAAGAATGAAGTTATGCACGTTTTGTCTGTAGAGCAGACGAACAGAATCGGTTCCCCAAACTGTGAACTACAAACGGGCATAACTTGATTCCTCTTTAATGTAGCTGGGCTACTAAGTCTAGTAATAAACAATATAGGATAGAGAAACGCAAATTTTTAATTTAGAAAAACAGTTTTATGCTAAAATTGATCTATTTAATTGTTTTTATGGCTAATTTAAAATAGCTTCATTACCAGTTACGAGTGTTACTGCTACGAATTCATCGTCTACGATTAGGAATCACACATATGCCTTCTGCACTTTTGTTTTAATTCGTCCAGGGTGTGTTATTGTCATTCCTATATCGACGGAGTCTTGTACATCGCTTCACTCTTCAGAAAACATTCATTCCCGCTCACTGTATTTTATTAATGTCATTTTTCTCCAACTCCATATAGAAGGGCCGGTACAGCCATTCTCTTACTACATTCGGACTTTTGGCCCTATCTCCGGAACGTTACCAAACCCGTGATAACTCCGAAATGGTGCGTCGGAGACCCCCCGAGTGGGTACTCGATTCGAGCTTTCTGGGGTCTCCGGTCCCGAATATCTGGGTCCCGTCCGCGCACCCCCTCGTCGACGGACATACGCGGAAATGAACCTTACCGTTTGAGGTACGCCGACGACGAGGTGTGCTATCAGGAGAGCTTCACCTGACGCACCGGAAGCAAAAAACCGCGTCGCTCTGCGACAACGCGTTCTCAATTTCCCCTCTCGTCGCGCCGCGACGCCTAATTCCCCAATCCGTAAAATTTGAGCTAGCGCGCCGTGTGAGGGCTCAAACAACGCGGCTTGGCAAGGCGAGCAAGACCGCTTATGTGCACTTTCCCCCAATCTCCAGCCGTTCGGACGCAGGCGTCAAAAAAGTTCGAAAAGTCGCTCCCCGAAACCCTAATCAAGCTGGAGCGAGGAAATTCGGGGAGCGGGGCGGGGGGCGATATGGATTGATGCGCCTGAAGAAGAGCTTCAAATTGGGGGGGGGGCAGCGTTGATTATATATTTTTATCGAAAGAAAACGTTCCTTTTAAACTTTGAATTTATATTTTTGATACTAAATCACATCACGTATCGCATAATTATTCCAGGATTAAATGCTAACTGCATTGAAAAGCTAACAAACGATTTAAATGACCTGTACAAATGAAGCGGCGTATTTAGGACTGACAGATCTTTATTAGCTGTCAAAATGTCGTTGCGGGGCACGCACGCCATCATTAGGGAGTACGATGTAATAAGGGTCATGTACACGAATAAAAAGTCCTGGGGGTTGGTTATGTGTCGATTAATTTGGAACATAGTGTGAGAGAGGGGGTGCGTTTGTTCTCTGGAAAATTAATGTTGCAATAAATAATTTAGCAGATTTGGCTTAGTGGCACTAATGGAACGGTTGGAGTGCGTTTCCATTTACACAAATAATGGAAAACAGCTGAGACCTTCTCAGCAATTAACTCCTCAACTATTGCCCCGCCTGATGAAGTGACGTCACTGCTACAGCCATTTAGCAATGTAATTACAAGAAAACAACGGAATACTGTTTGCAAGGTCAAGTAATGAAATACGACATTGATACATACAGTTACAGCGATAGTCAAATCTCAACATATTAAAAAAGTGAGTAAGTTTTCCGAAACTCACACACACAACAAGGAATATCTCCGAAATGGTTCACCCTACAAGAAAATTTATTCAGACATAAATTGTGTATTTTAGCAAGATCTACATTTTTTGTATTGCAAGATATTGTCTATCTCTAACGGTTTAGTAGTTATGCAAAAGTCGTCCAGAGTAAATACGACTACAGGGGCTATAGTCAGAAAATTCAAGATATACATTTCATTTGTCATAAAAATATCTCAAACATATGACATTTTGATCAAAATTGTTTGAGCCATTTTCAAGAAAATCAAAAGTTTCGAAAAATGTTCCATGTAAAGGGTAGTTTAGGGTGTGGTTATTTTCTTCAGAATCTTTGCATCACATCCTTGAAAGACATTAAACTTAAATACCAACTTTGGTTTTTAACCGACTTTTCCTTTTTTTAGTTATGCTGTAAAATGTTCAACTAATTCAGCACTACTCCACTACAAGTTGTAAGGATACCTAGCTAGCTATATTACAGGTGTTTCTTGGTGACAGACAGACTCATCACTCTAATGGAACTCACCAGATGATGCGCTCCACAAAGACTGAAACGTGCATTGCAGTGGCCCAAAGTGTTGCCGCTTTCTCAGGACAGAGTGAAGGACGGAAAGGAACAAGGAAAAACAAAAAACAACTCTTGTCACCAAAGAGTAATTTTCTACGTAGAGATGCGATTTGTCTGGTGCTCGTGCGGTTTCGCTAACTTTCCTGTATTTGGCTGCTTTTTCTCTTCTTCTAATCTTCTGTACGGACGGCTTCTCAGCAAGAAAACGTTCCAGAGGAGGACAGACAGGGCATTTGAGTGTGACGGACGGACGAAAGCTTTTCTTTTGTCGTTTACAGCAGGTAGGTCTGTTAGGAATAATTCTAAACGCCTTCAAGCCCGGGGTATCTCTTCCCCCAATGAAATTAAGTTTTCAAATGGTTACCAAAGCAGCGGTTTTGGGAAGTTTTGGTAACCATCTGCAGGGATTAAAACTTTACAGAAGTGCGTTTACTGGTTTATAAGCTTTTATGGTTCCCAGCTGATTTTGGGAAGAGTCGCTTAACACTTGTGGAAAACTTCAGAGATGCGGAAACCGCGCACTGCATATATTCACGGCATTTGGAACAATTTTGATCTATGTCTTACGGCTATGCAGAAGCCATCAAGAATAAATGCGACTATATCGGCTATAACCAGAAAATTCATAATATAAATTTCATTTGTTACAAAACTGTTTCAAAATATGGAATTTTAATAAAAATCGTTAGTACCTCGGAACATTTTCCGTGTAAAAGGTAGTTTATGTTATAAAAATTGTCTTCAAAAACTTCGATATTAAGATATTATACCTAAATACCAACTTTAGTTTTAACCGGCTTTTCGTTCTTGTTCACCCATAGGCAGACACACACACGCACGCACGCGCACAGCCTACTTTAAGTGCTATTTTCTGTATTCAGGGGGCCTCAAAATATATATTCCAGGTGAAATTTAGACATCGAATTTTTGGGTCAAATACAATACTTCCCTCACAGTATGTAGCTGAAAAAGTAAAAAATTCTCATTCTCCTGCCTGATATCCAAAACGGGACCTCTGGATTTAGGGGTTGTTAAGGCCATATAATTCGTTTACATTTTTAAGTTTAATCAGTCAAAGGAATTATTATATAGTCACCCTAGAGTGGATTGTGAGCAAGAGAAAAGCATGAATACGAGAGTCAAGATACAGTCGACGATGGCGATAGACACTGGAAGGTTGTAGATGCAGAAGATCTAGCAGACCGCCCCCCCCCCCTCTTCCTGCCAGGTCAGGGTAAGACCGTCTATTGGCTTTGCAGGTTTGGTAGTTGCAGACGTTAATTGAGGCCTGTGGGAAAGTGTGTGTGTGTGTGTTTTAATACATTACAAAACATAAAAATCTTAATCACATAAAATCACATCATTTCTTAACAAAGAACTGATCCACAGTCTTCTGTTTTAAATACGTGTGGCGTTTGAACGAAGTACAGACACGCAAACGTGTTATCATTCGGCTGCAATAATGTCGGGCTAACACTCCAAGCACGCTATGATGTTTATCAGCAACTCCCAATTCAGCAGCTGTTTTCTTCAATGTTTCTCCTTTATCAATTCGATTAATAGCATTCAACTTTTTATCCATTGATACCACGACCTTCTTTCGCTTTGACGTCATTTTAAACTTGCACATTGAATTACACTCAAAAACACGTGAATAAAACGTGAATATTTGGCGAACTATATTGCATACAAATCCGGAGATGCGGATAAACGAGGTTTTACTGTAATTCACCACGCCAAGTTACAAACCTATGCAATACTAGAGTAGGCTAGCTGGTTGTGCTGAATTACTTCGCCGTAGAACGTTCAAAACAGACTTAAACTGCATTTTACCTTTCCTCACAAAAGTGTTGACTTGAATATTAACTTTCTTATCTCATCTCATTTATGTGTAAGTTGGTACTTCTGCATAGAATAAGTGTGTACTTGTCGGGGTGAAGTAACTATTCTTTACAAGAATTAACTTTTCTTAGAGCAATTAGAGTGCCAACTCGCGTTACTTCCTGTGGCATGAGCTTGTTTCATTACCAGCATAATGAAGAACTGTGCAAGAAGGTAGGTATTCTAATTAAAGGAATGGACATTAATTATAAACCCGCAGCCTCTGCTCACTGGGGCAAAAAAGATATAGAAAATTGGGTAATGGAGAAGAACAGGATAGCAAGGAAAGAAGGTATAAAAAAGGAAAAGAGGTGGTACGTGAGTCGCATACCTGAGGGGGAAAATCTTTTGAAAAAGGGAGTTTTCTACTTAGCGAGGTGCTCAGACTCACATGGTGGTTCCATTCAGTGCAGGGAAGATGAAATCTTTGGCCATTTTGGCTTCCCTTTCAAGCCAAACAGGCGAAATGAACGGCCCTCAGGTAGCGAAATGAACGGCCCTCAGGTAGGCTTATAATGAATCTGTCTACCTGCATGTGCACAAGTTATAAGCTGGCTTCAAGAGAATGCACAAACCTTGGTTCATCAACTTCTTCACCTCAAGCATTTGGGCCCAAATGACCCAGCTGTGATTGTAACATGATTGGGAGACTTTGATAAATTCATAGCACTGCTATGAAACTTTGCACCTCATAACTTCTTTTTCACGACTGTTACTTTGTATGGCTACAAAATGAAAAAAAAAAAAAAAAAAAAAATATTTGTTTTGTAAAACTTTGAAAGTGTCAACGTTTGCATCTCAACAGTATTTTGTTTCCCAAAACTATAATATTGTGCTGCACAACAAAGGACGGACGGGGTTAAGCTACTTCGCAACACATGCCGGGCCGCACTCAAGGTCAGGCTGCCTCACGTGACTAACAACAATGAAGCGGTTACAGAAAAGGGGCTTTTCCAGTGCTTTCTGACTGCGACACTGCCGGCGCGTTTGCAGAGATCGAGAAAAGTCCGTTTAACGTCACCCTCTTTATATAAGGAGGTGGGAGAACAACACAGCAGTTAGTTACGGACCTGAGTCGGTCAGAGTATAAGACAGCTGAAGGTCGTATGAGAGAAGAGAAAGTGAAGAAAGACACTGAAAGGACTGAGCAAGGTTATGAGAAGAAAACAGCCGTGAGTTATGGTAGCGGACTGACTTTGTTCTTTCATCACAATATTAATTTGTTTAGTTAGAGTGGAAAATGTATACATTTTAATGAATTTTCAAATTATTTTGTAAAGTTTAGTACATTTGCATCTCACAATGTATTGTTTTCCATAGTATAGTATTAATTAGTTTAGTTATAAAGTGTAAAGTTAACCTCTTAATAAGTTTACGAATTATTCTGTAAAGTTTAGAAGATGTCTACTACATTTAATCACAAGCTATACATCCAAAATAGCAGCGTCCACGTTTCTCTTTGATATTCAAATAGCAGACTGGATCTCCTCGCTTCTGACGGAGATTAAATTTCATAACATGGCAGAGAAATAGACGCGTGTCACACTTGGCTTCATCCCTCATTTTCCCTCAGCAAGTGGAAATGCGCGAGGGAGGTAGAAGAAAAGAACGTATCCTTCCTTACACGCAGCACTTCATTTCCGAACTTTTATATAATAATATTCCAGAAACCGTGTCGCTGTGAGAAGTTGAAGTTTCCGCTAAACAATGCCGAGGTTAATCTGTATCGACCTATACAGATTATTATAAAAATAGTCCACTTTACTTACGCAGAAAAGTTTTATCTGGCAACCCTATAGCACACCCATAAAATGGGTGCATTTTTGGTCTTTCAAAATTTCGGCATACGTTTGTGGTACCATGGTACTCCTTGAGGAAGTGATAAAAGGGCACGAGACCTTTATGCTGAGCTTTACCCAAGGAGCCATTTGCCTCATCACAGCACGTTTACTGCTGTGCACCAACGATTACGAAAAATATAAACTTTCCAAAAGCAAGAGCATCGCTCAGCACTCCGAAGAAATACAACAATGACTCTAGAAGAGGATTTTTGGGGCGTTTTATGCTATTAGTGGTATGCTGGTACTTTTTGAAATCATTACTACGGTGCTATGGTCCGAAAACAACGTTGACATTTTGAGCATCGTTTATGAACACTTATGTACTTGTTCAACTCTTTTTTCGTTCTTATTTTAACTATGTCGAACCCTGTTATGGTGGAGAAAATTCGACATTAATGGTTTTGACCTGCTGGAGGGCATATGCATTTAGTGCCTTATGATTAATAAATATTTAAAACAGGGTTTTGTATTTCTGTATTAAACTTACATGATTATTCTTATTTCAAAACCCTCCCAAGGTCTTGTAGGAAAATGCGTAGCGAATGACTGGCGGAATTTCATTTACCCCGACGCGGTGTTTCAAAAACTTTAATGCTTGACACATCCCTGGTAAGAAAATACTTCATTATAACTCCTGAATATACCTTAAAATTATTCGGTGTTATTCTGACTCATCCTGTATAGCAGAAAATACCATCTTTTGAGTAGGAAGTGACTAAAATAAGTAGAAAAAAGGATCGCTAAATCAGTGTTGCAAACTTATGAAAACGCAGCGAAGGTAAGGTAAATCAAGAAAGATGGTAGTATTTGAGAGCCATAGAAATCAAATGCAGAAGTGTGAAATATTCCATTTCCTGCTTTGGCCGGAAAAAGAAGTAATTTGCAGAACACTTAGTGGAGCAAATTTCCAGGAAAATGTGAATGCATTGCTTCCTAAATGCAGCAGTTGCACAACCAAAATAAAAGATAGGTCATGATAAACGCATCAGTTAGGAATGCAGCCAAGTGAAGCGAGCTGGTTGCTAAGCAACGTTAAGTTTGTATGAAAAACAACCTAACCTAACCTCCCATGAATTAAAAACCTAAGGTTACGTACATACTCAAAGCATCGTTAAGGAATATTTGCGGTCTTTAGCGTTCATTAGTGGTTCGTATTCATCTGGTTATTGGTAACCTGCTTATGCAGCTTCAGCTGTTAGCAATAATCATACTTCAGGTATCTGTGCAGTGTCTGTTGGCAAAAGTTGGGCAGCTTTAAGGGTGGTCCGATAATTCTCGCGTAATGTCTGCGTAACATAATATTGTACTGCATGTTATAACTGCATATAATTGTGTTAAACGTATTTCAGTATCTTACACGCCTAATGTTGAGTATTAATTGGTTTTCAATCTGTCTTGTGGCTCTCGTTGCCGATAGATGGTTCTTGTAGATCAGCGTGGTGACGTAGTTCCAGCGTTACTCGTGACCTCTCCCGTCGAAGCCTCGAAGCTTCTCCGAAAGGAAGTGAGCTATACTCTGAGACAGTGGCAGGTTGCTCGTGGCGCAGGTCACTTGCGCGTGCTGGTACACTGTGGTATTCTTACGCTGGGACGATATTTACATTTAGCATAAAAAACTAGGGTAGATGATCATATTTACTTGGACGAGATTACTTTTATTCTTTTATTGATTATATAAATATATATCGACACAGTTGGTACTACATAGAACCCCAGAAAAAGAACGAAAGAAGGAAATCATGCAGAAAAACGAACCATTATTTACATTGACATAGATAATATTCACATTGGCATTTACTCAATGTTATTATCTTATAATTTCTTTTTCTTCTTCTGCCTCATCACTCGAAGACAACGAAAAAGCGACGAATCTTATAAAATTCACGAACGGTTTGGTTTTCATAGCATGTCGTCTTCGTTGGGGTTGTATCGTTCTAAATATCTAGTTTTATGGTTCTTATTACTTTATATCTGGGAACGCCAGTTGCAACCACAGTATGTGCAATTATCGAGTCGTACTTGCGTTTCCTCCTTTAAATTAATTGTATAAATTTTGAATACTGCACTTATGTGCTTATGTACTGGTTTTCCACGTCCTATAGGTAACGAATTTACTTTATAACTAACAGATGCATTACCTGTTTCCCACGGCCGCCACGTATTTATACAAGTTTAAGAGTTTTGTGCAATGTTTGTTGTGCACTACTACTCGCGTCTGACTAAATGCATAAACCTTGCGACTCTGCCCGAGTTGTTTTGGTTTCAATACACGCGCCGGCCACGCGATATCCTTACCTCCCTCTTCCACTGTCTCAAAAGATTCTGAAAAAAGTATACCTGGTTCAATTTAAGATTTATTCATTGTCTGGGCATAAGATCATCTAAATTCTTTCATCGTCAAAGCTGGTAGTGATTGTGACCAAAGCCAATTCATACGAGCCTATATAACACGGCATCATCAGCAACCATCAAGTCATTGTAAAGCTTAAATCATTATAAAAATAGTTCACTTATTCATTGAGTGCACCAAACTTCAAATAAGACACGCATTTTTAATCTAATTGAAGTTGAAGGGGTGAGCAGTTTTAAGTGGTAACAGAGATTATTTAATAGGAACACGCTGAAATAAGAATATTTTTTTTATAAAAACAACCATTACAAAAATCACACTTAGGTTATGTAAAAGGGTACAATCTCAAATCTATCATGTTCTTTCGAAGCCTCCTATAGAACTCTGCTTCTTTGAAATATCCTTTGACATAAACCGTCTCCTTTATAGAACACATAAACTGCAATACTGCAGGAAATTCTCGTATAACCTTTGAGCAATATCATCATTAGCAACTGGATAACTTGTATACCCGCGAGATATTACAAACGCAATACATACGTTTCATTGCATCTGACCAGAGTAATAAATAAACTGACATTTGTGGAAAAAGTTTGGTTTGTGTGTGTGTGTGTGTGTGTGTGTGTGTGTGTGTGTGTGTGTGTGTGTGTGTGTGTGTGTTTCTGAACGGGATAACTCAAATATCTATTGAACTGGGGCATAATTATTTCAAAGATGCGACACCAGAATATTCAAGATAATCCCTAACCCCAACTGCCCAACTAACCTTAACTCCTTAATTTGTTTCGTAAGTCCGTTGTCTGTTATTTCGTGGGGTAATAGTTTAGCATGTTTGCATGTTTTTTACCTTTTTGCTGCTTGTTGTTCCCGATATTTGCATGAAAACTCTTATCTGCAGATGGAAAAGTTATTGACTACTTTACTGACGATAACAAGACAATCTTTATTTTTCATTTCCTTTTTTATCCTTTTTATTCTGATTTCAAATGGAATTACAGTTGCACTGAGCATATGAATATTTTCTTTTATCAGATATAGTATGTGATGCTGTTATTTTTCCATAACATAATTTGTATACCTTCTAATAAATGAAGAGGGTAGAGAAAGTCATATGAATGCAACACACCGAATTCCTTTCTTCCATTTTTGACTGGCGGACCATTTGCCTTCCACCTGTGGCACGCACACAGATTTAATAAAACCGCTTTTTGCAACGTTGAGAGCGAATTCAGACTCTTTTTAATTGACATTTTAAATAATAACGGAAGCGGCAAAATCCACAGCTGCGGTTTCCTGCTTTATGTCTGCTGATCTGTTATTTAAGAATAGAAAAATCATCCCACGTTTATATTTGAATTTATTCTACCATCCAGTTTTATTTTTGCGGAGTTTGGTCAGTGATTTTAGACATTCGTTTGTTCCCATGAACAGCACAATTCTTTTAGAAAATTAGTGTCAAATTTTACACCCACTTATTTTAAAAAGATAATCAAAGATAGCCGTTCTGCCTCCACCAATGACGACAAAGCAAGAAAAAGGATGATGATTAAGAATCAAATGGCAGCGTACCAATTATTCAAAATCGCCAACAAATATGATATGAAAATATCTACTTCAAAATATAAAACAATGGCAGTGTGTTGAACAATATACAACGTGTGAAAATCGAGATTGATGGAAAAATTATAGAACAAGTGTCTGGTTTCTTATAGCTTCTTATGGTATAGCACAGGAATGAACTAAGAGGTCTAACTGTCCGCCACATACCAATGAAAAGGATTCTATAACAATTTTCACTATGTTGTTTTGATAATTTTGAAGCAACACTTCAATGTTCGCACAAACCCGATCAAATAGCATTTATCATGTGTTGCCCAGGACAAGGTTTGGTCTTTTACGAGTATACTGTTCTCCAGGGTCTAAATCGTACTCCCCCAGGTCTCGGAACAGTTGATTGAATCTGGAAGATAGTTTGTCAAAGAAAGGCTTTGACAGGATGAGAATATATTCTTTGACGGAGGAAAGTGAAGGTCCTTTTGTAACCAATGAAATAATAGTAGACTTTATTTGATATAGGTTATAGGTTGTGATAAAGCCTGAGGGATGGCTTACGTAGATGGCTTACGTCTGTGGCCCGCTTTCGGAAAGTCCGAGGTACAAATACCGTGAGCCAATCACTCTGACATTTTTCTATGGTTTCCCTTAGTCGTCAGGTATATATCAGATTCTATGTCTATGACAGCAGTAAAACTTGAAAATACACAGTAACAGTGAATGCTCTGCCATCTTTCCACAGCTAAAGGAAGTAGGTAGACTGGACGGCACCCTAATGCCATCTATCTGTACACAGAAGAAGACAGAGTTGCTTTACGCTATCACAGAAGTAGAAGTAAAATTGTCTAGCAGTAAGGTCTCTGTGAACATGTGACGAAGCAAAATTGTATAGTACAGGGATGAACTAAGAGGTCTAACTGTCCGCCACATACCAATGAAAAGGATTCTTGTGGCAGTTCCGTAACAATTTGACAAGAGTAGTTAAGGGTACACCAAAGTGAAAAAGGTGATTTTCTAAAGTACTGACGTTAGAAACTTTATTTTTTCACATGAATTACTAACAACTAAAGAAATGTATGTGCTAAATTTCATTCCAAAATGTAATAACGTTCCTGATATATTAATTTCTATCAGTTTGATTGGCCATAACCAAAATCTATCTTCTCCAACAGATGTTGCACAAGAGAGTTCATTTTTTGAAATTATATCTCTTATTGCCTTTGTAACAAGTTAAAGAAAGGATATTTTGATGTAGTGAATAGTTTTTAACAAACATTTCAGTACCGCAAAGTGTAAAAATGTCATAAAAAACAGCGCATTGTTTTATTTTTTTTTTTAAAAAAAAGGTACACGCAACATCAAAATTCCTCAATATTTTATTACCCATATACTAAAGTATATTGTAAAAAAGTTTAGATCTCTCGCTAGATTTTGTGGGAGAAGATGGATTTTGAATATGAGAAAGTAGTAACAAAAAAATGGTTTCCGAGAAAATGAAATTGAACACAGAGGTGCAACACTTTAAAAAATGGCGTCAAAAATATATGTTTCGCCCTCCTAAGGGGTTAAAACTTCGCAAATATATTCTTTAACGTATTGTGCATTTTTTGTAATAACAATTCATAAATAGCTTGTTTTGACCAAACAGGGTAAAATATCACTTCAGTATTCCGTTAAGTGTACACGGAATTGAAAAATGTAACTTTCTAAATATTAAATTTAGAGTCTTAATGTTTTGTACAGGCATTAACAACAACAACAAAGTATGTATCAAATTTTATTCCAATATATTTTAATTAATTTACACCAATTTTATTGGATATAATCAAAATCTATCTCTTCCAAGAGATGTTGAACTACAGATTGATTTTTTAAAATTATATCTCTTATTATCTGTGTCACAAACTTAAGGACGGAAATCTTCATATAATGAATAGGTTTTATTAAACAATTTTAATACCGCAAATTGTAAAATGTCAAAAAATCGAAAAATCAATCGAAAATATCAATACTCATATTCTGAACTAAATTGAAACATATTTTAGAGAGTTCTAGGTAGATTTTTGTGGGAGAAGATAGATTTCGAATATGAGAAAATAAAAAAAGACTTTTCGAGAAAAACGAGTTTAAAGTTTAGATATACACTTCCTCATTAATCTATATATGCAAGTATATGTTTTTCTTCATCTGATTTTCTTCATTGATTTACATAGGGTTAACTTACTGTCGTTTCTTTTTTGCATTATAAAACACTAGAGTAGAGGGTGAAAGAGTGAGAGGAAGAAAGAGTGAGACGGTGAAAGAGTGAGAGGATGAAAGAGTGAGAAGATGAAAGAGTGAGAGGGTGGGTGAAAGATTGAGTGGGTGAAAGAGTGAGAGGGTGAAAGAGTGAGAGAATGAAAGAGTGAGGATGAAAGAGTGAGAGGATAAAAGAGTGAGAGGGTAGGTGAAAGAGTGAGGGGGTGAAAGAGTGAGAGGATGAAAGAGGGAGAGGATGAAAGAGTGAGAGGATGAAAGAGTGAGAGGATGAAAGAGTGAGAGGATGAAAGAGTGAGAGGGTGAAAGAGGGAGAGGATGAAAGAGTGAGAGAATGAAAGAGTGAGAGGATGAAAGAGTGAGAAGATGAAAGAGTGAGAGGGTGGGTGAAAGATTGAGTGGGTGAAAGAGTGAGAGGGTGAAAGAGTGAGAGAATGAAAGAGTGAGGATGAAAGAGTGAGAGGATGAAAGAGTGAGAGGGTAGGTGAAAGAGTGAGTGGGTGAAAGAGTGAGAGGGTGAAAGAGTGAGAGAATGAAAGAGTGAGGATGAAAGAGTGAGAGGATGAAAGAGTGAGAGGGTGGGTGAAAGAGTGAGAGGATGAAAGAGGGAGAGGATGAAAGAGTGAGAGGATGAAAGAGTGAGAGGATGAAAGAGTGAGAGGATGAAAGAGTGAGAGGGTGAAAGAGGGAGAGGATGAAAGAGAGAGAGAATGAAAGAGTGAGAGGATGAAAGAGTGAGAGGATGAAAGAGTGAGGGGATGAAAGAGTGAGAGGGTGGCTGAAAGATTGAGGGGGTGGGTGGCTGAAAGATTGAGTGGGGGTGAAAGATTGAGTGAGTGGGTGAAAGATTGAGTGGGTGGATGGGTGAAATTGAATGGGTGGCTGGGTGAAAGATTGAGTGGTAGGGTGGGTGAAACATTGAGTGGGTGGGTGAAAGATTGAGTGGGTCGGTGAGTGAAAGATTAAGTGGGTGGGTGAAAGAGTGTGTGGATGAGTGGGTGAAAGAGTGTGTGGATGGGTGGGTGAAAGATTGAGTGGGTGGGTGAAAGATGTAGTGGATGGGTGGGTGAAAAGGAGTGTGGATGGGTGGGTGAAAGATTGAGTGGGTGGGTGAAAGAGTGTGTGGATGGGTGGGTGAAAGAGAGTGTGGATGGGTAGGTGAAAGAGAGTGTGGATGGGTAGGTGAAAGATTGAGTGGGTGGGTGAAAAGGAGTGTGGATGGGTGGGTGAAAGATTGAGTGGGTGGGTGAAAGAGTGTGTGAATGGGTGGGTGAAAGAGAGTGTGGATGGGTGGGTGAAAGATTGAGTGGGTGGGTGAAAGATGTAGTGGATGGGTGGGTGAAAGATTGAGTGGGTGGGTGAAAGAGTGTGTGGATGGGTGGGTGAAAGAGAGTGTGGATGGGTAGGTGAAAGATTGAGTGGGTGGGTGAAAAGGAGTGTGGATGGGTGGGTGAAAGATTGAGTGGGTGGGTGAAAGAGTGTGTGGATGGGTGGGTGAAAGAGAGTGTGGATGGGTGGGTGAAAGATTGAGTGGGTGGGTGAAAGATGTAGTGGATGGGTGGGTGAAAAGGAGTGTGGATGGGTAGGTGAAAGAGAGTGTGGATGGATGGGTGGGTGAGAGATTGAGTGGGTGGGTGAAAGAGTGTGTGGATGGGTGGGTGAAAGATTGAGTGGGTGGGTGAAAGAGTGTGTGGATGGGTGGGTGAAAGAGAGTGTGGATGGATGGGTGAAAGATTGAGTGGGTGGGTGAAAGAGTGTGTGGATGGGTGGGTGAAAGAGAGTGTGGATGGGTGGGTGAAAGATTGAGTGGGTGGGTGAAAGATGTAGTGGATGGTTGGGTGAAAGAGAGTGTGGATGGGTGGGTGAAAGATTGAGTGGGTGGGTGAAAGAGTGTGTGGATGGGTGGGTGAAAGAGTGTGGATGGGTAGGTGAAAGAGAGTGTGGATGGATGGGTGGGTGAAAGATTGAGTGGGTGGGTGAAAGAGTGTGTGGATGGGTGGGTGAAAGATTGAGTGGGTGGGTGAAAGAGTGTGTGGATGGGTGGGTGAAAGAGAGTGTGGATGGATGGGTGAAAGATTGAGTGGGTGGGTGAAAGAGTGTGTGGATGGGTGGGTGAAAGAGTGTGGATGGGTGGGTGAAAGATTGAGTGGGTGGGTGAAAGATGTAGTGGATGGGTGGGTGAAAGAGAGTGTGGATGGGTGGGTGAAAGATTGAGTGGGTGGATGGGTGAAATTGTGTGGGTGGCAGGGTGAAAAATTGAGTGGGTGGGTGGATGACAGATTGAGTGAATGTGTGGGTGAAAGGTTGAGTGGCTGGGTGGTTGGGTGAAAGACTGAGTGGGTGGGTGGGTGAAATTGAGTGGGTGGGTGGTTGGTAGAGAGGGTCGGTGAAAGAGTGAGTGGGTGAAAGTGTAGTTGGGTGAAAGAGTGAGAGGGTGAAAGAGTGAGTGGGTGAAAGAGTGGGTGGGTGAAAGAGTGAGAGGGTGAAAGAGTGAGAGGGTGAAAGAGTGAGTGGGTGAAAGAGTGGGTGGGTGAAAGAGTGTGTGGATGGGTGGGTGAACGAGTGTGTGGGTGAAAGGGTGAGTGGTTGGGTGAAAGTGAGTTTGTGGGGAAAAGAGTGAGTAGGTGGATTGAAGAGTGAGTGGTTGGAAGAGTTAGTGGGTGGGTGAAAGAGTGTGTGGTTGGGTAAAGGGTGTGTGGGTGGTTGGAAGAGTGAGTGAGTGGGTGGGTGAAAAGGTAAGTGGATGAAAGAGTGAGTGTATGGGTGGGTGAAAAAGTGAGTGGGTGGGTATGCAAAACAATGGGTGGGTAGGTAGGTGAAAGAATGGGTGGGTGGTTTGAAGAGTGAGTGGGTGAAAGTGTGAGTGAATGGGTGAAAGTGTGGGTGAGTGGGTGAAAGTGTGAGTGGGTGAAAGTGTGAGTGGGTGAAAGTGTGAGTGAGTGGGTGAAAGTGTGAGTGAATGGGTGAAAGTGTGGGTGAGTGGGTGAAAGTGTGAGTGGGTGAAAGTGTGAGTGAGTGAAAGTGTGAGTGGGTGAAAGTGTGAGTGAGTGGGTGAAAGTGTGAGTGAATGGGTGAAAGTGTGGGTGAGTGGGTGAAAGTGTGAGTGGGTGAAAGTGTGAGTGGGTGAAAGTGTGAGTGGGTGAAAGTGTGAGTGAGTGGGTGAAAGTGTGAGTGAATGGGTGAAAGTGTGGGTGAGTGGGTGAAAGTGTGAGTGGGTGAAAGTGTGAGTGAGTGGGTGAAAGTGTGAGTGAATGGGTGAAAGTGTGGGTGAGTGGGTGAAAGTGTGAGTGAATGGGTGAAAGTGTGGGTGAGTGGGTGAAAGTGTGAGTGGGTGGGTGATGGTGGGAGTGGGAGAAAGAATGAGTGAGTGGGTGAAAGTATGAGTGGTGGGTGAAAGTGGGAGAAAGAGTGAGTGGGTGGGTGAAGGTATGAGTGGTGGGTGAAAGTGGGTGAAAGGGTGAGTGAGTGGGTGAATGTGTGAGTGAGAGGGTGAAAGTGGGAGAAAGAGTGAGTGGGAGAAAGAGTGAGTGGGGTGAAAGAGTGAGTGGGTGGGTGAAATTGTGAGTGGGAGAAAGAGTGAGTGGGGTGAAAGAGTGACTTGGTGAAAGAGTGGGTGGGTGAGAGAGTGAGAGTGACAGTGGGAACATATTTGAGTGAGAGTGAATAAGAGTGAGTGTGAGAAGTGAGACAATAAATGTTTGTGTGAGTATATACACACACACACAATGTTCCTGAGTGTCTCTCTGTGAACAGTGTGACTAAAGCGAATTAAATAAGAAACTTGGGATTATCTTCAGCTTCACCTTTACTGGGAAATGTTTTTGAAATTTTGAACTTTCTCAAAAATGGCTCTGACGATTTTGATTAAATTACCATTAAGTCCCAGAGCTTTTGTACACTGTAATATAAAAATACAATCCATTCTAAGACAGAAACTGCAAAAACAAGGAAAAACGAATACTGCAACGATCACATTTCGATTGAGGCAGGTTCACTATATGAAATACACGTCCATTCCGGCAGCTATATATATTTTCAATGTCAAAACACATGACCCCTTTCTGACCAGTTCTGACCTCAAACCACGAAATACATAGTGGCTCTGAGCTTCAAATTGGATTTCTGATAGTCACATACCAAAACAGATTGGATTTGAATTCGGAAATTTGTGGTGAAATTTATCCCAGAGGTGGCATAGTATTACATATTCGTTTTCTCGAGCGGCCGATTTTGTAAACAACGATCCTTTAATGTTACTATTACAATTCTGAGAATTCACGAAAACAAACAACATACCTATTTTGCAGCTGGTTGCAGAATCACATTCTAACAAAAGACGATCAAGTTTATCGACCCCGTTTGTCACTGGAGAACGAAACACGTTACTTTCACTTAAGCATATTTTGCTACAGATTCACTACACTTTGCACTTCACTGTTTAAATGCACCTACACGACACTGAATTTCACATATCGATCCAAAAATACCCCGCACTGCACATATAAGGACAAACAAACTTACAATTCGACATTCCGCGTGACGAAAACAACTTCAGCGGTTGAACTATGGTTTGCGCTCATTCTCGCCAGATGGCGTCATATTGCCCGACAAATGACGGTAAAATTGCGCTGTTTTTATCAGTGCTTTGAGAGCAGAATATGAAGCTTCATTTGTTAAACTTTACAAGATGAATTGCCCAGGAACATTTTTAGTTTCTCTACTGGTAAGTAGGGGAAGTATTGTATTCCACCCAAAAATTCGAAGTCGAGATTTCACCGGAAATACATGTTTTGAGGCCCCATGAATCCAAAAAAAGCATTTTTAGAAAAAGGTCCGTGTGTGTGTCTGTGTGTCTGTCAGTCTGTCAGTCTGTGGACAGCATAGCTCAAAAACGAAAAGTCGGTTAAAAACCAAAGTTGGTATTTAAGTTTAATGTCGTTCAAGGATGTGACACGGAGATTTTGAAGAAAATAGCCCCACCCTAAACTACCCTTTACATGGAAAATTTTTCGGAAATTTTGATTTTCTTGAAAATGGCTCAAACGATTTTGATTAAAATGTCATATGTTTGAGATATTGTTATGACAAATGAAATGTATATCTTGAATTTACTGGCTATAGCCCCTGTAGTCGTATTTACTCTGGACGACTTTTGCATAACTGGTAAACCGTTAGAGATAGACCAAATCATACTATACAAAAAATGTAGATCTTGCTAAAATACACAATTTATGTCTCAATAAATTTTCTTGTAGGGTGAACCATTTCGGAGGTATACCTTGTTATGTGTGTGAGTTTCGGAAAACTTGGAACTTTCGTGAAATGGGTCATCGTTGTTCATTTTTTTATATGTTACGTGTACAAAGAGAACGGAATCTCAAAGCTTTAAAAGATTTGACTATCGCGCAAAGCCTACTGTATTCCTATATTCCCCTTACACCTACAAGGAAATAAGCAATAAGATAATTTGTACAAATGTTTAGCTCAACTAACACGAAGAAGATATAGGAATAAGTGTTTGTAAGAATGGTTAGTACAAGAGTAGAGAAAGATATGTGAGTGCAACACATCAGATTACAATATTTAGTTTATCTCTGTTATAGCTAAACTTCTACATTTTCGTGCCATTTATGACGATTGCGTAGTTTAAACAGCTGTAGCTAGGTAAGTCACATATGACGCATTTATCTCTTTAATGTTCTCCGAGATAGCTTTTACAACGTTGCCCATGCCTCTTTTATATTCTATTATCTGAAATAGTACGTTCAAAGTTCTCAAGCCCTGGGTTGTTAGTATTAATCCAGCAGCAACGTTACTGGTTTGAAAGAACCACAGATAATTCTTTTCGTTTTAACTGGATACTACCACGAACAACAACAACATACCCCTTAATGCACAGATGCTATTTGTTCATATCCCGCTGGTTATTTATTTTAACACCGAAATATGAACAAAAACATGTGGTTGGTCAGTGTGTGTGTGTGTGTGTGTGTGTGTGTGTGTGTGTGTGTGCCGCCACTGATTTACCACAAGGCTCTTCCACTACATTTTGCGTTTGTTCCGTATATACCCTGACCACCCACCCACCATTAAAGTGAATTATGTTACCATGATACAGAATTAACACACAAGCCACGAGCTTCTGTTTCACTTTTGTTCTGCAACAATTCGCTCGAGGCGTAGTTTGTGATTAGAACGCCTGCACCATTCCGGCTGGGGGTGTCGAGGTGCTGACTACATCTCCTCCCCGTATCGGCTGGAAGATCACCTTGCGTATGTGGGCGTGAGGTCGGCAGTCGGGTTGGCAGGCACTGGTCCGATATGGAGTGTAGTGCCACGGGTTTACATTTTTTTTAATACTTAGGTACCTTTGTGAGTATTTTCTAACTGTTTTAGTGACAAATCATTGTTAATTTATTTGATGCCTGCTGGAAACCTACTTAAATTTATATGTATAACTGACAAAAGATACTACGAGTATTTATTGACAACTATAGAAGCAGCTTGTCGGCTAAATCTTGTATACATTTGAGGTATAATGTGGAGAAAAAAAATCGCCCCAAGATATAGAGAATCAAATAATTATGTGCAAAATTCAAACTACATAAGATTTTCATATAACCAACTATGTCTTATGTTATTCAGATAAACATTTGGTGCCTTTAGCTTCAAATTTATACAAGAAAAATGCAACTGAAGTATAAGGTATAACTAGTTTTTCACGATACATATGTTATTTATGCCCCTTTTGTACGGAATTCATAAACCTGGAATATAACCACACCAAATTTAAATTTAGTCTACCAATTAGTTGCTACTAAAATGAAATTTTAAGTATCAGCGTCATTTAACCTTGTTGTGGTAGACATAACCTTAAAGTGAGTTATGGTACCATGATACAGAATTAACACACAAACCACAAGCTTCTGTTTCACTTTTGTTCTACAACAATTTGCACTAGGCGTAGCTTGTGATTACAACGCACAGAAAAGAAAAACCGTAAAAAAAAAAAAGGTATGTGATATATGAAGGTTCTACAAGCAGTGACGTTTTCATTTCCGAATGCCAACTTAATCATCTGCCAAAAAGCTGAAGGGGACAAAGTGTCTTGTTGCTTCAAATTCGTCTGAAACTTCGTTCTCGACAGGAACATAATTGATAAAGATCATTTACTTTGGACATTAAATTCCTTAGTAAGGTTACCTAACACTATAACAGCTGTTTATATCAGGTAGATATGAAATTTCACTGAAAATCCATGTTGTGAAATCCCCTAAATTTATAAAACCACATTTTTGCAAACAGCTGTCCCTATACCTGAATGAACAGAACGAAGCATATTTCAGTAATGCCACACGAAAATTTTAACCACAAAAATGCCTTCTTTACATGAAAATTTTCCTTAATTTTATTATTTTCTAAAATTACTAATGAGTCTGACTACAACAGAGCACATTTATAACAGTTGTATGATAAATACAATTCCATGTTAAATATAGGAATACCAGAAGTTCTTTGAATTCTGAGTGCATTTTGTATATCTTGTAAATCTTAATTAAAAGTGTAGTTTTCGTTAGAGCACGCAGTCTATGTAATTTTTATTTATATCACTAAGCACTTCCAATAGATTACTGATTCATGTACCTATTACTTTTTAATTGTTCAGTTGTATTTGAGTTTTTCCTCCTGGTGATGTAAACAATTTCTAAGCCATCACTTAGCCACCTGTTTTCAAAATATTTGATTATCGCTTAGAAACACATTGAAATACGTAACAAAATTATTTCTGCAAATATTTGTCATAAAAATATCTCAAACATATGACATTTTAATCAAAATCGTTAGAGCCATTTTCAAGAAAATTAAAATTTTCGAAAAATGTTCCATGTAAAGGGTAGTTTAGGGTGGGGCTATTTTCTTCAAAATCTTTGTGTCGCATCCTTGAAACACATTAAACTTAAATACCAACTTTGGTTTTTAACCGACTTTTCATTTTTGAGCTATGCTGTCCACAGACTGACAGACTGACACACACCAGACACACACACGGACCTTTTTCTAAAAATGTATTTTTTTGGATTCAGGGTTACAGGAATGTGTATTTCTCTTAACCCTAGCGCTGGTTGCGTGAACAAACAAAAGCACGCTGTTCAGTAAAGCCATTGAGTATTGCCGTAAATCCATCAATTAGTGGAATACGAAAACAAATGGTAGACGAAGTCCTGCGCCGTCCACCAGGAGTGAAGGTATACGTAACACTAATTTCAAGTCCACCAGAAGGCCTCTTTGCGACCATCTCGGAGTAAATAACAATAAAAATAAATATCTGATACAGAACACTTTTATTTCTTTAACATGAAGGTTAACGTAACGAGAGCGGCGATGATATAAAGAATGCTTCCATTAAATTAACACACTAATACTTCTTGCACCCTGTTTATATGTTTTCATCCGAAGTATTCTTTTAAAACTTGGAAACTCCTCGACTAGCAAGTAATCTTCCTCTTCCATGTTTCTGTTTATACCAAAAAAGTTTATCCAAGTATCTTCGTCGACACACTTAGGACTTCCTCAAGGTATCCATGTTTTCTTAACTCGATTGTTTATTTTTGAGAATCGTAAGCGTTACAATAAATCCTGGTTAATGTAACCAAGCTAAACCTTGAAAAACAAAGAGCTTTTAGCCTAATGACAAACAGACTACAACAACAACAAAATGGTAAAACAATCCTTAAACTCTTTCATTTGTTTTTGTGCTGTTCTTTTCTGTGAATCGATGTCTGAAGTAAACTTTTCCATTTTCAGTTGTGTATGCGTGGTTTAATCTGGTGTGTGTGTGTGTGTGTGTTAGTCAAGAGATTTAAACTTTACTAATGGATGATCTTATCAGTAAAGTGCTTAGAAAACCACAAGCAAAGAGTCATTTTTTAGCTCTCGCTTACATAGCAGTTTTTAACGGCGCATTAGGAGAGACAGAATGCAAAAAAGTGTAGTGAAAGTTAATTCGAAACATTAGCAATTAGAGAAGTAGAGATATCTGAGAACGTTACCAAAAACTGTAGAGTTTGTGTTTATGTGAAAATTATTCTTAGAATAATTAATTATTGAATGGGCTAGATAAGGACCTAAACAACACATTAACTTTAATTCACCATTATTAGGCACCTCTACAAACCTCCAGATATGTCTCAATTCTTTCTGTACACTTTTAGGTGGAGAAATGGAATTTAAAATTTAGTAGTTTTTATTTTTACTTTCTCTACTGGTAAGTAGAGGAAGTATTGCATTACACCCAAAAATTCGATGTCGAGATTTCACCGGAAATATATGTTTTGAGACCCCCTGAATCCAAAAAAATCTGATGTGTTGCACTCACATGACTTTCTCTACTCTTGTACTAACCATTCTTACAAACTCTTATTCCTATATCTTCTTCGTGTTAGTTAAGATAAACATTTGTACAAATTATCTTATTGCTTATGTCCTTGTAGGTACAAGGGGAATATTAGAATACAGTAGGCTTTGTGCAACAGTCAAATCTTTTAAAGCTTTGAGATTCCGTTCTCATTGTACACGTAACATATAAAAAAATGAACAACGATGACCCATTTCACGAAAGTTCCAAGTTTCCCGAAACTCACACACATAACAAGGTATATCTCCGAAATGGTTCACCCTACAAGAAAATTTATTGAGACATAAATTATGTATTTTAGCAAGATCTACATTTTTTGTATAGTATAATTTGGTCTATCTCTAACGGTTTACCAGTTATGCAAAAGTCGTCCAGAGTAAATACGACTACAGGGGCTATAGCCAGAAAATTAAAGATATACATTTCATTTGTCATAAAAATATCTCAAACATATGACATTTTAATCAAAATCGTTAGAGCCATTTTCAAGAAAATCAAAATTTCCGAAAAATGTTCCATGTAAAGGGTAGTTTAGGGTGGGGCTATTTTCTTCAAAATCTTCGTGTCACATCCTTGAACGACATTAAACTTAAATACCAACTTTGGTTTTTAACCGACTTTTCGTTTTTGAGCTATGCTGTCCACAGACTGACAGACTGACAGACACACAGACACACAGACACACACACGGACCTTTTTCTAAAAATGCTTTTTTTGGATTCAGGAGCCTCAAAACATGTATTTCCGGTGAAATCTCGACTTCAAATTTTTGGGTGGAATACAATACTTCCCCTACTTACCAGTAGAGAAAGTAAAAAAAGCATCTTTAGAAAAAGGTCCGTGTGTGTGTGTGTGTCTGTGTGTGTGTGTGTGTGTGTGTCTGTGTGTTTGTGTGTGTGTGTGTGTGTGTGTGTGTGTGTCTGTGTGTGTATGTGTGTGTGAGTAGAAGTAAAATGTATTTATTTAATTTATGTTTCCTAAGTAGAGTTTAAGTGCGTCGCTGAATATTTTCCCTCAGATTTCCAGGAGTAAAGTAAATGTGAACAAATTTGGCTACGATATTACGCAGCGAATTTGTTTCCCTTAACAGTTAATCTTGAGGATAGCGAGTCATATACAAAATGTAGATATTAATGTACTCGGTATGGATACTAATGGCACAGCGTTAATTAAGGAACACGACAAACCTGACCGTAGCGAACGAGGGTGTAAACGACAGCGAGACAAAAACGGAGAACGCGACTCTAGCCACCGAGTAGCGGTGTCCAACCTTCTATCACTGGAGAACCTCACGCAGTGAGCGACAATACCTCACTCCACTCCTCAGTCGGAGGGCCACACACAAACAGGCAATTCCATGCTAGTTTCTCAGTTATACCTTAAATTACCTTGCAATTTCCTCAGAAGATCTCTTTATTCTGGAGGACTTTTTCATAAATGGTAAACAGTAAGGGACAGACAAAAGCTTACTATCTGGTCAAAACACACAAACACATCGTTTTCCTTTTGAGTGAACCATTTCCGAGATATTCTTTCTTGTTTGTTTCAATTTTCCAGTACTTATACTGTTTAAAATAGGAATATCTTATTTGTTTTTTCATTCCTCTTGCTTACAAAGAGCACGAAATTTCAAAGTCATCGCATGGCAACCAGCTCTTAAAAATTTTAACCATCGCTGAACTATGTACGGATCCCACGCCTACTCCCACAAAGTAATAATTAATAATAATAATAATAATAATAATAATAATAATAATAATAATAATAATAATAATAATAATAATAATAATAATAATAATAATAATAATAATAATAATAATAATAATAATAGTTATACATTGTTAACACTTCGTTACAATATTTTGTTCCATTACTAGCCAGGAAGGAGACCTCAGAATTATGGCCAACTTGTATATGAATATGCAGAGTTACCAACATAATTATAATATGACGGCGTGCCACAAAAGTTTTGGAGTAATTATTTTGTGCCGCGAGACCAGAAAGTTGGAGAAACCTTGTCCATCACTCTGCACTCACTTAAAAGTTTTACCTCTTTAATAAAGCAGCGTTGTGTGGAGTTGTTAAAAACCTTGTACTAAGTGATTTTAGCACGTTGTTAAAAGAACATGGATGATGCCACGTTGAAACAGAGCAAAATATGAGATGACAGACAGCTCTACCTTATCCTCCGATCCACCATGCCCAACCACCTAAAACTACGCATTTAGCGGGCAATCATTCCGCCATTGATCTTGTACGGCTGCGAAGCCTGGGGATCGGCAGCACCCTCTACCATACGCAAACTGCAGACAGTGCAGAACAGGGCGTTAAGAATGATATACAATACCGGGCGTCTTACATTCTTCACAACCAATCCGGACTTCCCTGCATCACTTAACTCCCACACCACTCAGCTGGTACGAGCATTAGGTCAATACGACAACAGAGCACCTCCAAGAAGGAACAGTTTCCAACATCTGCTCTGATAAGGCATGTATTGTGTTTATTCTGATAATTATTAGTGGGAGTTGAGATTTGATTTGTCGTCCACGCATGTGCGACTGGGTCATGCGACTGCCAGCCA
Source organism: Tenodera sinensis (assembly GCA_030765045.1). Taxonomy (NCBI): domain Eukaryota; kingdom Metazoa; phylum Arthropoda; class Insecta; order Mantodea; family Mantidae; genus Tenodera; species Tenodera sinensis. The sequence continues at coordinate 21,792,440 of CM060967.1, read as the reverse complement.
AGTCATGGAGTAGGTTTCCGAGAGAAGGGCCTTGCGCCTGCCGGCCAAGTTTTGTAGTAAACTTACTGTACTAATAATACTAATAATACTAACAAAAAACAAGTAAAATTGCGAGATATATTGCACAGTTTTTGTATGTGGTTGAGAAGAAAACTGGAAAAGGATAACATTCATATTTGGAAATACGATTATGCAGTATAGAGACACAGGGAATTGTAAAAACAAAAACGGCAGTTTAATTTGTCTTTGTCTCATTCCTGAGGGATTCCGTTTGACACATCTTTTTATCGAATCGCTGTCTGTCGCCGGCAGTGGAGGATGAGTGAACGTGTATTTTTCCTGGCATGATTTTATCCAACGACGTTCCAAATTAGCTTCATCTCCAGAGAGTACTTCCGGAGCAGCATGCATGAAATATTCACGGAGGAGACGATGCCATAATGATTATATGCTTCGGCTGGTTTTTGTTCCAGAAATTGACATTCCTCTTAAAACTTTACAGCCAAAAACCCGATCTCACTAAAACACACCAATAATTTGTTTTGTAGAATGAACCATTTCGGAGATATTCCTTGTTATGTGTGTGTGCTTCGGAAAACAAAACTTTGGTGAAATGGAACATCGTTGTTCATTTTTTTATGTTAAGTGTGCAAAGAGAACGGAATCTCAAAGCTTTAAAATATTTGACTATCGCTCAAAACCTACTGTATTCTAATATTCCCCTTGCGTCTACAAGGAAATAAGCAATAATTTGTACAAATGTTTATCTGAATTAAAACGAAGAAGATATAGGAATAAGAGTTTGTAAGAATGGCTAGTACAAGAGTAGAGAAAGTCATGTGAGTGCAATAGATCATATTTTTGGACAATGGGCATTCCTTATATTACTTTAAAGCCAAAAGAAGGGGAAAAATGAAGGCTGTATAAATCCTACTCGTTCTCTTGTTATTCCATTCTTATTTTTCCTCTGCTTTGCTGATCTTAGACTATTTTCATATTCTCCTTTGTGTTCCTTTGAGGTCTGTGGTTCTCGTTTCTCGCACATTTCCACATTGAGTATTGCTGGATGCATTTCATTTATAAGGTCAAAGAGCGGTTGTTTATGGAATAACTTCATTTATGAGATTCTTCAGACATTTGTGCCACAGACAGAAAAAGCGACATAAATCTGCGATAAAATCTTTTGAGATTAGTTCTGCCAACATAAACAAAGGAACAGAAAGCTGCTATTAACATACTTCAAAACATATTTCATGTAAAATTAAGCACGTATGCCACGAATTATGGTCACACACGTGTCGTAAACAAAATTAACATTTTCAAAATGAATCACCGGGATTATTTAAGTGCACTTTTCAATTAAACTATATATAATTTTTAATGATCTTATTCCATATTTTAATACTTGCACAATTTATACCTAAATTTGCTTCTTAAACAGTATGGAAAGGTCTACGAGGTCATATTTAAATGCCCAATTTAAAGACCCCTATGTACCAGGCGAGTCAGCTGCCCCTGATTCTCGAGTTTTATACAATCCGCATTTTATACTCCAACATGAAAACATCGACCCCATTACCAGGTTCTACCCGCGTATTTAACATGGATGTTAAATACTCGATGAAATTAGTACTAATATAGATGTTATCACATCGCTTTTAATATATTCGTAATTAGCTGACGTTTGCACTTCTGCAAATGTTCACTGGAACCAGCGAATATTACATCTTAAACGGAATGTTTAGCTCACACGTTACTAGGTAGCTCAGTTGGAACGGGCGCAAGACTCCGAAGTAATCTGTCTGCTGTGAAGGTGGTTCGAATCACCTGCATGTACTAATTCTTTTTTACCGTGCAATCCTCACAATTTACAAACTACTATTCTGAAAACTGTTATTATATTCATTTTTATTGTCTTATTTATGTTTTATGACATTGTTTGATGTTTCTTTATTGGTGAACTACAATTACGTAGTTGTCTAAACACACCTATACGTAGGTGCAATTGAAATAAGGATCATTCATACACATTTGAACACAGAAAGCAAGGGAAATTACATTGTCAGAGATTAACATGGAAGTTAAACTCAATTTTGCGCACAATGAATTATTGTGCTATTAAAAATGCACACAATCAAAAACGATTTAAAATATAATGTCCTAAACCCTCAGGGACTTCATAATTAGATTATTGTGAATTCGGTTTCCAAGTTTTGATGAACATAAAAAAAAAAAAATATATATTTACAACGCTGAGACTCAAACCTGTGTCATTGGGGCATAGCGCAGAAGACCCGCCACAATCCTATTCAGCTATTTGGACACTTAACTGAAAGCACGTACCACGTCCAATAGTAGAACTTGTATGCCTGGCGCTATGCCATTGACACCTCGCAAGTTTTCGGGCTTGATTTAGCCCTTTAAGACAGTTTTAATCATTTGCTGGGCGTATTATTTTATTACTTAAATGTCAAAAGCTGTTAGGCATATTAATTGAGATGCACGAGGCGTAGTTCACGCAAAAATGCAAATAAATTGTTGTTTAACAATATGCCCGTTTTGACTGGACGGGTCTATGATAGATGAGGCGTCTCTAAATTTTTCCTAATTTTTGGCAGCCAATCCCTGCTCTAAGTACAAGAATCCACCATTTTCTTTTTAGCTGACGTTGTTAGTGTAGTCATATGATAGGTCCATTTTTTCCGAGACGTTTACTGAATTACGTTGCCATGTATACTCTAATAAAAAGTTTGTAAAATCGGCTGGAAACCGGAATTCGCTCTCAGTAAACGAGTCGTATGTTTTTGAGGTGTACTTTAGCGAGGAGTACGTTCTGTCCCTTAAAGCACTGTTGCTCTCAATTTTGCGCATTCCTCTCTTTAAGAACGTCAAGCAATACATTTTAGTAAGCGCAAAACTGGACTAAGGCGCACATGCCGTTAGATGGGTGGCCTACCTTCCAAAAAATAAGGCGCGGCTGACTCACCTGGTATAGAAAACCCCAACATGACATATATTTTGGACAACTGAGAGTCTAATTGTTGAACCATAACACAAAAAATAAGTTTTTTACCCAGACGAATGTCCTTAAGTATTCTTTGATTTATTGGTAGCCGTACATTTTATTTCTGAAAGTCACTGGAATTGAAATTAACTGAAACAAACTCTTTGGTTGAAGTGAAAGTGATATTCCTGTATAATTGGTGAGCTTTAGATAGCATTAGCTTGGCTTTGAAATTCTGCACGCAATTGTAATAATCACCTACTGAATCCTTCACTACATTATGAATTATAACACACACTGTTAGTTCAGCTTTATGCAGATATTAACTATAGATAACCGCGAATTTGCAAATTATAGGAGCAGGATGGGGTATTTGTTGACAAAATGTAGCTATATGCTACAAAGTGAGCCTGAATATTGACAACAAAGCTTCAAAATACCTTCATTAGTTTCACTGTTCTAAACTTAAAGATCAATACCACACAAATATACTGAGGTAGATGGTGACCGTCCACCGTGGGTTTCTCGTGGTTTCTCCGGGTCAGTAGTGCACGGAGATGTAAAAGATATTGTCCAACTGGAATAAATATATTTGTAATGCGTGTATTCCACGCGCACGCGCACACCCAAATATTCTGTGGACTGTGGTTAGCATGCAAACCTTCAAAGTCCAGAGGTCCTGAGTTCGATTCCTCACCGGAGGATGTGAGTTTTTCTATAACCAGCATTATTTCTCATTCCTCCACAATCTGTAAGTATTAATGGGAGTGAATTCTGGGAATCAAACCTTAAAGAATCTAAAATTACATGCAACGCAATACATATCGTTCTTTAACAATAATTTTAGCAACCAATGGAGTTAAATAGTACGTCAACTGAGTTCATTTTATGTGTGAAACATATGCTGGTGCTGTTCTGACATAAAGAATTGGGTAGCAGCATGTTGCGTTGTGCTTGATTAGTAAGCGAAACACGTGCAACTGAAATACGTCACACGGTTCCAATTTGACAATTTCTTGCTGTACGTGCATCAGTTGTGTGGCCCTATTTTCCTGTTTCCCGGAAATTAATGTTTAATAATAAATACAAATGAGCACAATTAATATTTAAGACTGTCCATTTGGACGCATGTTTCATTGATAACAAATGTTCGCCATGATTAAAACAATTGACTTCCGATTACCGGAATTTCAAAGAATGACGTGTCACAAAGCCCCGTGTGGTGCATTAGGAGTGGCAAAACTCTTGGGCACACCAGCAATCTGTTTTAGGGGAAACATTGTCAGAGTTTAAAATAGTACAATTATTATTTATGATGTTCTTCGGAAAAATAGCCGCTTTTTGAGCCAAAAATAATGATCTCCGAAATCCATTCCATTCCCCGGTTTTTACTTTACTTCAGACAGATTCAGATTATTTTATTAAGGAATATTGCCTGGTGCTGGTACAGTAGGCCCAGCGTACAGACTTAAATTTACATTGTTCTTACAATTATTTCTATTTACAGGATATATGCAGCGGATTTCTCAGGAAACCCATACAGTGGCCCCCTTTGGGTCATCGAAAACAGTTCCCTTCAGTATTGTTTTTGTTTTATATTTTGAAATGTTTTTGTTTTTGTCTTTTCTTCTTTATACACATATATTAAATTTATTTACACACATGCACTCCCGCATTCACTCTGGCATATCATGAGTTATGCTCCCTCACACGCACACACGCACACGCGCACACACACACACACACACACACACACACACACACACACACACACACACACACACACACTCCAGATTGAGCGTCCCACTCGTGCATGTTTGCTGGGCACACCAATCTATGCCTTTCAGCACATTATAACACTCACTATTTACACACGTTATTTACACTATATACACGTCCGCTGTTTTCCTGGGCGGGCAGGGTGCAGCTCCTGACTGGTTCTCTTGGGTGCAGGCCTCTGAGGTAGCGTGTGTGTGGCCTGGGCCCTGTGGTTACGTGGGCGCACATCAGTCAGGGAGCCGAGCAACGTCTAAAACATTTTGATTCGTGCATGTTTACGATGCTTCGGCTCGCCTTTGCCAATATTGACAATCACGTAGTTGTTGTGACTTCTGATGCCCGCCCATGCTGCTGTGGCTTTCTTGGTTATTGCCTCAGGGATGGAAAGGATCTGGGTTTCCAGGTGAAGGGTTTGGTTAGTGGTTAAAAGAGAAGCGGAGAGGATTTTCCGGAGGGAGAGGTTTTGGAGTGTTTGAAGCTGTTTTAAGGCAGTTTTTAAGGCATTTGCCCAGGGCACACACGCGTATAGAACCACTGACAGGATGAAAGTTTTGTACAGGACGAGTTTTGACTTCAATTACAGCTGTTTACTGCGGAAGATGGGGGCGCATAACTTTAGCCGATGTCTGCCTTTGTTGGCGCTATTTTTTATGTGGGTGGACCAGCACATTGTGCGGTCCAAGGTGACCCCTAGGTATTTAACTTGCTGACGGCAGTGCAATATTTGACCACCGACCGTTAGGTCCGTTGCCAAAGTGTCACGCCGCTTGGAGAAATGAACCAGCTGGCATTTGTCGGGGTTAATTTTGATTTCCCAGTCATGTTGTCATGAGAGGAAGTTGTTCACATAACGTTGCATTTCTGCAAGGCCGAAACGTGGATTTCTGTAGCAGTTGTATATTGCAGCTTCGACAGCATACATGGCGACCTTACATCTGGCGTCCACTGGGAAGCCATTAGTGAATAATATGTACAAAAAAGGTGACATTATTGCCCCTTGTGGGACGCCAGCCCACATCACCCGCTCCCGAGAGGAGGAGCGGCCCACTTGGACGTAAAACTGCCGTTTTTGTAGAAAATTATGCAGCAAGTATAGATAACTTTGAAGAGCCGGGAAATTGTGGTGCAGTTTGTAAATAAGGCCATTGTGCCAGCACCGGTCAAATGCAGCTTCTACGTCCAGAAATAGCGCCAACGTTGAAGCCCCATTGTTAAATTGCTCTGTTACGTCATCAGTGAGTCTGAGAAGCTGTAGTTCAGTGGAATGTCCTTTTCTAAAGCCAAACTGTGAGTTTGAGATTCTTTGTGGACATCTGTTTCGTGTTAATTGAGTCAAACATTGTAGAAATGGTGTTACGTCATACTTTCATGTAACTAAACGTGGCTTTGGAATTCCTTTCTCTTTGTATAACTAAGACAAAAGAAATAACCACTTCTCACTTAAGAAAAGGTTGGAAAATTCAAGCCAATAAAAATAAATATCTTGTAAATGGTTACTAACTCCACAAAGATAATTATTTCAGAAGAAGAAGAATATGTAATGGACATCTTTTTGAGGGCTGCGATCTTACTTGTGAGAAACTTAGAATAAGTAGGTAAATATTTGACACACAGGGAATATTTCTTCCGAATATGCCTCCAGAACTTCATAAAACTCAATTGTGTGCAACTAAATTGAAAACAATGTTTCCATTCTGTCACCGACAATCTGATAGACATAAAGCATAAAGTAAGTTTTTCCTTCTCTAACTTTCTGAAAGGAAAGTCTTCTTCGGTTGTTTTCGTATGCCAGAACTTTCAACTTTCCCAAACATTCTCCGTGAGATTTTACAACTTCTTTGGAAAGCACTTTCTTTCTTTCGAGATGTTCCAAAGGGTTAAAACTGTGGATGTGTTTTGTCCTGTATTTTATGCCGGTAGGACGCGTATATCTTCAATTTTCGCCAAATAAAACGCTCTCAAATTTTACGAGAGTTGTGTTACTCTAGGTAGAGTATCAAAGAGGTAGAGCTAGAGCATCTGAATTATTTTCAATAACGGATGTATTATTTTCAGCAAAAGTGATGTATAACATTGCGGAAAGCACTATGTAACTTTTTTCTTTGCACGACTAAGATATAAAAATGAATAACGATCTTCCATTTGACGAAAGTTGAAGTATTCTAAAAGTCACACAAATAACAACGAATATCTCCGAAATGGTTCACTCTACAAAAAAAATGTATTTGGACATAAATTGAGTGTTTTAGCAAGATCTACCTTATTACTTTCTCTACTACGTATGCTAAATAGAGGAAGTATTGTATTCCACCCAAAAATTTGATGTAGAGATTTCACCGGAAATGTATGTTTTGAGGCCCTGAATAAAACAAAGGATTTTTAGAAAAAGGTCCGTGTGTGCGTGTGCGTGTGTGCGTGTGCGAGTGCGTGTGCGAGTGCGAGTGCGTGTGCGTGTGCGTGTGTGTGTGTGTGCCAGTCTTTGGACAGCACAGCTCGCAAACGAAAACTCGGCTAAAAACTAAAGTTGGTACTTAAGTTAAATGTCCTTCAAGGATGCGACACGAAGATTTAGAAGAAAGTTCTTCCACACTAAACAACCCTTTACATGGAAAATGTTTCCAAAATTTTTATTTTCTTGAAAATGTCTCTAACGATTTTGATTAAAATGCCATGTTTGAGATATTGTTATGACAAATGAAATGTATATCTTGAATTTTCTGGCTATAGCCCCTGTAGTCGTATTTACTCTGGATGATTTCTGCATAACTGGTAAACCGTAAGAGATAGACAAAATCTTACTATACAAAAACGTAGATCTTGCAAAAGCATACCCTTTATGTCTATTTTGTATGTGTTAACCGTACAAAGAGAACGAAATTTGAAGGCTTTAAAATATTTGACAAGATAATTTCTGCAAATGTTTATCTCAACTAACATGAAGATATAGGAATAAGAGTTTGTAAGAGTGGATAGTACAAGAGTAGAGAAAGTCATGTGAGTGCAACACATCAGACTTTTACTTTCTCTACTACGTACAATAAATAGGGGAAGTATCACATTCCAGCGAAAAATTCCATCGACATTTAACTGCTAATTCATGTTTTGGGACGCCCTGAATATAAAAAAATGAATTTTTAGAAAATGTCCGTGGGTGTGTGTCAAAAACGCAAACTTCAGCATTTTCTAAAGTTCCGAGAGGAAGATTTTCAAGGAAACTCCCTCACCCTTTACGTGAAACATTTTTCAAACATTTTAATTTTCGCAAAAACGACTATAAATATTTTGATTAAAATACCGTATTTCAAGATATTTTTATGAATCTTGGGATAAGTAGGCAAGCGTCTAACTGAGCCACTCAGAGCGACATATGCCAACGGCACCCATCCCAAGCGGTCACCCATCCAAGTACTGACCACGCCCAATGCTGCTTAACTTCCGCGATCGGAGGGAACCGGTGTTCTCAGCATGGTATAGCCGTTGGCAATATCCTGAGCCATCTATGGCTAGAGTTGTCAGTGTACAGCTGCTATGCGCAGAATAATATGCGCGGTAGTAGTTTGGAGGCAAAATGGGATAGGGCCAGCCTTCGATAAAATCTACAGCGATCAGCGAAAACACTTCTTCGTCTAGCTATGCCACGCACTGAGGGCAAAGGTAACGCATTGCTTCCCATTTTCAGACTTTATCTTCTTATCTTTTGACTTTATTTATCAACAAAACTTCTACTCGAGGAGCAATATGTGGTTACTGCAACAGGCAAGGGAACAGGAGGATTTTCTGCACGTTAAAACTTTGTGTATTGTGAAAGTTCATTAAACATTTAAAGTCCTTTAATGAGTGCTACAAGAGCATTTGTGTATTATACAAGCTTACAGGATCAAGCATTCAATGTAGAGGCAGTTTATGCTTTTGAAATGTGTAAACTGTAATTTTTATTTTTGTCAAATCTTAACCTTTTATCCACTAGAAAAACTTACTGTGGTCTACAAGAACCAGTAGGTAATAAATTTGGGCAGAAAATAACCTAACTTTTACATTGTGCATAATGGCTACATTAATAATGAAAACAAACCGAGCAGGATGGCTCCGGCGGTAGGGTAGCCTGCATTCGGTAGGTCGTGGGTTCGATTCTTATGGCCGACCTTGCTGACCCACTGATTTCTTAGCGGTTTCCCCCGGTCGCTTCACTTCTCTTCACCTTTCACGTTAGTTGGCTGTTCAAGGTTCTAAGTGTCGGGGGGTTTCGTAATGCATAGCAGGAAATTTGTTATCTGTAATTCCTCATCCTCGGGATTGGGGAGGCTCTCCGTTTACGGGGTGAAGGAAGACTATTGTACAAGCCACCACTGCGGAGTTTCAATACGTAACTGATAGCGACCCTGCCCTCTGCTGTCACGTCTTTTCAGGTCCCACGATTCTTAGTACCCACTCACTTTACCTCTCCCTCCCACCCTACCTCCCTCCCTCCCTGGAGACTCCTGGTTAGGCGCATAGGCACAAAAGGTCTTCTATAAATCGAGATGCTAAGTCCCCCCTCCGAAGTTTATAATAATAGTCGAAAAGCCAATTCACACAGACACAACCGGTTACCCACTTATCGAATTTGGGTGACGTCATTCCCTGTATATTATTGTTACCGTTTATCAGGAAATAATTACCTCAACTTGTTACGCGATATTAATCTCCTGCGCAACAGATCTTTATTGGCATTATACCATCTGGCGAGAAAATGCTCACTAAATGCTTTGCAATATACATGCAATCAAATGAGATTATCTGCGTCTTTTGTGATCTAAACAATAATGTGTGTTTGGTCGTTAATGTTTCTCTTCTCTATCAATGGCATTATTATGATTTACGTAATATCCTTCGGGAATGTTATTATATAAGGTGTTAGGGTTGATCGCGTAGACCTTAATGCCAATTTCCTGATTTTAAGCTGAAACATAACTTCCTCTATAGTGCATAGTTGAATAAATAAAAGTAAAATTGGTCGACTGCCCCGAAAATCTCGTTTCATTCTCTAAGTTTTCTCCTTTCGTCTTTTTTCTTTTTCTCTCTCTTCTTTCTCGGCCTTTATCTTTCTCTCTTTCTCTGTGTCTGTCTTTATTTCTCTCATTTTCTCTGTCTTCTTTATCTCTTTCTGTTTCCCTCTGGCTTGCTCTTTATCTGCCATTTTCCTCTCTCTTTCCCTTTTTCCCTGTCTTCATTTTTCTCTTTCTTCCTTTATCTTTGTCTTTTTTCTCTTTCTCTTTCTCTCTGTGTTTACCTTCTTTGCTTTTCTCTTTATCTCTTTATCGTTGTATTTTGCTTTCTCTCTGTTTCTCTTTTTCTCTGTCTTTTGCATTCTCTCTCCTACTCTCTGTTTCTCTTTCTCTATGTCTTTCTTTTTTCCCCTCTTTTTCTCTTTTTTCTTTCGCTCTCTCCTTCTCATTCTCTTTGGCTCCTCTTTGTGGTTTTCTTTCTCTTTCTGTGGCTCTTTCTCTTTGCTTTTCTCTCTCTCTCTCTCTCTCTCTCTCTCTCTCTCTCTCTCTCTCTCTCATACACACACGGGCGTTATATTGAACATGTGTTTACCTCTTTCTCTGTCTTTCTGTCCCTTCTTTCTCTTTGCCTATTTTCTCTCTGGGTTTCTCTCTCTCTCTCCTTCTCTTTATCCGTGTCTCTTTCCTTGTCTTCTTTTTCGCTCTCTTCCTGGTTATCTTTCACTCTGTGTTTTGCTTTCTCTCTTTCGTTCTCTGTTTTCTATTTCTCTCTGTCTTCCTCCTTTATCTGTATCTCTTTATCTCTTTCTCTATATCTCTCCTTCTCCCTTTCTTCTCTATTTCTCTTTCTCTCTGTCTTTCTCTGTCCCTCTCTCCCATATATACACTGGCATTATATTAAAAATGTGTTTTGTGTTATTCACTCTAGTTGGGGCACCTGATCCGTGGTCTGAGGGTTATTTTGAGGCACCCTGTGATGGGTATGGAATCAAATGCGTACATGTAATGTTACCACAGACTTATGACAAGGACATAATGGAAAATGTGTTGAGGGAATATGTACATACATACACAGGCAGCAGCATCATGTGCGGTTTGCACTGTGGCCGGGCGGCCATCTATAAGCAGAGGCGGTCAGGCAGTTTAATACACAACACCAACGATAATCAATAAAAGTAGTGTTGCGTACGTAATTACTCAAACACTAATATCAGTAATTAATGAACTGTCATTTTGGTGACAGGCTCCATAATTAAAGATTAAACCAGTTCAACTGCCTCCTTTACGGGTCATACAAGAATTGATTCATATTGGGGCAATATTTATGGGCCAGGATTCGGCAGTCGATCAAGAACGCACTTGGCAGCATTATAAACTTCACTACATTGCTGACATTGTCGTGATATTCTTTCTATTATGTTGTTTATAAATGAGGCAGGTCATCTGTCGTGCTAAATCAACACAAAAATCTGATGTGTTGCACTCACATGACTTTCTCTACTCTTATACTAACCATTCTAACAAACTCTTATTCCTATATCTTCTTCGTGTTAGTTGAGATAAACATTTACAGAAATTATCTTATTACTTCTTAATATGGAAATACAGTAGGCTTTGAGCGATAGTCACATCTTTTAAAGTACTCAAATTTCGTTCTCTTTGCACAGTTAACGTATAAAAATGAACAACGACGTTCCGTTTGAGGAAAGTAAGTTTCCAAAACACATACAAATAACAAAAAATGCCTCAGGAATGGTTCACTCTGCAAAAAAAAAATTGATTTAGCCTTGAATAGTGTGCTTTAGCAAAACCTAAATGTTTTGTGCAGTAAGATTTGGTCTATCTGTTACGGTTTATCAGTTACGCAAAAGTTGTCCAGACTAAATAGGGCTACATGGGCTGTGGGCAGAAAATTCAAAATATACATTTCATTTCTCATAAAAATGTCTTAAACATATGGCATCTTAATCAAAATTGTTAGAGACGTTTTCGAAAAAGCAAAATTTTCGAAACATGTTCCATATAAAGCATAGCCCCGTAGCGCAGTTGGTAGAGCACCTGCCTGCTGTGCTAGAGGTCCCGGGTTCGATTCCCGGCAGGGGGGTAGCAATTTTTGTCCTGTCAGGATTATTCCTCATCCTTCCCTGAGTCTGGAAGTGTGAATGTGTGTGTGAATTCAGTGTATAAACCCCACTGTTAAGCGAGTAAAACCAATAGTCAAGGTTGCCGATATCACCTCTGCAGTTAAATGCGGGATATAAATGGAACAATTAAAAAAAAAGGTAGCCTCGTGTCGCTTCGTGAGAGATATTCAACTTAAACACCAATTTTGGTATTTAACCGACTTTGCCTTTTAGAATTATGTTGTACACACGCGCGCGCACACGCACAGACACACACAGACACACACCCACACACCCACACACCCACACACACAGGAACCTTTTTCTAAAAATGCCTTTTTTTATTCAGAGTACCTCAAAACATATTTCCACTTTACTAGAAGAGAAAGTAATATGTTTTTAGTCTAACATTCGTGGTCTGTTTCACACATGTAAGCCAATGCGCTGCACCTCGAGCTTCTTTTGTACCTTACTTTCTTTGGTGCTTAGGAGAAAATGCCAAGGGTCGCCTTATCACGTGGACTGCTTCCTCGATCAGACTTCAGGAACTGCGTATCTGTGCAAGGTCAAAAGTTGCATCAGTGTTTGATCGGAACATCCCTGGCGGAATGTAACCACAGCTTATGTCTGGAATATTGAAATGCATCACCTCCCGCCGCCCCCAGAAATGATGGCACAACTCCCACCCAATATATCACATATAGCGAAATATGACTGCGGTTTCTACCCACAGAGTGTTCCTTAACTCAAATCCAAATTTATTTCCAACAGAATGTTCATTAAATAGGTTTATGCAATTCTAAAATTTAAGGTTTTACATACCAAAAAGCTAAGTATTACGCAAAAAGCAACCAATTGCATTTTTTGACAATGTTAGCCAATTTTCACCCTAAAAGGGCGAAACACCGAGTAATTCTGTTTTGTGTTTGCTTTCTCCAATCTGTAGTCGGCATCGGCTGCCATTGGTTGGTTGTATAAATGCAAGGAAACGTGTTCTCAGCTTGTTGACTTGTCTGAAACGCATATCGGGACGCCGGTAGCAACTTCCACAATCCTCTTCCCCATAATGGTATCACTCGATAATAAGGAAGAAAGGCTGAAGTTGGCTTTGCACAGTGTTGCTCCCATTTCCTCAGCAAGTTGTAGCACCTTGCGGACAAGTAGCTATAGTCCCGAGTTTAGCACGATGAATTGAGCACCTATGTGCTGCGTGCAGAGGATCCAATTAGTGATCATAAAATGAGCGGACAAAACCACGATATTCACAATTAATCATACATGTTCATTTAATTAAGCTCCCTGTTGTTTATTAGAAAATGAATGTGAATATTATTTACCTGCCCGCGATGAAACATTTTTGCTTTTATGTCCGGCCTTTATTATATTAAAATCAATTAAATGTTGGGCTAATAATTAAACAATACCGCAGGACGGGCCTGCTAACTGAAATTTTTATAAAACTACTTGTTGAAATACCCGGAGTAGTTCATTATTTCACAATGTATCCCTAAAATTTTCGGACTTACGTTGTTGCACTTACCCATTTAAAAATATTGCTTAATAAACTTAAATATTTAATTAAACATAATAAAAAATCTGATGTGTTGCACTCACATGACTTTCTGTAATCTTGTACTAAACATTCTCACAAACTTCTTACATCTTCTTCGTGTTGGTGGAGATAAAAATGTGCACAAATTATGTAATTGTTTATTTCATTGTAGCTGCAAGACGAATATGGGAGTACACTGGGATCTAAACGACAGTCAAATCTTTTATCACCTTCAAATTCCACTCTGTTTGCACGGTTAATACTGAAAAAAGGAACCCTTACCTAGGAGGGGGCCATGTCTAGCGGGACCTTCGAGGTGTCGATTGATGCGCCTCAAGGAGAGCTTCAAATGTATGTTTCGTTTGTTGGGATGGGATTACTGGTTGTAAAGTTATTTGAGAAATAAGCTTTGGTGAAATGTTAGTTAGTTAGTTAAATGTAGGCTAAAAACCAAAGTTGGTATTTAAGTTTATTGTCTTTCAAGGATGCGACATGAAGATTTTGAAGAAAATAGCCCCACCCTAAACTATCCTTTACATGGAAAATTTTTCGAAAATTTTGATTTTCTTGAAAATGGCTCTAACGATTTTGATTAAAATGTCATATGTTTGAGATATTTTTATGACAAATGACATGTATATCTTGAATTTTCTGGCTATAGCCCCTGTAGTCGTATTTACTCTGGGGGACTTTTGCATAACTGGTAAACCGTTAGAGATAGACCAAATCATACTATACAAAAAATGTAGATCTTGATAAAATATACAATTTATGTCTCAATAAATTTTCTTGTAGGGTGAACCCTTTCGGAGATATTCCGTTTTGTGTGTGTGAGTTTCGGAAAACTTCCAACTTTCGTTGTTCGGTTTTTATATGTTAAACGTGCAAAGAGAACAGAATCCCAAAGCTTTAAGAGATTTGACTATCGCTCAAAGCCTACTGGAAATAAGCAATAAGATAATTTGTACAAATGTTTATCTCAACTAACACGAAGAAGATAGAGGAATGCAGTTGTGTAAGAATGGTTAGCACAAGAGTGGAGAAAGTCATGTGAGTGCAACACATCGGGCTTTTGTGTATATACTTAAACTAATCATGTATCTTCTTTATAAAAAAGCACACACCTTTACACTATGGTGAAGAGCTGAAGGATGTCTTTGATGTGGTGCAGAAATCAGTGATTAAAGTTGCCGTTAAATACAGCAAAGCGCAAAATCTGCCAAAGGCGCACCTTTATTCTCAACAATCCTTTGGGAAAGACAAAATAAAAGGCACAGGTTCTCTTGGTATTGCCACAGGCCTGTTCCCAACAGACTGCATATTGAAGAGAACATCAAAAAGGATTAGCCTTTAGATTCAGCAAGTGACTTTCTGGTTCTTTTCGCCGCCCGCCCGCCGCTATTGCTGTTGCTCATGCAAATTGAAACATCTATATCTCTCTCGACGTGGTTTGTATGCGAGTTTCTTCAAAGTTGCGTGTTGGTCGGTCGGTCGGTCCAATTTGGATATGTGAATGGTCACAAAGAGATATGTGGATTTTCACGAGCAAAGATGTGCAAACTCCACAAAGCGAAGTAGTAAATACGGGATAAAATATTTCCTTCCATTTTCAAAGCAGTGCTACAAAATAAAATATGTCATCACTACGTTTTAATTTCCCTGCCTCTGCTTATGTACGTGGTTACTCTAAATGATGCATTCGTTTTCAAAACGCTATATTCTCCAAAGTATTACACTTAAAACAATGATTGATTCATCAAAGTTTACCCCAAATTTCTACAAATGTTCTATAAATGATGGAAGTGAAATGACCCGTCAGACTTTAACTGCGAATTTTTCATGTTGTGAATAACAAGAAACTCTAATACCAAAATGTTAAAAAGTGTATAGTTTTCTAGGAAAAAAAATTATCAAAAAGATATATCGTCACCTGGCTGAATTATTATCGATTGAAGGTTCCGATTCATGGCTATATTCATAGAAAGTTGAATAAAGGACTTTTTCCTTTGGCATATTTCAATAATTCAACGGTTTTTGTGTAAATTAAATTAAAAAAACACACAATTTATGTCCAAATAATTTTTTTTTTTTTTTTTTTTTTTTTTTTTTTTTTTTTTTTTTTTTGTAGAGTGAACCACTTCGGAGTTATTCCTTGTTATTTGTGTGTTTTGGAGAACTTAAACTTCTGTCAATTATATATTAACCGTGCAAAGATAACAGAATTTGAAAGTTTTAAAGGATTTGACTATCGCTCAAAGCCTACTGTATTCCTTATACCTACAAGAAGACGAACAGTAAGATAATTTTTGCAAATGTTTATCTCGACTAACACGAAGAAGATATAGGAATAAGAGTTTGTAAGAATGGTTAGTACAAGAGTAGAGGAAGTCATGTGAGTGAAACACATCAGATTTTTTGTTTTGCTGTCTGTCTCCTATTGTAAAAATGTTATTTTTTTCAATAAAACTGTTGTGGTTATTTTTTTCAAGAAAAAGAAGCAAAAATCAATGCAACTGTAGTCAAATATAACCCCATCAGCTTCCAAGTGTGCCATTACACCGTTTATTTTACATAGGACCTTCCCTTCCTTTGCTTCAAATGGATGGCCGGCTGATCGAAAGGGATACGAAAACCGGTTTGGGAATTAGAAGAAGAACAGCATATGTAGTAAAATAAATTGCCAACGCATGTGCAGTTGGATCACAAAGGAAATGAGTGTCATAAATCCATCTCCGTGCCGCGGAATAGGGAAATGTTGTGGGTAGCGGGTTACTCAAAGAAAGCGGCCGAAGTGCACTCGCGTTGAGTAAACAGACTCTAGAAGTCACACGGCAATACGTCAGATGACTTCGGGGGGAGAGGATAAAGAGCCGATTATCTGCATCAACTCGCGCAAGTTCATGGTTCAGATACGAACGTTAAGCTTCCAAGGAGGATTTCAAAATTGTCAGAATCATTGCTCAGTTATGCAACAACCACAAATTTAACTATAATATAGGTTATATGTACCCGTAATAACGTTTTCACAAGAAAAATAAATTGTACCGAATAATTTGTTTGAAC
Organism: Tenodera sinensis; assembly: GCA_030765045.1. NCBI lineage: Eukaryota > Metazoa > Arthropoda > Insecta > Mantodea > Mantidae > Tenodera > Tenodera sinensis. Next base: position 21,775,934 of record CM060967.1, on the reverse strand, counting down.
AAAAGCTTTCCAGGAGTAAGTTCAAGTCGCCTGTATTAACCCAGGCGGGAGGTAAAGGGGGGGTGGGCACGGTACCTATCCGTTTAGTACGGATTTACTCGTGTGGTTTAACAGGTGTTGTTAATGTTTATAAGCTGGTGTAGGTTAGTTTCCTTTGTTGTCACTGACGGCGGGATGTATCCGACCTTAGATATCGGACCATCTGCGGTCCTACTGCTTACTTCGCCGGTCGCTTGCGGGACCGTGGGACAAGGCATTGCTAGTAAGGCATAGTGAGTGGAATATACCAAATTTTTTGTTAAGCTGTCCCACTATTCTTGAGAATGGCAAATCTCTTCCAAATGTTACAAATGCATGAGGATTTTAAGTACCACAAATCATCACATTCTGACGATTATCAACACCAATTAAATGGAACGTGCATTTTTCACTAAATATCAAGTTGCAATACACATATTCCAATATACGAAAACTCTTTTTGCTGTTTTGTCGCAATATTGTAAAGGAATTATGCTTGTGCTGCCATCTGGTGTAACGAAAGTACACTTGGTGAGTTTCCGGTTGTTTTGATGTATCAAAGTACAATTGGAAAACATGGCGTTTTGAAAACGAATGAATAATTTGTAGTAATCCTGCATTATACACTTCGGTATCAGTATTTTACCAATTTGAAGAATACATTTCAGAATTTCAAAATAAAAAACAAACAAAAACAAAGATCCTGTCCTTTAAGGATTAACATCCAGTCAGAAGTAAAATAATAACAGTAATAATAATAAAAAATAATAATAATAATTAATAATAATAATACAAGGTAACAGAATGTAACAAATTTCGGTGTTTATTTAGGTATATTGGTTTCATATGATGAAAAAATGAAGAAAAAAAACTATATTAACTCTAAACTTTTAAATATGTGTAGAATGTTTTAGAAAACCTTGGGAAACCAAACCAGCAAAGAAACACAAATTAAATTGTATAATGCGCTGGTGTAAGAATTGAATTTTTTTTCACATTGACTGCAAATTTACAGTCTTTTCTTATGAGAATATTCAGTAAATGTGTTACAAGTAATAACTAAAAAACTAAAGGTAGCTAAAGCGAAATGGTAGGTCCAAAATGTTACAGCGCTGTAGACGGTCAACCACAGTACTGTGTCTAGTAGATTTATGGCAAGGACGTTTGGATGGTTGCATTGGCCAGCCAACCAACAGTTTTGGATTCAAATCTTCGTAGTATGTCAACATTGGAGTAACTGGAACTTCCCCAAAATTGAATACCATTAGTCCATACGGGTCTAATGACGGTCTTATATATTAATATTAATAAACAGAGATGAAATATTTAAGATCAGGAAAGGGAAGTAAGCTACAAGACAGAATTTTAAATAAAACTATTAGAGAGGACCTATACATTATTTATAACGCTATGGAAACACAGCTACACTGGATAAATTACAATTTACTTCTCTCTTCTGAATTTCATATACAGTACATTCCGTTTTTACTTTTACGAAAAGTTGCTATTTGTTTCATCAAAACATAAGACGACCGATTTCCAAAGCATCTATATTTCACACTTTAGGAGGACTTAGAAAGATAATATATTGTGATGCCGGGCGCAAAACAAAGGACTATCGGAGCTAAGCTATTTCAAATAACTTAGGCGAGCGAACGCGAGGTTTCCAGTACTTTTGAGAAATATCTAGCTGATTTACTGCCAGCTTGTTTGAGGAAGTTCGCGAAAGGTCCGTGTGACGTCCTCTCCTCTATGTAAGGAGGCGAGGAAGCAGCAGAGCAGTGAGTTTACTGTTACAGACACGAGTCGGCGAGTATGTCAGAAGGCCTAACGTCTAATGATCGTTTCGTCGTGGTTAGTGCATGAGTCAAGAACGGCACTGAAAGGACTGAGTCAAGGTTACGAGAAGTAAAACTTGTGAGTTGTGATTAAATTTCAGATGACACTAAAGTGATAGAAAAGTAACCAGACTAATTTACAGAATGACTATGAAAATACGTAAAATTGGATAGAGAAAGTCGCGTTACTGCAAATTCTTTTTGGCGACATTAATTAAAAAAAGCCAGTGAAAGCGAGTCAGAACACTTGCAGACGTTTGTAAACACTTCACAGTCCCCAATGAGGAGAAAAGAATAAATTACCCTTTTACTTGAATCTCAGTGTGGGCTCATTAAAGTGAGATAGATGTCAATAAACTGGAGAGAGGGCACTACAGCTGACCCCGACGCTAATGACCTGGCCGGTGGAACGTCCTAAAATTGCTCTATGCGGCCGGTCTTCTCCTTAGAAGCTCTACTTTGTTCCAAGTTCCCCTCTGATAGGCTCTGCACAGTGGCGGCTCGTCAAAAGATCAAATAGCATGGTTATTTCTCCACAAATCCTCACAAAGAATTCGTACAAAAGCTTACTCATATACTTCATGTTAACTATTACAGTTGTCCTCCCTGGTCTAGGGGTAACTGTTAACTGCCAAGGTCGCAAATACAAACCCGGCCGAGGTCGATAGACCTCATAAACGTAAACGGCACTAGAAGATCTATTTCGGAAGCAAAGTAAAGGTGGTTCAGTGACGTAGATTTACGCCACGTTAAAGAACCTCAAGCCTGATAAAGAAGCAAAACTAAGTGGTCTTTCACGATCTTGGTAAAATGGAACGCTTCTATGAGTAGTTGTTTTATCACATATTTCCCTGTAGTTGCAATGCAAATGTGATTTTGAATAGTAAATCTGTGATTAACTGTAAACAATGACATGCTGGTGTTTTGTGTACGTGTTCTGTCTTCAAGGTTTTTGACTTCAGTTGTTTTGGTCCCCACAACATTGCTAACAAAAGAGTTCGCACTCCCGCTGTATCTATCCTATCCATGCTTCCTTCCGTGGAACTTCCCCAAGTCTATATCCTTCAGGAAATTTCTAAATGCCAGCTTTCTGCTGGCTGATTCTAAGAAACATTTCTGTATCTGTCTGCGAGGCGGTTTTTTCCCCCTCCTGTAATCGGCTTACCTCCCTCCCTCTCTACCGCTACAGATCAGTCAGTTGTCACAGGCTTAACAGAGTACGATGGGAGCGACATCTAGGCCAGGTTATACATTTTGATATCGAAACAGCTGCACGGCAGGAAGGAGGATAAAATAGAGATATTACTATGTATCTGTCTGTCGCTTCGATATCTATACTGATATTGTATAGCGAAAAAAATGTGTGTATGTGTGTCAGTCTGTGGACAGCATAACTCAAAAATCTGATGTGTTGCACTCACATGACTTTCTCTACTCTTGTACTAACCATTCTTACAAACTCTTATTCCTATATCTTCTTCGTGTTAGTTGAGATAAACATTTGTACAAATTATCTTATTGCTTATTTCCTTGTAGGTGCAACAACGATGATCCATTTCACGAAAGTTATGTTTTCCGAAACTCACAAACATAACAAGGAATATCTCCGAAATGGTTCATCCTACAAGGAAATTTATTTGCACATAAATTGTGTATTTTAGCAAGATCTACATTTTTGTGTAGTATAATTTGGTCTATCTCTAACGGTTTACCACTTATGCAAAAGTCGTCCAGAGTAAATACGACTACAGGGGCTATAGCCAGAAAATTCAAGATATACATTTCATTTGTCATCAAAATATCTCAAACATACGACATTTTAATCAAAATCGTTAGAGCCATTTTCAAGAAAATCAAAATTTTCGAAAAATGTTCCATGTAAAGGATAGTTTAGGGTGGGGCTATTTTCTTCAAAATCTTCGTGTCACATCCTTGAACGACATTAAACTTAACTATCAACTTTCGTTTTTAACCGACTTTTCGTTTTTGAGTTATGCTGTCCACAGACTGACAGACTGACAGACTGACACACAGACACAATTAAAAATTAAATTATTTTGTTGTTTAACGACGCTGTCAATTGCCAGGATCACATCAGCGTCGCCGGTGTTCCGGAATTTTGTCCCGCAGAAGTTCTTTTACATCCCAGTAAATCTACTGACATGGAGCTGTCGTTTTTAAGCACACTTAAAAACCATCGGCCTGGGCCGGGTTTGAACCCGCGACCTTGGGAACAGTAGGTCAGCGTCTAACCAACTGAGCCACTCAGACCGACATACAGACACACAGACCCACACACGGACCTTTTTCTAAAATGCCTTTTTTTGGATTCAGGGGGCCTCAAAACATGTATTTCCTGTGAAATCTCGACATCGAATTTTTGGGTGGAATAGAATACTTCCCCTACTTACCAGTAGAGAAAGTAAAAAATAATGTCACAGTTGGGATTTGAACCGCAGACTCTCCGCGTAAGCCATCTATAATGACTTAATACGAAATTATAGAGGCGGCAGAAAAGCCTACTGATACCATAAATTGTAAATATACTTAGTAAAGACTGAGTTCATTTGTCTTTTTAAATGGCTTGTTTCGGCATTGCAATGGAAATTGTATATGTCCACAATAATTTGAGTGATTTTTGAGTTTAAAGTGAACTTCAAACGGATATTAATAGTGGTGGAGAGAGATAGAGTGACAGTGTATCAAGTAAGTATAAATTCTGCGACGCGGCACTAATAACAGCAAAGATATTGACTTGTAAAAATCTGTAATCCGTGCATGCGGACCCGTAGCAAGATTCGAAAAGTGGAAAACCATGCCATTTCTTGCTGCATTAGTGGGAGTGACAAAATGAGTGGCATACCGAACTCTTTTAATAAATACGTCGCAAAAACTAGTGGGTAATAATAAACACGTCGTATCTTAAATCCTTTTAATCGACTTGTCGTTTGCGAGTTACTGTGTTCACAGACACACAGAGCAAGGACCTTTTTATAAAAGTGCTATTTTTTACATTCTCTTCTGGTAAGTAGGGGAAGTATTGTATTCCACCCAAAAATTCGATATCGATATTTAACCAGAAATGCATGTTTTGAGGCCCCCTGAATCCAAAAAAAGCATTTTTAGAAAAAGGTCCGTGTGTGTCTGTATGTGTCAGTCTGTCAGTCTGTGGACAGCATAACTCAAAAACGAAAAGTCCGTTAAAAACCAAAGTTGGTATTTAAGTTTAATGTCTTTCAAGGATGTGACACAAAGATTTTGAAGAAAATAGTCGCACCCTAAACTACCCTTTACATGGAAAATTTTTCGAAAATTTTGATTTTCCTGAAAATGGCTCTAACGATTTTTATTTAAATGTCATATGTTGGAGATATTTTGATGACAAATGAAATGTATATCTTGAATTTTCTGACTATAGCCCCTGTAGTCGTATTTACTCTGGACGACTTTTGCATAACTGGTAAACCGTTAGACATAGACCAAATCATACTATACAAAAAATGTAGATCTTGCTAAAATACACAATCTATGTCTCAATAAAGTTTCTTATAGGGTGAACCACTTCGGAGATATTCCTTGTTATGTGTGTGAGTTTCGGAAAACTTGAAACTTTCGTGAAATGGATCATCGTTGTTCATTTTTTTATATGTTACGTGTGCAAAGAGAACGGAATCTCAAAGCTTTAAAAGATTTGACTATCGCACAAAGCCTATTGTATTCCAGTATTCCCCTTGCACCTACAAGGAAATAAGTAATAAGATAATTTGTACAAATGTTTATTTTAACTAACACGAAGAAGATACAGGAATAAGAGTTTGTAAGAATGGTTAGTACAAGAGTAGAGAAAGTCATGTGAGTGCAACACATCAGATTTTTGGATTATATATTTTCGGTTAAATCTGGACATCGAATTTTTGGGTTGAATACAATACATTCTCTAATTACTATAGAGAATTACTGTAGAGAAAGAGAATTAAGGAGGAAAAATAATTAAATTTAGGTTATGTTCACTTGTAGGAAATAAAATAACAATAAGAGGAAACATGGAAATTGCGAGCACTGTAAAAGCCGGCTAAGCGTGTAGTAAAACCCACCACATAAGTTGGGGAGGGAAAAGAAGAAGAAAATACGTTTGTCTCTAAAATATCTACCAGAACTGAAAGGATCGTGTCGTGCGTATCGATTTGCACGAAGAATGGAGAGTATTGTGTATCACTGGGCCAAAAAAGTTACAGTGGACTTATTTCTAAAGCTCGATTGCAGCTTTTAAGCTGAAAGCTTCTTCCGTGACACGCGAATTAAGAAATAGAGACCTTTATCGATTGATAAGAAAGAAAACGCGGTTCTCTAAGAAGAAATGAAATTAACCAGAAAATCTCTCTTTGCGACTTTGGAGCCATACTTTCTTCTTTGTCACTGAAGTTTTTTTTATATTTTGTAAGCCTCTTAATAGAAACCACTATTCGTGCTGCACCGGTTTTCTTGTTCAAAGTGGTGAAATATTCACAAAGAGTCGAGAATACTGCAAGATAATGTAACCACCTCCAGACTTGCTATTCAGATTTTTCTTTTCCTAGAAGTAAGTCCCAGGAGAGAAGTTGAAGGAAAAAATCTGGAGGAATATTGCCTGAAAGCAACTTTCTGTAAGAAACCTGTGGATGGTGATATCTTACATGCTGGAGGGAGGGAAGGAGGGAGGGAGGGAGGGAAGGAGGGAGGGGGGGAGGGAAGGAGGGAGGGAAAGAACTTATCCACAAGATACAGTGTTAGGCATTCGAGAACAGGTCGCACAGGTTCTCCTGTACGGTACGTTTATTTGCACAGCACCTAGCCGCTAATGAGACTTTGTCTGTGCGGTGTTAAAGGAGTCCTTATATTTACTTCTTTTGTGTCTTGGACAATGGTTTTTTCCTGTATACCTTATTTTGGATACAGGAAGATGGGAGCGGCATTACCATTATCCAAGGGCGTGCTGGCCATAGAACTGGTCCACTTCTACCAATCCATTGATTTGAATATGCGACGTTGAGGTGATGCTGCAGTGTGCTGGAGCTCAAGTCGGCCATTTCAGCAGCTGTGTATTGGTACGTGTCGACTGCTGTTAAAAAGCTTCAGAAACTACACAAGTAACGCAAGGAATTTAGTGCATGCGCAGGAATGTCATTATGCTCAAATCGTCCATCCCAGTACACAGATGGTTAAAAGGTTGCAAACCTTCAGTTTTAAGCTACCAAAAAGGGAATTTTAACTAATTGTCACAAACTGTTGGTTCTCTCTGGGCAAGGGTTTCTATTTCAGAACCAACCAGTTGGCCATCCTGTACAACCATGTCAATGTATTACATATACAAATATGTGTTTTTGTTAGAAAAGCTGTTATAAAAGAAACTGCAGCTTCTGTCATTGGAGCAAATAAATTCTTTGTGTATTTTTGTAATTTCTCTTGGGGCGTGTGACAAGCGCTTGTAAAAGGCTCGCCGATTAACAACTATAACACACACCAGAGCGAGCTGGTGACGTCATTATCCGCCGCGAGCCTGTGAACTCACTAATACATTCTCTTTTGGTTGGTTAAGTTTTGCATGAAAAGCTGCTCATTCGTTTCATTATAGTAGGTCATTCCGTTGACATCGGCTTTTATATTCTGTTAGCAGAGGGCCATGGAGTTGTTGCTTTTGTACACGCTGTCTTGATTAATATGGAAACAAAAGCAAGAACGGGCGGACACTTTGTTAATATTTTTGCAGCCGTCTGTGTATCGTATTTAGTGCTTGTAATAAAAGTTATTTATTTACCAGTGCAATATAGTGGTTCCCTTGAGGATTATACGAGGCTGACCAATAAATACATTTATAAATTGTTAACTGCATACTCCCGCCTTTAAAACTTGCACAGATATTTGTCCGCTCATTTTTACTACGTAAAGGGAAATATTACATTCCACCCAAAAATTCTATGTGGCGCTGAAAATGCATGCTTTGGGACCCTGTTACTAAGAAGATCACATGACTTTCTCTACTCTTGTACTAACCATTCTTACAAACTCTTATTCCTATTGGCCGAGTGCATCAACCTCGGTAAATATGAGCTGTTACGATACAGCGGTTAAACAAGTGACAAAAGCTGTGCACCATTGCTAATCCTCGGTTTGAATACCGCGGTTTCGTAGAGTCTGGTTTTCTCGCTATTTTTCTCCTCCGAAGCAATTTCGGTAGTATTCAGAGGGCAGTGATTACTTTCGACATTCACTTGTTTGTTGTGTTTATTAGTGAGTGGTGTCCATTTGTGGTGTCCATAACCTAAGTTTTACCGACATTTCATTTGCGCGATGGATCAAAATAAGATTTCTAGGCGATATTGGATAGTTCCTTGCTGTAGGAAACTCAAGTTGTTGCCCAATTTCATCTAAAATTGAAGTTACCGCTTCCTTTTTCAAACGGAATCTTGTTCGAAACGAAACGTCATTCAGTTCTTCAAACAGATCCCTCCTGTGTTCTAATATTCTCTCTTCGTTGCGTTCAAATCGATGGAGATACTGAAGTGGCGGTTATACAAGTGAAGCAGGTGAAGAGGTTTTCACCTGAATATAGCAGTATTCCATTTTTGTTAATGTTGGCATTATTACTGCCATTCTAACAGTTTAATTACAAATTTCAACTGCTAGCAGCCGTAGCAGGGTCAGTGACTTCTTTTGTTTGGAACTTACAGCCTGGCAGTCGGAAGGGAAAATTGGTGGGAGCGCGCCCTCTGATCGGTTACAAGGACAAGTGAAGCAGTCAGAACTATGGAAGAAACTGTTGCACCAAACAGCTTGGTTGCCATGACAACCTGACGTCACGAAACCATGTAGTATGGGGAAATAGTATATGTAAGCACATGTTTCAGGCAAACAAGAAGTATTTTTACTTGGGTAGGGGTACAGAACACGGTAGAGGGGATGGTTTCTGTTTTCCTCAAGGAAGAGGTGGTGATAAATTTAAAGGTGGTGTTTTACATAACTGTAAACGGTATAACTGATGAGTTTGCTAGATTCCAGTGTTTGTAATATTTGAATTGCGGAATATAAGTGCTTTGTTATGAATCCAATGAACGATATAGTTTGCAATTTGTTAGAAACCTATTTTCCAGGCAGAAAAATGAAGGCGAGGAAGATGTTTTAAACTTCGGGCGGCCCACTGATGTAATCGATATACCCCTTAAAAGAGAGGACAATAAAATAGGGAAGCCTAATGACATTAAATTCAAAATTGTTCGATAACCATTGTTGGTTATGCAGTAGCCGTAGTTTGCAATCGCTATTCTGTTGGGCTTATTTACTTTTAAGTAACAAAGCGGAACAAAGAGGGATTCACAGATTTCATTAACGTAACCCATTCCCTTTACAAGCACAATGATACCGCCTGCGGTGCCGTAGTAGTAAAAGCGGGCGTTAAACACTACAAACAACAATGATTCGGCGGAACATTTAAAATGTAAATTACAATTAAACACTTTTGAAACAAACAGAAACAGGATAGCTGACGCTTTTCAAGATTTCTTTTCTGCTTCTCATATTTGTGTCCTGATGTGTAATTTTGTTGTACGGTGGGACACCGGCTTTGCATTGTATTTTCAGCACGCTTAAGTGAACTTCTTCACCTAGTTTGTAAGGCACGAGCCACCACTGGGTGTAACATAAAATTGTTAAAGTCCATGTTGGATTCATTGCCGAAGTTTTCGTTGAAAACCGGTCCCCAGCGAGCGGTAAACATTGCCATATATCTTCTTCGTGTTAGTTGAGATAAACATTTTTTGGTCATTTTCCTTGTACGTGCAAGTGGATTATGGTAACACTTTGTGCGATAGTCAAATCTTTTAAAGCTTTAAATCTCGTGTATAAGATCTGGATTAAGCAAACAACCCTTGTACCTGAAACACTGGCTGATATTTTAAACTGTAATATCCCTTATATTGCTTGAGTCTGAGAAGGTTAAGTCATTGGGATGATATAATAAAATTAAGTAGGTAATAAAGAAGGGAATGAGCCTGGAATCTGACGGCGATGTGGCATTAGCGTTTAGAGGGCGTAAAAACTTGAAAAAATAGCGAGGTCCAGACATCTTTTTCCAAAGCCCAGCAAATGAATGGGGCTGCGGAAGGATGGAGGGATAGTCTGAGCGAATAGATAGCGTAGAATGGGACGACAGTATAAAACGTATGAGATATGAGAACAGAGATAAAAGAAAAAAGGGCAAATTCTTGCTTTATATTTAATACTTCCCCTTCGTCTCGATCTTTCGTCCACCATAGTTCCACTAGGTGTGTGTGTGTGTGTGTGTGTGTGTGTGTGTGTGTGTGTGTGTGTGTGTGTGTGTGTGTGTGTGTGTGTGTGTGTGTGTGTGTGTGTGTATGGCAAAGCTATTAATATCTTCAGTAAATTGCACTAAAAAATTTGAAGAGTAACAGGCGACTCCAACCAAGGATATATTATAGCGGTGTTCTACTGCTGATGAAATAAAAATCCTTTAAAATAAAACCCACCCTTTTAAGGTACTACTCCAGTACGATTAAATAAATGAACATTTTTATTCCACCACCCTCGATTCTTCTAGTCATAAAAAATGCACAAAATCTGCTTTAATCTATCGTAACGTTCAAACATTTTTATTTTCTCTACACCTATAGTAACAAGGAAAATATATTCCGCCCAAAAACTCTATAACCAAATTTTCAACATTCACCGAAATATATGTTTTGAGGCTTCTAGATAAAAAACGAAATATTAGTAAAAGGTTTATGTATCTATCATGAGCATAACTCAGAAATAAAAAAGTCAGACAACTACCAAACTTGGTATTTAAATTTAATACCAATTTAAGTACATCATCAAGGAAAAAACACACCCCTCCGCTTCCATTAATGATTTTAATTTAAATAGTTCGTCTTCTTTACCAGAATTAGATGAAGAAAAAGCTTTGTAAGAATAGTTTATGGAACATTGGGTAGAGAAAGTGAAACTAACACATAATATATTTTAAAATGTATTTAGTTTGTTTGCCAAAGGTTGGCAGTTAAGTAGCACTATCTGTATACGTGTCACGTGAACCTGCAAGTAAGCTCTAGTTAGGGTCTCATGGAGAGGTGAAGGGGGAGGGGGAGAGAAAGGGGTAAACTGTTGCCCAAAGGGATTTGGTTAGTGCAGGACCTGATTGGAAAGCTGCAGGTAGCAACCTAATCCTCCACCAACTGCAGCGTTCACACGTACACTTTAATCTACCCCAATCCGATCAGGGGTAAGTAACAATAATTGTTTAGGCTATTTTCAGAGTAATGCTTAGAATTAACTATCAGGGGCAGTAAACGAAATAATATGGGGGGATCTTACTAAATTGGGATTATATTAAATTCAAGCATTGTTGAGGTTTTGGGAATGGGCAATAGCAGTACAAGAGACCAATGAAGCTAATAAACGAGAAGTAAAAAAAAATTATGAATTTAAAGAAATACAAGAGAAAACATAAGAACAAGGAATTATAAGAGATGAAAGAAGGAAACAAGATGATATGATAAGGGAATATTCACTTTGCATACATTTGCTGGGGTGTGTATGATGTGTCACGTGACCTAAGATCACACATCACCCCATTGTCACATGCTGTAGAAGCTCAGGTTTTACCAGGGAATAAGAAAAAGTTCCATGCACAGCGAGGAGGGGGGGGGGGCAGGTTTCGCGACGTCGCGATAAATTTTCTCACCCATTTCTCTCCATGATTAATGACGTCTTCAAGGTAGGCAAGGGAATTTAGATTAGAAACGAATCGTTAGCTCTCTTTCTGCCTTAAGTTACTACAAAATGTTTGGCCACATTCGACCCAAGTAGAAGAGAACAGAATGTGATACTTAATTGCGCGCAGTATGCAAATGAATTATGATACAATGTCATAATTTATTCTCCCTGTTAAATTACACAGCACCGCTCACTTCTCTTATAATTAAACGCAATATTTTAAAGTATTTGAAGCGCTTGAATGAAGACAGCCGGCGACGTCCCGCATTCCTTTGTAATTGCTTACAGAGCATAACAATATACGGACGGGAGGGGGTAGTGTGACCTTGGCTACGGCGAGCGACTGTGTGTACGTGATCATAAACAATGATGCCAGTAAAACTTAAAAGAAAGGGATCCAGAAGCTTCTAGCTAATTCCGCTGTCATCATTGTGGTTACAAGAGTGAATCGGCCAGCCTGTCATTGAGTACGGATGTGTCGTCGAGTAATTCCATAATAATAGTAAATAAATAAGAGACAGTGAAGGTGCAGAAAGACAATGAAAGACTGAGGAAGAATATCAGAACCACACTTGTGAATTGTAATACCAGAGGACACTATAAACTGTTAGCAACGACAAAAAAATTGTGCATTAGAGGGAAATACAGTGTTAGAAAAGTAACAGGAATTTCGCATTTTGCCAACAGTGTTGTAGTATTGTATTGACCCAAGGATTTTATGTCGAGATTCCACCGGAAATGTAGGTTTTGAAGGTTCCTGAATAAAAAAAAGCAAAATATTAATATTTTTATTAAGTTAAATATATGAAGAAAATTCCTCCACCCTAAGCTACCCTTTACATGGAAAATATTTCGATAATATGATTTTCTCAAAAATGCCTCTAACGACTTCGATTAAAATGTCATATGTTTCAGATATTTTGATGACAAATGAAATGTATATCTTTAATTTTTTGGCTATAGTCCCTGTAGTCGTATTTACTCTGGACGACTTTTGCATAACTGGTAAACCGTTACAGATAGACCAAATCATACTATACAAAAAATGTAGATCTTGCTAAAATACACAATTTATGTCTCAATAAATTTTCTTGTAGGGTGAACTATTTCGGAGATATTCCTTGTTATGTGTGTGAGTTTCGGAAAACTTAGAACTTTCGTGAAATGGGTCATCGTTGTTCATTTTTTTAATGTGTTAAGCGTGCAAAGAGAATGGAATCCCGAAAGCTTTAAAAGATTTGACTATCGCTCAAAGCCTACCATACTATACAAATAAGAGTTTGTAAGAATGGTTAGTACAAAAGTAGACAAAGTCATGTGACTGCAACACATATTCAATACGCGACTAATGATGCAGTGCAGTCATTTATACTAATGTTTTTACAAACCATTTCAACTCTTACCTAAAGCAGAAATTAGCAGACATTTGAACAGAGTGGTTCAATTATAAATCAGCCCAGACACAACAGATCGCAAAAAAACCCCGAACGGAGAATAAATCTCCAAGTTCTTCAAGGCATGCCACAAAGAAACAGATTAATGGAGATGTCGAAAGGATAAAAGCGAAAAAGATTTAAAGAAGAATGTTCACCATTAATTTTAAACACAAAGAGAGCAATAAAAGATCCCTCCCCTACTGATGAAGTGAAACACGACACAAGAAGGCATGCAGATTTTAATTAGATTATTGAGCAAATGGATCGCTCGTAAGAGAATATAATTTAACTTCTCACTAAAATGGACAAGTTTCGTTCATCACAGACATTCAAATTTGAAAGAAAATGCTTTACAGTGAGCATACGTTAACCGGATGTTTTATACATTTTTTAAGACGATGAATAATTAAACAGAAGCTCTCCAAGGAAGTAGAATTTTAAAGAGCTTAAACAGACTGAGCTAGCTTAGCCTTAACATTAATTTATTTAAGAAAATACGGATTTAAACTTCATATGTTGTACTTGAAATAAGATTCTCTTTGCATGGCCAAAATATAAAAAAGTGAATAAAGACCTTCTATTACAGAAAAGCTTATGTATTGCAAAGCTCACACAAATAACAAAAAATATCTCCGGAATGATTCACTCCACAAAAAATGCATTTGGATATAACTTGTGTGTTTTAAAAAGATCTATACTTTTTGTATAGTAAGATTTGGTCAAGAAAATCAAAATTTTCGAAAAATCTTCCATGTAAAGGGTAGTTTAGTGTGGGGCTATTTTCTTCAAAATCTTCGTGTCACATCCTTGAAAGACATTCAACTTAAATACCAACTTTGGTTTTTAACCGACTTTTCGTTTTTGAGGTATGCTGTCCACAGACTGACACACACATGGACATTTTGCTAAAAATGCTTTTTTTGGATTCAGGGGGCCTCAAAACATATATTTCCGGTGAGAGAAAGTAAAAACTGAATGTCTTCGTAGGAAATGGTCAGAAACAAAATGCTATGTGCACCTTTAGGTAACTTTTTGTGAATATATTGTAAAATAGCTGGGTAAATAAATGATAATGAAGAGCTAAAACCGCGTGACTGTTACAAAAGAGGGTTTTTATTGTCAATTAGAAAAGGTAAACGTTTTGTCATTACAAACGCCAAAATTAATTTATCTGCTGGTGCAGAGTAACAGTTGAAAGTCGCCAATATCCTGTTCACTTTTACAAACGGTATAATCAGAGCCCGGAAACAGGTTCATTGCGCCTGCGTGTTTGAAAGAAATGCATCCCCATGGAACAAGTGGCCTGTAAACAATAGTTAAACACGCCAGGGACCATTGATGTCCAAATCACGGCTCATAAAAGTGCACTTCAAAGCACGGGCCCACTTACGCAGAATGTTTTCCTGCTTCCGTTTACAAATTCTCCCACTCGTGGCACAGTTTATAGTAGATTTTTATCCACATGTGTTTAACGTGCTTGGATACCTAAGTATCCCTTTATCTGGATTATGAAACGCACTGCATTCACTAGAATCAGCTTTAAATAACGCCAGTAATGAAAATTTATGTTTTACAGCTTAATGTACCTATAACTAAAAATCTATCTACGAGTATATACTGGTGCTTCACGGTATTTCGAACACATTTTGTTTCTGACCATTTCCTACGAAGACATTCAGTTTTTACTTTCTCTCACCGGAAATATAAGTTTTGAGGCCCCCTGAATCCAAAAAAAGCATTTTTAGAAAAAGGTCCGTGTGTGTGTCAGTCTGTGGACAGCATAACTAAAAAACGAAAAGTCGGTTAAAAACCAAAGTTGGTATTTAAGTTTAATATCTTTCAAGGATGCGACACGAAGGTTTTGAAGAAAATAGCCCCACGCTAAACTACCCTTTACATGGAAAATTTTTCGAAAATTTTGATTTTCTTGAAAATGGCTCTAACGATTTTGATTAAAATGTCATATGTTTGAGATATTTTGATGACAAATGACATGTATATCTTGAATTTTCTGGCTATAGCCCCTGTAGTCGTATTTACTCTGGACGACTTTTGCATAACTGGTAAACCGTTAGAGATAGACCAAATTATACTGTACAAAAAATGTAGATCTTGCTAAAATACACAATTTATGTCTCAATAATTTTTTTTGTAGGGTGAACCATTTCGGAGATATTCCTTGTTATGTGTGTGAGTTTCGAAAAACTTAGAACTTTCGTGAAATGGAACATCGCTGTTCATTTTTTTATATGGCAAGTGTGCAAAGACAACAGAATCTCAAACATTTGACTATCGCACCAAGCCTACTGTATTCTAACATTCCCTTTGCACCTACAAGGAAATAAGCAATAAGATAATTTGTACAAATGTTTGTCTCAACTAACAAGAAAGAAGATATAGGAATAAGAGTTTGTAAGAATGGTTAGTACAAGAGTAGAGAAAGTCATGTGAGTGCAACACATCAGATTTTTTCGAAAACAAGCTGGCAACACTGCAAATTGTGTGGCTGGTCACTTTCCCCAGCTCAGTACATAAACAAACACCGTAAAGGTGAGTCTTGAAAACATAAACACATACCCTGCCTTGTCTTTCAGTGTTTACTGTGCGAGTGTAAGCCAATCGTAAGCGTTAACTCCCAGAACATCACACGAAAGCGAAAGTGCCTGACCTGTTTACATCCAAAAATCAGTTCAGTTCCCTGACCAACCTCAACGCAACGTTGTCGTCTTACTTCATGTCTGAAAAGGCTGCTCAGAGTATCCTTCATGTCTTTTAAAATATAAAAGTATAATATAAAAATCAATTGCATTAGTCTCGCAAAAATCCGAAAATGGCTCGACTGATTTGAATCTCTTTTTAGTTTCGTTTGTCTCAACACTGGGAAGGTTTAGAAAAAAATAAGATTAGGAAAAACCCACAGCAATAGCCGAGAAATCGAAAAAATCGAAATTTGTAATTTTGCGTGGAAATGCCACTTCGGAAGTATGTCCTCGACCTCTTGACCAATCACTGTGAAATTCGGTGTATTAGATGCATATATGTATGTGTTTTTCCATAGTGGCTATCCATTGAACGAAGTCTCAGGTGATTTTTATTCGAGGTTAATTATATATTTACCTTATTAAACATTTATTTGTGTATCTTACCAAATATTGGATCACTATTTCTTTAAATTTGAACAACGCATTGTATATTGCTTTCACTTATTCATGATTCTAGAGGCCTTAAACAGAATAACTTCACGTATTACTGTGACGAATTTTATAGGTTAGGATTAATCAGTTTTTGCGTCTGTCGTATAATTTGTTTTTAGAGCATAACATAATTTTAAACAATGCCTCTCTTATGCAAATAACTATAAAATGCATTACTTGAAGGTGCAAGTACTATTTATGTGTTCCTTCTGCATTTCTGCAGATCTAAGTTCAATCAAGTTCACTGGATAAAATTAATCAGTGTGGTTTGATCTTAGATCAAGATACCAT
Organism: Tenodera sinensis; assembly: GCA_030765045.1. Lineage (NCBI taxonomy): Eukaryota > Metazoa > Arthropoda > Insecta > Mantodea > Mantidae > Tenodera > Tenodera sinensis. The sequence continues at coordinate 21,759,392 of CM060967.1, read as the reverse complement.
GAACCTAGATCAAGGTTTATACAGCCTAAATTCTAAGTTCAGCTTGGCTGTAGATAATTTTTAGATAGTTGAACTCAGATTAAGCTTTTTACTACTGGGCCTTAAACGGTCAATTTATTTAATTTTGGTACATACAGTATAGTTTTAAAAAAAATCTGATGTGTTGCACTCACATGACTTTCTGTACTCTTGTACTAACCATTCTTACAAACTCTTATTCCTATATCTTCTTCGTGTTAGTTAAGATAAACATTTGTACAACTTATTGCTTATTTGCTTGTAGGTGCAAGGGGAATATTACAATGCAGTAGGCTTTGTGCGATAGTCAAATGTTTGAGATTTCTAAGTTTTCCGAAACTCACACACATAACAAGGAATATCTCCGAAATGGTTCACCCTACAAGAAAGTTTATCGAGACATAAATTGTGTATTTTAGCAAGATCTACATTTTTGCATAGTATAATTTGGTCGATCTCTAACGGTTTACCAGTTATACAAAAGTCGTCCAGAGTAAATACATCTACAGGGGCTATAGCCAGAAAATTCAGGATATACATTTCATTTGTCATAAAAATATCTCAAACATATGACATTTTAATCAAAATCGTTGGAGCCATTTTCAAGAAAATCAAAATTTTCGAAAAATGTTCCATGTAAAGGGTAGTTTAGGCTGGGGCTATTTTATTCAAAATCTTTGTGTCGCATCCTTGAAAGACATTAAACTTAAATACCAACTTTGGTTTTTAACCGACTTTTCTTTTTTGAGGTATGCTGTCCACAGACTGACAGATTGACACACAGACAGACACAAGGACCTTTTTCTAAAAATGCTTTTTTTTTTGGATTCAGGGGGTCCCAAAACATATATTTCCGGTGAAATCTCGAGATCGAATTTTTGGGTGGAATACAATACTTGCCCTAATTACCAGTAGAGAAAGTAATAAAAATACATTATTAAGAAAGGATAAAGTAAGTAATTTTATTTACCTGTCTTTGAAGAAAAAGAATAAATAAATTAAAATTTTGAAAGCTGTGATACTTTTTATTGGCAGTCTTAATTTTTCGTAATTTTTGGACAAATTTAAAAGATGCATTACGTTAGTATAAGTATCACTTATTGTGACTATGAGTGGCTGAGGAAAACAGCCGAATTATGGCAGTTCAGTGGTCTGAAATAAGTTCCCAAATTATACCATTCTCTCTGGTTTATGGGGTAGAACAGAAAATGAGTCTTCCTGCGTCTTCCATCTTGGTTCTAAAGCAGGCAATTCCATTCGTAGCCTTTATTACGGTCCGTCCGTCCCCCACTTGAGTTTCATTTCCTTTGCTGGCTCAAGAGGTTGAACTGATATAACGATAAAGCGAGCGGCGCGTATATTTGCTTAATCAAAAGGATATTTGGGGTTTACTAGCACTTTACTTATGTTCCTCGACTTGCATGAAGCTTAAGTACACTAGCGTTATACACAGCGAAAACTTATATATGTATGTAGATTGATCTAAGAAAACAATCAAATTATTTTATTATTAGTGCTGAGGCTTTCACGGCCGGCATTATCAACTATGTTGAGTAGATTTTCCGGGTTTGTGGGCCGTGGTCGAGTTGGATTGCCTTCCTCCGACGTTTCGCTGAAAACTGCGTACAGCATCTTCAGGGTCAACCTCTGTTATTTTGGTCTAACTTAGCGGCTGCACATAAACTAAAGTTCACTGCAAACTTTCATATTACGGATCATTTTTGTTTCTTATTAGTGTCCTTGGTAACATAAATTTTCACGATCGCTCGTTCTCATGAATACCAACATGAGATTATCGATCTCAAAATGCCGGCAAATGGGACGTCTCTGATCCTGGTATAAAAGAGAAAGCTTCCCGTGTCTCGGGTTTTCTTCTCCCTCTTATTAGAGCCGGGAGCCAAGTTTTGCTTATCTGCTGTCTCTCTTCTTTTCGATTGTAGGAGTTTTTATGCTTAAAAATCTCTATCGCTTCCCGAGTCTAGCGAGCCTGGTAGTGGCTTGTCCTTGAGAGTACCTCCGTGGCTTTGTAGTTCACGTCGTGGCCGAACAATAGTGTTCTGCCACCGCTGACTTGTCCGTCTGCCCCAACCGGCCATGTCTTTCTCCACATAGTGGTGCCTATATATACTTGTCCACAGCTACATGGTATTTTGTAAACACCGGCTGTGCAGTGTGGATGTCTTTTATCCTTAACGGAGTTAAATAAATCTTTGACTTTCTTTGTTGGCCTATAAATAGTCCTAATGTTGTACTGTTGCAGCAGTCTTCCTATTCGGTCTGTTACCTTATGGATGTATGGTAAATAGATGGTACTCAGGGTTTGCTTCCTCCGGTCTTTTTGGACTGACGGGTACCTCGGATGGAGAGCTCTTGTAATTTCCTTGTGTGTATAACCGTTGCTGATGAGGGCCTTGTTTAGATGTCGGATTTCTTTATTCAGCTTTTGTGGCTCACACATCTTCTTGGCCCGTTCGGAAAGGCTTTTGATTATGCCCAATTTTTGTCTTGGATGTTGGTTCGAGGTTTTATGGAGGTACCTATCAGTATGAGTACGTTTGCGATAAACTGTGTGACCCAGGCGTGAATCAGCTTCTCTTGTCACTAGGACATCCAGGAAAGGAAGGCTGTTGTCTGTTTTCTTTTCCATGGTGAACTGTATGGCACGGTTTTGGCCTATTTTGGTGATGAAAAAAAGCTTCTAGTTTTTCCTCCCCATGGCTCCAAATAATGAAGGTGTCGTCCACATACCTAAGCCAGGTTTTTGGTTTATATGTAGCGCTTCTTAGCGCTTCTTCCTCAAACTTCTCCATGAAAAAATTTGCAACTACCGGGCTTAAAGAGCTGCCCATGGCAACGCCGTCTATCTGTTCATAGAAAGTGTTGTTCCACTGGAAGTAGCTTGTGGTTAGGCAGCGACGAAAAAGACTGGTGATGTCGGGCGGAAAAAGTTCGGCAATGTGTTGTAGTGCCTCTGTAATCGGAACCTTGGTGAATAAAGAAATGACATCGAAACTGACAAGGCGGTCCTCTGCCCCCAGTTTTATGGTCTTAAGTTCTTTTTTTTTTTAATTAACGTTCTCCAACATTGTGTCATATCGGACGAATGAATGAAATGAAATGGGTGAAATGATGCTCAAATGAGCCCGAGGTCCGTGGAGCTTTAAGTTACCCGACATTCGTCTTCTCAGGGTAGGGAAAACCTCGGAAAAAAACCTTACCCGGATAACTTACCCTAAGCGAGATTCGAACTCGCGACCTCTTGAACGTGAGGCAGACACGCTAACCATCACGCTACAGAGGCGGGCAACATGGTCGATTTACACTAAACTGCAGTGTATGACAAAAAAAGCAGTAAAGCATTATTTCTAACCTCAAATATCACAGGGTTAAAGTAACATGCTTTCATACGATGCCTTTAATTAAATAATTAAAAGAGGAAAATATTTAAAAATTGCAGAAGATGGATACAAACATTATGCCCTTGGTAATGCGAGGGTTAATTTCAAATTGCACGCAGTGAGGTTAGGATTGTCTGTGCTATAATTCTGAATATGTTTAAAAAGTCATGGTATTTCCATGGAAGTGATGAAGTCTTCTAAGAAACTTTTGGGTCTTTCAACTTCATCACTATAATAATTCCTTAAATACCTCCTCAACATCCGTTTATGCAGCTGCGATCGCCATCTATAGTATTAAACTATAGTTAAAGGGAAAATTGGTTCCTGTAAAGTTAAACTGAAGTTTAAGTGTAGATTAATGTTTACAAAACGAAGCAAAACTTAAAGGTATAGTTTGAACCTATCCGGCAGTTTAAATCTCCATTAAAATGTCGGACCAAAAAGGCTAAAAGAGACTCACAAAGCCTGGATAAATGGGATAATGTTGGATTTATAGACGAACTTGCTCGAAAAGAAAACTTTGACTGTTATTAGAGAATTTTATGGAGTATAAAATAGTAGTTGCTTCTCCACAGCAAATGCATGCAATATATCTGATGTGTCACGTTCACATGACTTTTCCCACCCACTATCACTTGTTAATGTAATACTTAAAAAATTTGAACTATTTGTAAGTGATATTCCGGAAATGGCTGATGCCACGTACAAAGTGGTTTGAACTAAATTGTGTTTTAAAGAATCTACACGTTAGTTTATCGCTTAACGTTCACCAGGCACACAAGATTATTCGCACTACCTACTTTCCTTCCAAATGAAGAGGCTTCCGTCAGCTATTTCCAAAAAAATTCAAGTTATACATTTTATTTTGATGTAAGTATTCTTTAGTATGCGGTATTTTAATTCAAGATGAATATTTCATTTGCAATGAAAATATCGGGATAAAAATGACAGTCACATTTTTCTGTTCTAAAGCTGAAGTACAAAAACACAGTTCTGCTTTACTGTTAACACAGTGAACAGTTCTTCGTGAACTACTACAATTACAACTCCCTTTGTCTCATAAACTGCCCATTCTCACGCTTTCCTGTAACGAAGTAGCATGGATGTTTCTGGAAATTCGCCTTTTCTCTATGCTTCCAAAACCACGCCAACAGTCGAAGATTCCGCGAGTGGTGTGGGGTAGCTTTGACCTTGGCTCACATTTCGACGCATTAGGCAACAAGTGTGTGAGGAAGCTTGACCTTGAGTGTTTGAGGCGTGCATCTGTGGCCAGCGTCACAATGTTATACATATGATATTCGAATCAGAATTTGTGGAAGCAATTTTGATAAAATTAAAATTTTGAAAAATGTTACCTGTAAAGGGAAGCCAGATATGGAGGATTCCCTGAAGAAAATTGTGTTCCATCCTTGGAAGATGCTGAACAAGTTTAGTATTTAATTGAATTTCCGTTTTAGGGACACAGATTTTTTTTCTTAAATGCTTTTTTTCCTTTGATTATTTCGCTCTTTTGTTGTTTGTTCTTTGGTTCTTTTGTTTTTCGTTCTTTTGTTCGTTCCTTCGTTCTTTCGTTCTGCCGATCGTTCTTTCATTCTTTCGTTCACTCTTTCGTTGCTTCTTTCGTTCGATGGTTCGTTCTTTCGTTCGTTCGTTCTTTCGCTCTTTTATTCTTTTGTTCGTTCTTTCATTCTTTTGTTCGTTCTTTTATTCTTTCATTCGTTCTTTTGTTGTTTCGTTCGTTCTTCGTTCTTTCGTTGCTTCTTTCGTTCGTTGGTTCGTTTGTTCTTTTGTTATTTCATTCTTTCGTTGGTTCTTTCGTTCTTTCATTCTTTCGTTCGTTCTTTCATTTGTTCGTTCATTCTTTCTTTCTTTTGTTTTTGCATTCTGGCAGTCTCAGAACTTATATTTTCAATAAACCTAATAGACGAAGTAAAGCAGTATAAGGACACAAGGGTATCACATAAAAGAGGTAAGAAACGTGGGAAGATGCTGCTGAAAGGATTTGGCTACTGCAGTGTCCACTACTGGAGATATCAATCGATCTTGGCCCTTTTCATCGTGTCACAACTTAATATCGTAAGACACATTTTTCAGGATGGATGACGCGCTGCTTCTGTTTACCGTCTGGTGCTACAAGCCATTAAGCCAGGAGCGCGTTACGCTCTAATAAAAATGGATGATGTGCATGTTTTCTCGCTAGAGAAGGCCGCCTCTGCACTACACGATGGAAGAATTATCCGACACCATTAATTCCTCAAGTGTTTTTGGTTCTAAAGTACGCGTAACCAACCAGCTTTATTCGCTGTTCTACTCTCGAGGAAAACGTTCCAACTTCTGCTGTTTGTGGTCCTTCAATTCCGATGCTCATATGTTGACCTTTTCGTGAATTACATTCTTACCAACTTTTACAAGAAAGGTAGGGAAACTATTGCATTCCACTCAGAAATTCGGATTAAAATGCTTAAAGTTGCCCCAAGCATACCTACTCAGGCACTAAAGATGAAATATAATGCTGCAATGCCTTTACGATTAGTTAAGAATAATCATCGTTGCAATAGTTCGGTAAAGTGGCTGAGGTTATAGGAAATAGATTGTAAATCTATTAAGGAGATTTTCCTCTTTTACTAGAAGGTCGTATATTTACGGTATGATACTAATACCAAGATTTCGCCGAAAACAAACCCTTTCATACTCCCTGAATAAAAAAAAAAAAAGTTTCATTGTGTTTGCATGTGTTCGTATGTTGCCGTTTCTGTGTTTGTGTCTGTGAAAAGCATAACTCTAAAATAATTTGTCCCTTCAGCATCTTCCAGGAATACAACACGAAGGTTTTCAAGAAAATCTCCCACCACAAATTGTCCTTTATATGGAAAAAGGGTAATGTTACCTAATACAGGCTTCTTGATGCACAAAATCACCAAACCATGCCAACTTGACATGAAGAAATACACTACAGGGGGTTGGCAACTACGAATCAGAGAGGAGCATGGGTAATGGAACGGAGACGCGATCTAAAACTGAAAATACACACGCTGCACATTTTTGTAAAATGTTATGCATATGTTTATAGAAAAAATTGTTCTAGTTTTGATCAATCAATCAACTCTTATTGCATTATCGGAACAGCCTGTATATAAGCTAAACAATGTGGGCGATAATGCCCACCCTTATCTTACTGCTACATTGTTAAATACTTTCCTGTTATCTATAAAACCTATGTACAAAGGAAAATTATGTTCACTTCTCTTTTCTGTCAGCTAGGAAGGTGCAAATACGTAATCTATGTACGAACGGCCTTTCCTAAATCCATATTCTAATAAAATGTTTTCTGATATTGTATTTAGCCCATTCATTAAAATCTTTGCATATACTTTATACGAGGAATTCAAAGCATTTATTCCTTTATAGTTTGAGCAATCATTTCTATGTCCTTTTTTGTATATGGTGTTATTAAGTCTTCTTTCCATTTATCCGGTATACATCCATTTGCCAACACATGTTTATCAATTCTAAAAGCCTATACAAATGACTAAAGATTGTCATTAATATACTGTAACAAAATGACAATTGAACAAATCCCACCCCTGACACCATTGCGACAAAATCCAGTCGAGTTATTTTCCTATAACTTCATTGTCTTCTAAACGTTTGCACGTTAACATAGTCTCCAGTCTTTCGTGATATCACAAGTCACAACTATTTTCTTCTCGTAACCTTGACTCAATTCTTTTACTGTCTTTGTTCGTTTCTCTGTCATTCATACCCTAACTCTCGTACTCACTGAAACACTGACCGACTCATGTCTAACTATAACACTATGCTGTTTCCTAGCCTCCTTGAATAGCGAGGATGACGTCACGGGGACCGCTCGCAAACTCCTTCAAAGTCGCCGGCGATGACGTAGCCAGTTCTTGCTTGTACGCCCTCATTCTACCCATAAGGAACTATATAATATAACCCCATTTTTTACAAACCTTAATGAACTCACATGAACGTAATACATCAGAATTTATTTCTTCTGAAAGTATTGGATAAAAGTTATTGTGACTACATTTCATAATTAATAACAAGGGTCTATTATGTTCATAATATATAAATATGTAAACGGCAAACTCAGTGGCGGTTCCGCTCGTTTAATTTTCCCGCGCCCTCTTTGCTAAATGCCAGCGCATTCAGTCAACAAGCTGTATAAACCCGATTTTGCGACTGGTGAAGGTAGCTGAGGGGTCGCGGGGAGTGCTGCTAAGCTTGCATTTAAGAGTACGGTGAATTAAGGCAGCATGGTCAACACGTGCGATTCTTACCGCGCAAGCGCACTACGTTCTCGTACACGTTTTCTCCGTTTTCCTTGCTACAAGTATTTTCCTCCCTCTTGTTTAGCAGAACCTACTGGGCAGTTAGCCAACATGACGGTTCTAAATAAAATGTAGCCATTTTCTATATTAAAATGACAGTTATGTTTATATCATAAACACAGATACTTATAGTTTTATTAAACGATTATAGGTGCATATAACTACTCTTCATGTCGTAATTTACTAAGGCCAATACTTCAGTTTGGAATAGTTATTTTGTTACAGTGTTTACTATTATTTGTTATGTTTGTGTTTCTGACAGCAAATTGCTGCAGCTGTGCCTGCTCATAGCGGGAAATTTGAATCTAGGAAAGTGTAAAAATGAATAACATGTCGAAACTGAAGGAGATAAATCTTTGGGGTTTATCCTTAGAAGAGAAGTTGTTTTCCGTGCATGTTGTTTGCGAGTGAGAGAAACGATATCTGGACAAATACTGGTTGTTGTAATATTGGTCATTTAAAACATAAAATGAGAGCTCAGCTCCCATAGGAATTGCGAATTAGAATTGTCTGGTGTGTGTCAGAGAAAGACACAGAGTAAAGACGGGGAGGATGTAATATTCTGCATACCCACTGCGACAAGTCACGAGCCGCCACTGGGCAAACGCATCTTTATCTAACACGTATAGCCGATACATAGAGTAAAAATGTCACAGCGGTGCCTATTGTTTGCTGGAGTAAAGAAAGCCGAACACACTCCTTGAAAAATGTTTATACAAGATAGCGTAAGCAACCAAATTTGAATAACCAAGAGCTGGGATTGCTTGACCTCCTCTACTAGAGAACATGGACCACCTCTTATTAAGGTCTATTGTTCGTCGCATGACTTGTTTACTTGAGAACTCTTTTGCTGTTGGAAATTATGCATTCACACAGGCAAACTTGATGTTTCTATGGTTCGCTTGCGTCTACGCAGATTTGCCATGAGGTGTATACAAATGTTCGCGGACAATTAAGGCTTGTTACGTACACGATGAATGGAAAATCAGCAGAGAAATAAAATCTACATAAGGGACAACACAATGAATACCAACATGAGGGAAAAAAAACACTGCTCTGCTAGAAGGCAGGACTGATTGTAAATCATATACAGCAGCCTGCTTCTCGGAACAACAATAATAAAATGCAAAAACATGAGGATAACAACAACAACAACAATCTGATGCATCACAGAGAGGCAGAATGAACATTTATTCTCTGAAAAGACAAATGATGCATGAAGCTTCCATTGTAGTAGTGTTTTTGAAGCAAAACACTTGATATATTACGTGCATATAAATTATGTAAGTGGAGGACGTAGTGTTTTCGAAAACAAAAAATGTGATACAAAATTTAACCGGAAGTAGACGCTTTAAGATTCCCTGAATCCAATCACATTAACCCTTGCACCCTATATGAGCTATTGCTGATCTCATTGAACTATGAAGTTAATGAATACGGACTATTCTACAACTTTTATTAACGCCCTCCAACGGTGAATGAATGAAATGGGTGAAATGATGCTCAAATGAGCCCGAGGTCCATAGAACATTCGTATTCTCAGGTTAAGGGAAAACTTCGGAAAAAAACCTTACCCAGATAACTTACCCTAAGCGAGATTCGAACTCGCGACCTTTTGAACATGAGGCAGACACGCTAACCATCACGCTACCGAGGTGGGCACTACTCTAGAACTATTTGCTTTGCAGAATCTTGTGACGGTATGAATATGTCTTTCTGAATTCCTTTTATGCTCTTTAAATAAATAATCACGTTTTAAACAATGATGTATTTATAATAAACTAAAATTATTGTTATGGGGTATTAAAATACCTCTTAAATGATTTATGATACCTTTTAGTTCATAAGCCTCTTTTACGCAGGAGCTTTGCTGGTTTTAGGTTTATCCAGATGGTAACACTGCTGGATTAATATTTGCCTATTGGAGACCGTTGTGCATTCACCAGAACATTGTTGGTTATGGTGTGCGTGCTGGTGTTGTGAAATGGCAGAACATGAAATAATAAGACATTCAAACTCCTCAGAAAATAACCAGGTCCATAAGAGATGCAGTGAATGCAAGTGAATTTCTGCACCTGTCGGAACTGTGGCAGTAATGTTAATTGTTCATTTTATGAGTTAAGGTAATTATCTTTCTGTGTTTAAAAAAGAAAAGTGCAGTGACGAAGGATTCCATGACACCAGTAACATTTTTAAATTTTGGGTTTTCGTTAGTTGTTTTCATGTTTATTTATTTGGTATCTCCTTATACACTGTGTTTTGTAATAGTCAAATAATGAAAACCGAAATATTACCACGTTTATTAATTTTAAATACATCTTACCAATTTTTCAAAACGAAAAGTAAGTTGGGGTCATAAATGTATAGGTTATGTGTGATTCTGGAATAAACAGGGTATAAGGGTTGAGACGTAAATAAAATAATAACTAATTATAATTGTAGTTTTAAAGGTACCCCATTGAATTTCATTCGTTGAAGCTGCATTCTTATTGTGTGAGTGAAAAAAACAGGAGCAGAAGCTAAAAAGATCTGAAAATGAACTTTAATACTTCCCTTGATGTTTCATATTGTTTGTACAAAAAATTCCATGTGTTTTATGCAGTCGTACTTTAAATTTTTCTTGGAAGGCTGTGAGTAGTAGTTTCGCAATTATTTTTTCTCAGTTTACCCAACACCTGGCTCCTTTTTTTAAACTATTTACAGCGACGGTGGGTCTGCTTCACGCATTTCATATTTTAATAGATATTTAGAGCACTAGCTGCTGATCTAATGTTGTAAACGTGTTTTCTATAATATTTTATCTACGTTAAGAGTATTTAAGCATACGTTGCATATTTAATCAAATTTATTTATTGCGGAAAAAAACACGCACATTAACATCGTTTTTATGTTCTACAATTTTGCATGTTAGTTTCATGTGTGAATTTAAAGTAAACATTAGTAAAGAGGTTAATTTAACGGTTCATCAGGAAAAAGTTTAAAAGCAGTCCAAGATATGACTATTAATATACTTCCCAAAAAAGACAAGAAAAGTTTCTTTATGTAGTTATACGAAATTTAAGGACTGGTGTTTGGGTGACGAGGTGGATGTAAATGAAGATTCTTTGTTGGCGTATTTTTATGAGCAATGGAAAAGTATCAGAGCTTGGAGAAAAAGTGCAGAGAGCAAGAAGAAAATTGTTGATCTAATACTTATGGGAGAAAATTCAATTACAAGTAAAGTTATCACTCATTTAAATCTGCCTAGGCTTCCATTCTTGAGACTTTAACATATTCAGCTTTATTACGTCTTCCCCTTAACTATTGACTAGAATCTCCTGTTGCTTCTTTCTATTATCAAATATATATACATTATAATTTCCGTTTCAAAATGACTAGCCATTTTATACAAACATTGCATAACTGAGATTCGTGGCCTACTTTAATGAAGCCATGGTCACCAAAGTTGGCATTACCGGGGTGTCAAAAACCTTTGAACACTGGGTGGAAGAATTTTATTGTATTATATATAATAATTCAGAAAGCCTTGCATGGCTTTTAGATTTATTTTAGCTTGTATTATTCGCTAGAATTCACCAAACTAAAGCTAACCTGAGGTTGTGCTAGACTCCTTATGATAAAGCAGTGGGGTTGTGTTTTATTGTATCGTGTTCCGAGAACGTCTTTCTTGTTTAGTCCGCAGTGACGTCAGTGAAATATGTCGGCCGTGACTGCGCACTAATCCTCTCAAAACGCTAGGTAAACATTCATGAAAACTGTAGCTGTAGAGACAAGGTTTAGTCAAGAGGGTGGCTAAGTTACCCCAACAGATGCAAGCTCAAACAAACCGTGCTCTTTGTGTTAAAAGGTGTAACAATGGTCCAAACATGCAATATGTAACAGTGGCTAAGTGATTCTGATGCTCGTGTAAACACTCTCTCTGCATTCCAGCTATCAAACTCACTGACCCCGTGCATAAAATTACCATAATGTTGCTCTAACGTGCAAATCAAAAATGTACACCAGCTTAGTTTCTCTGCAGGATGTTGTGCGAGGGCACCAACGTATTCAAACAACCAATTAAATGTAAAATTTATTTTTCGGACGACTGGTGTATTAAAATGTTCCAAAAGTGTTATTATTAATTACTATTACTTTCTATTATTAATATTAATATTGTAACAATTGATATTTTGACAAATCCCACTCCTGACACCAATGTGATAAAAATGACTATTCTGTCACTTTATTTTTCTTCTAAAACTGAAGCACAAAACAGTTATCTTTTACTATCGTTAACACAATCTAAAATTCTTCGTGATATTACAGCTCAGAGCTGTTTTTCTCTTATCGTAACCTTTTGGTATCACAAACCGTGAGACGACAATCACTCAACACTCACTAAAACTGCTAAAACTGCCCACGCAACGCATCCCAAACTATTTCAACACAGTTCCCTCAGGATGACGACACACACACACACACACACACACACACACACACACACACACACACACACACACACACACACACACACACACATTAGGAGTTATGAGTTTCCACTCCAAAATAAATTGCCTTTATCTTCTTTTTTATTAATGGATGAAACATCTTGTAAAACCAATTACATTGCGTATAAACCATTTAAAACTATACAGTAATTAGATGGTTATAATGATAATAAACACACAAAATTTCAAATAAATTATATATATTTACCCCTGAAATCTTTTATCGATATTTACTTCCTATTGATATTTTCAGTATTTTTGTTCCTATAAAATGTTCTTGTGGGGCAGTTCGTGTATTGCATTTATGAAATTTGCTACGCAGAGACATGTCAAATAAAAATTTATCTAAGTTTTATTGTCATAAACAACTTAACCTAAAGATTACACAGAGAAATTTAGGGAACTTTAAAAAGAATATATATCTTTAACCCAGGTTTAAAATATTAGATAAAAATTTAATTTTTTTTCCCCCTTTTGTGGCGGGGGACTTTTATGGTGACGTATGAGGAAATGAACAAATTGGGTCATAATTTCTGAACCACTAGAGCAGAATGGATAAAATTTAGGATGTGATATTTTTACTTTACACCACACCTATGGTATAAGATTAGCCAAGATGGCATCATTAGTTCACTATTTCAAATTTTTGTCATACGTATTTTTAACTTGCATTTGGTAGGCTGTCCTATAACAATAGATAATTTTGAGTGTTTTAACTGGTAAGTTCATATTGGCAATGGTGCTATTAGGGGCGAGAGATCAGAAAGCCTCTTGCCTACTACCACTTCTTGGGCAACACCGTGGTGGTGCCATCGGGGGTTGACAAAAAATGGCCTCGTAAAATGTGTTGCAATTTCCTTATTACTCTTACGCTCTCCTTTGCTCTGGAATCCATACTTTCTAGGTTCTAGCGAGAGCAAGAGGCCATATGCTTCCCCCAGCCGGGAATCGATAGCAGAACCCTTACACAAAAGTTGCCACTTCATGATACGGGCAAGGAGCTTACGTTTAAGAATTACAACTATGTGAATTTCCTAATGCTATAAATTTAAAAAGACACTACACTATACTATATAATATTATGAAAAACCTACGTTTAAATGAGATCGAATAAAGGTGAAGAAAATGGAAAATGTGTGCTTTGATTCCTACCAGAGGATATTATTAATATGCGTGATGGTAGACCCAAATACGACGAGTAGAAAGATCAATAAGAAATTCATCTATTATGAAAGGCAAAGGAATTACTTGAACATTATTCCATACATTCAGGAAGCTAATGTTTTACTGTCAACATTCCTGACCTTCCTAATGCACTCACGCCATTTTTACCAATCAAGGACATCTTCCAACGAACAGAGGATGTGTAAGTCCGAAGGGAGGGGGAAGCAGTTGTACCAGTCACCACCCTTCATATCCTCTAACCTCACTTCTCCCTCACTAAGCCCCTCCCCCCTCCGAGCTTTGCATAGTCATAGAGTCAACTTAAAATCCCATAGGTATATAAATAAAACATATAAAAGGAAAATGAAATATAGAACTTTTAAGTTACATCGAGCATATTTATTTATAATTAATTTCTTCTAATATGCTAACATATGGTTTTCTTCTACTAAACGGTTTCTCATTCCATCTTATAGCTTCAGTTTAAATTAACAGGCTAATATGAGTATATCTCTATTCCAGTATTATAAAATAATTATTTTTAAATAAGTTATCGAGATACTCTTGTTAATAAAAGTGCAGTTTTTAAAATATTTAGCACATGAATCTCTCCTGGAAAATTAAAGCATAGAAATTAAAAACAATGTTATACAATACATTTTAAATCTTAAAAATTTGGTGTGTTGCACTCTCATGACTTTCTCTACTATTGTACTAACCATTCTTACAAACTCTTATTCCTATATCTTCTTTCTTGTTAGCTGAGACAAACATTTGTACAAATTATCTTATTGCTTATTTCCTAGTTGGTGCAAAGGGAATGTTAGAATATAGTAGGACTTGTGCGATAGTCAAATGTTTGAGATTCTGTTGTCTTTGCCTATAAAAAAATGAGCAGTGATGATCCATTTCACGAAAGTTCTAAGTTTTCCGAAACTCACACACATAACAAGGAATATCTCCGAAATGGTTCACCCTAAAAGAAAATTTATTGAGACATATATTGTGTAGTTTACCAAGATCTACATTTTTTGTATAGTATGATTTGGTCTATCTCTAACGGTTTAGCAGTTATGCAAAAGTCGTCCAGAGTAAATACGAGTACAGGGGCTATACCCAGAAAATTCAAGATATACATCTCATTTGTCATAAAAATACCTCAAACATATGACACTTTAATCAAAATCGTTTGAGCCATTTTCAAGAAAATCAAATTTTCGAAAAATGTTCCATGTAAAGACTAGTTTAGCGTGGGGCTATTTTCTTCAAAATCTTCATATCCCATTCTTGAAAGACATTAAACTTAAATACCAACTTTGGTTTTTAACCGACTTTTTGTTTTTGATTTATGCTGTCCACAGACTGACACACAGACACACAGGCACACAGACTGACACACACACACAGACACACACACGGACCTTTTTCTAAAAGTGACTTTTTTGGATTCAGGGGGCCTCAAAACATATATTTCCGGTCAAATCTCGACATCGAATTTTTGGGTGGAATACAATACTTCCCAGTAGAGAAAGTAAAAATGAATAACAATGTTCCATTTGACAGAAGTTTAAGTTCTCCAAAACTAACACAAATAACAAGGAATATCTCCGAAGCAGTTCACTTTACAACTAAATTTGTTCAGACATAAATTTGTTTTAACAAAATCTACATTTACGGTTTACCAGTTATGCAAAAGTCATCCAGAGTAAATGCTTTTTTGGATTCGGGGGGCCTCGCAACATATTTCCGGTGAGATCTCGAAACGAATATTTGGGTGGATACAATACTTCCTCTACTTATTGGTAGAGGAAGTAAACCGAGTCTAAATGTTCCACATTTGTTGCCAACTTTCGCCGATAAATTGCTTCGAGGAGAAATACACTAAAGAGCTTATTGCTATTTAAACATGTCTGGTGAGCAGAAATAACAATGGTACTTAAAAAATACCCGATAGCAGCTTATGAAGTCTTCGTCTGTGGAAATCAATAACATACAAATTTCTGGTATAGGACAGTTGGAAAGAGAGATAGCTGATGGTGAATGGAAAGAGGAAACCCAACTTGTGTTGGAATTTCAGAGATTCCATCACTCTCATTCCTCGTGTAGCTGCCGAATACGGTTCAATTTGTCGATGCTTGCAGTGGAATGTACTTATAGCTTATTTTGTACCATTAATCCTTCGTGATTTGTATTTGAGTCCACTCGGTGCCTTAGTAAGAGGCTTAGGCAGATAAAAATGAAATAAAAATAATGCCTTGTAGAGTATATTCATAAATCTAAATACTTTTATCTCCTACTATAATAATCACTGGCTGACCCCGGAGCTCTGTTGGTATAACACCTGAATTCTGTGCAAGGGTCCCGGGTTCAACTCCCGGCTGGGAGGGTGGTAATTTTTCTTCCTCTAGGATTATTCCCCATCCTCCCTAGGGTCAGGAAGTATGAATGGGAGTGTGATAAAAGTACCAAAGAAATAGAAACCTAAGTTAAGCGAGAGAACACCATTAATCTTGAGCAATTTTTCCACTAAGCCGCCGATATAACTTTCTAAGTTAAAGCTTGCATACAAATGCGACATTAAACGTATAATAATAGTGATGCTGGTATTCAACTTTTTCCTGATAAACCGCGAAAATCACCTTCACGCATTTTTACTTTCTCTACTGCGTAAAGTAGAGGAAATATTGTATTCCACCCAAAAATTCGATGTCAAGATTTCATCGGAAATATATGTTTTGAGGCGCCCTGAATCCAAAAAAAGGGCATTTTTAGAAAAAGATTTGTGTGTCAGTCTGTGGACAGAACAACTCAAAAAACCAAAAGTTAGTTAAAAACCAAATAAGGTATTTAAGTTTAATGTCTTTGAAGCATGCGACACGAAGATTTTGAAGAAAATTGCTCCACCCTAAACTACCCCTTACATGGAACATTTTTCGAAAATTATTATTTTCTTGAAAATGGCTCTAACGATTTTGATTAAAATGCCATATGTTTGAGATATTTTTGTGACAAATGAAATGTATATCTTGAATTTTCTGACTATAGCCCCTGTAGTCGTATTTACTCTGGAGGACTTTTGCATAACTGGTAAACCGTTAGAGATAGACCAAATCATACTATACAAAAAATGTAGATCTTGCTAAAATACACAATTTATGTCTCAATAAATATTCTTGTAGGGTGAACCATTTCGGAGACATTCCTTGTTATGTGTGTGAGTTTCGGAAAACTTAAAGCTTTCGTGAAATGGAACATCGTTGTTCATTTTTTGTATGTTACGCGTGCAAAGAGAACGCAATCTCAAAGCTTTAAAAGATTTGACTATCGCGCAAAGCCTACTGTATTCTAATATTCCCCTTGCACCTACAAGGAAATAAGCAATAAGATAATTTGTAGAAATGTTTATTTTAAGTAACACGAAGAAGATATAGGAATAAGAGTTTGTAAGAATGGTTAGTACATAAGTAGAGAAAGTCATGTGAGTGCAACACATCAGATTTTTAATTCCAACACTAAATTGTACCGTGATCAGGGAGTGCAAAATGTTTAGTTTCTAGTTTCTTTCACACATCGACATATATCTTCATTCCATTTGTGTGTTTCAGTGTCGCACCTAGTGGGGTACAAATTAAAAATCTCATTGCTGATGTATCCTCTATTCTTCTCTTAGATGTAATCGCAGAGCACATTACATGAAGAATAAAAAGCAGAAGCAGCAAAAATTAATAAACTCGAATGTAGACAGTTGTACAGATCCCTTCCATTTTTTAGCTAAATTACGCCGCATCAGAAACACGGATTAGACTTTTTTTAAGTATGAAATATGGCGTTGGTTAATGACATGCGCAATGCACACGTTGCTAATGTCATATTTATCTTCTGTCACACGAAATTCTACATGCAGTTTGTTATTTAGATGCACCTCTGTTCTGTATTAAATTTGTATAGTCGCTAGGGAGTTTGTGACAGCGTTTCCGCTTAATTCGCTTACATAGCAACATTTTTTGTTTGTGTTAATTTCGATTATTCAACGCTCTCGATGTATGTGATTTTTTCACCTTGAAAATATTTTTATTTGTTTCATAATTGCTCATCAAGGATTTAAACAGTCACATTTTGTTCCACGTAACGCTGCTGGTGGCTTGGGAACAAGAGAATTGACGAATCACAGAGGGTCCAGCACAGGTAACCTAGTTAGTTTCATATTTAATGAAAATGTTATTCGTGACCTTCAGCGTTTTCATGTTGAAGTGAAACTTCTTATGGGAGGGCTTTGAAATTCTGATCCGCAACCTTTTTGTGTGACGCTCTTCTCGCTTTTTCATTCCCCTCCGTGTAGTACGTTCAAGCGGCGTGGCGATCACTGAATACAGCTGTTGGTTGTCAACAGAGCATCCGTTGAAACACCTGTATATAACCAACACATTTTGAGTATTGTTTAGAGTTCTCGTTGTTTATAATTTATTTTCTTCATTAAATTATACAATTTTGTTGTGAATGTGGCTAAGTCGGGCGCAGAAAAAACAAGAGCGTGGCGTCAGAGAAAACGTACGGGTGAATTGACAGTTCAGAATGTGCAAAAAAGAAAAAGTAGATTTGAAATTGAACGAGATAATAGAGAAAGGACTAGAACTAGCAACTAGCACTTTGGCTCAGCCGCCTGTCTGTGATAATTTACAGTACTCTAATTTTAACAAATTCAAGACCGCGCATATTTTCAATGGTGAGTTTGTAAATAATGCATTCGGTTTGAAGTATTGTGTGTACGAAAGATGGTGGTTTAAAAATAATTAAGCTATTTCCCTGTAACACAAAAGTATTTGCTTTGTATCCTAAATTAGAAATATATAATCGATTAATGTTGTGTATAAAAGAAAATATGTGGTAGTCGATTAGTACTGTGGTTCTTGGTTCTAACCTGTTGTTTAGTAATGGTGGTAGAACTTGTTTGGTGTGGACAATGAAATTCTATGTATGTTTTAAATCCAAGAAAGCATTTTTAGAAAAAGGTCCGTGTGTGTCTGTGGACAGCATAACTCAAAAACGAAATGTCGGTTAAAAACCAAAGTTGGTATTTGAGTTGAATGTCTTTCAAGGATGCGACACGAACATTTTGAAGAAAATACCCCACCCTAAACTACCCTTTACATAGAAAATGTTTCGAAAATTTTAATTTTCTCGAAAATGGCTCCAACGATTGTGATTGAAATGTCATATAATTGAGATATTCTTATGCCAAACGAAATGTATATCTTGAATTCTCTGGCTATAGCCCATGAAGTCCTATTTACTCTGGATGACTTTTGTAAATTTGTTTGTAGAGTGAACCATTTCGGAGATATTCCTCGTTATTCGTGTATTTTGGGGAACACTTCTGTCAAATGGAACATCGTTATTCAGTTTTTATACCTTATACAAAGAGAACGGAATCTCAAAGCTTTAAAACATTTGACTATCGCTCAAAGCCTACTGTATTCCCATATTGCCCTTGCACCTACAAGGAAAAAAGCAATAATGTTTGTCCCAACAAAGAGGTTATAGGGCTAAGAGTTTGTAAGAATGATTAGTACAAGAGTAGAGAAAGTCATGTGAGTGCAATGTATGTTTAAGCTCGGGTTATATTACCTAACCCTGACATCTAAGATCAAGCAAATTGTTAATAGTATTCTACAATTATATTTTGTTGTTATTTGTCTGCAGCTCCAGTAGCGTGTTCTGGAGGCGACACAGTGCGGCTAAGAACGTCGCGGTATTAAGCCTCTGGAAGCTCGAGTACGTGCGGAAATGAGGTAAATGGAACTCCATATTATCTCCTTTAATCCTCGCTGATCTCTGTTGCTGATGCTGTTTACACAGGTGTATGGTTTCTTAGTGCGACTTGCTCAAGTAAGCAGTTAAGATTCCCCTTCCTTGAGAAACTTTGTAATTGTCTGTTCTTCACCATTAAGGTTCGTGCAGATCAGAATGCTCAACTTTGGAGCTTCATGTTGTGTTAAAGGAGACCACCTGTAACATAGAGTGGCGAATATTCTGGAAAATACTGGTTTTCTACTAAACTCACTAAAAAGTAGTGCCAGTCATACAGAAAGACCCAAAAACATCCGAATTACTTGATTTTCTCTGCTCTGAAAGAGCAGTATTGAGCTGACTGTGATATTTTGTGGTTGAGTTATTACCAGTGTGCTATATTATCTTGTCCTGTACTTAGTTACAAGTATATTATGGCTCAGCGTGTTTTTATTAATGATTCGTATGTGTTAACTCAAGCTCACCAAGTGAAAGTGCGGCTTGTAGAAAGATTTCCAGGTAATGGATAGTTACTTAAAGAAGTGTCAAAAATGTATGGACAACGACGGTGTTCAGGTTCAGCATCTCCTTTAATAGCATTTGTAATTAAATCCTTTAAAAGTAGTTTTAAAATTTTTGTATGGTTTCCTTCGCGCTGTTCTAGACAGCGGCAGTCAGCAACAAATGCATTAACAAAACGAGCCACGGCAACATGGACGCGCATTAAGAACCACGAAAACTACGTGATCGCCAACATTGACAAAGGCGAGCCGAAACACCGCAAGCACGCAAGAATCAAAATGTTCTAGACGCGGCACGGCTCGCCGACTAATGTGGGTCCATGCAACCTCGGTTCTAGACCACACACACATTACGGCAAAGGCGCGCACCTCGGAAAGCACCCAGGAGCTGCACCCTGATCGCGCAGGAAACTGTAAATAGTGTAAAAAGTGAAGTTTAAGTAAATAGTTCAGCGCACGAGCTGGGTGTGTCTCTGTCTGTGTGTGTTATTAAAAAAGAAAAATTGAAACTTATTTCTGTTTTAAAATCAATGGAATATTTAATCGGCTGTAGGATTCAGGCTTTGCACAGGACAAACTTCTGCTTTACACTAATTGATAGCTTGATGAGTGACAAATAAAATGTATATTTCAACTTATTTTTGTAAAAACTGGACTTGTTTTCCTTTTCAAATCAGCGATTCAATTAGGATTAAATTACGTAAATTCCATATAACCATAAAGAGAATGTGTGTGTGTGTTTCACTAAAAGCGACAGTTTGTTTAGATGGAAATAGCCCTGGGGCGCGTTATCTTGTAGTTTAGGTGCACTCCGGGACCAAGAATATACCCCACAATTTCACGCCCTAAGTGCGTCATTTGTTTAGCGGTCTAGCTACGTTTGCAGCATAAAATGCTGTGTTTGGCTACAGACGTTCCCTAAACAGACATCAAAACGTTACAGCTAGAAAAGTGCAGGGGAGTTTTGAGTGGCATAAAATTTACGATACCTGTCGATGGTAACGTATTGATGGCGACAAAGTAGCTTTCAGAACTGGCAACATTATTGCCACTTAACCAACCAGACTTTAAGTAGGGAAGCATTAAAATTTATAACCTGTGCAACAAGTTGGTACCATGCCTTAAGTATTGATGTGCTAAAAGATATCAATAAATTTCCATTGGTCGTAGGATAATATGTTATGTTATTACAGAAGTTAGTAAGATAAACAGTACCTCAATATAATACACAGTGTGCAAAGAAAGGCGATCGTCAACAATATCCTGATTTCTTATTGGAGAAGCTCCTTCAAAATATGATATTAATAAACACATTTCATAAAAGTGGTATGTAAATGGAAGTATATGGACGAATTCTTTAAACTATACGTGTAGACCTCCAATGAGAAAACGTAAGAGGGGGTGTTATGCTCTCTGAAGGAGTGAGGGGGTACGTACCACGTGACAGCTCCTAATGATGTCATGAATTCCTGCGACCACCATCTCTGCACCTCATAGGATCATGTGTGAGTTTTGGAGAACTTATAATTCTGTCAAATGGAACATCGTTATTCATTTGTTATATGTTAACCATGCAAAGAGAAAGGAATTTGAAAGATTTAAAAGATTTGAATGGTTAGTACAAGAGTAGAGAAAGTCATGTGAGTGAAACACGTCAGATTTTTATTTTCTCTACTGGTAAATAGGGGAAGTATATTTATTCCACCCAAAAATTCGATGTCGAGATTTCACCGGAAATATATGTTTTGAGGCCCCCTGAATCCAAAAAAAGACATTTTTAGAAAAAGGTCCGTGTGTGTGTCTGTGTGTCAGTCTGTGGACAGCATAACTCAAAAACGAAAAGTCGGTTAAAAACCAAAGTTGGTATTTAAGTTTAATGTCTTTCAAGGATGCGACATGAAGACTTTGAAGAAAATAGCCCTACCCTACACTACCCTTCACATGGAAAATTTTTCGAAAATTTTTATTTTCTTGAAAATGGCTGTAACGATTTTGATTAAAATGTCATATGTTTGAGATATTTTTATGACAAATGAAATGTATATCTTGAATTTTCTGGCTATAGCCCCTGTAGTCGTATTTACTCTGGACGGCTTTTGCATAACTGGTAAACCGTTAGAGATAGACCAAATTATACTATACAAAAAATGTAGATCTTGCTAAAATACACAATTTATGTCTCAATAAATTTTCTTGTAGTGTGAACCATTTCGGAGATATTCCTTGTCATGTGTGTGAGTTTCGGAAAACTTAGAACTTTCGTGAAATGGGTCATCGCTGTTCATTTTTTTATGTCAAGCACAAATCCTACTATATTCTAACATTCCCTTTGCACCAACAAGGAAATAAGCAATAAGATAATTTGTACAAATGTTTGTCTCAGCTAACAAGAAAGAAGATATAGGAATAAGAGTTTGTAAGAATGGTTAGTACAAGAGTAGAGAAAGTCATGTGAGTGCAACACACCAGATTTTTTATTTATGCAACCATGCACTATAGAAAAAATAGTAGAGGAGGTTATGTTTTAGTTTAACGTTTTAAAATCTGCTTTCTCACACAGCTGGTAAGGGGTCTTTAGAAACGATCTATTAATTTACAGCTTTATACCTATAATTGGTTGGTCACCCCTGGTTTTACTGTACAACAAAGTCGTAAATAAATAGTAAACAAACAAAATGTTTTCAATTATTAGAGAGTAGGCGTTTTCAACATTTTATCACGAAGGAGGGGGTAGAAACCTGCCAGATCGTATAGCATGGGAACTTCGCAAATCCTCTGAAACATTTCCGGGCCAGGATGGTGTCGTGAATATCACGCCACGTGCCCGCAGTAAGGCACATTTCCCGAACCATGCACTCTCTCCCACTATGCAAATCTTCCCTCTAGGTGAGGGAGGCCCAAAGACGTCTTTTGTTCACACTCTCTTGCTGCGGTGCAATATCCGATAACCGCCTTTTCAAATTTATGCACGTGCGGTTATCACAGGCAAACTTGTCCCTCTCGTAACAATTTGTTGTCTGATACGCAAACTGTATTCCTGAGGGACACTAGCCTACCCCCACAGGCTGTCCATGCAGCAGTTTCGCTGTGCAAACCTTGCCACACACTGACGTCACACCTTAGGGACCCATCAACTCCATTATCGGTCTTTTAAAGGTTAAACGGATGGCTAATATTTGTAGTCAATTACTTTCTCTTCTACACATTTACAGTGAGAAGATAAACTATTGTATTCCAGCTAAAACTTCGATATGGAGATTTCATTGGAGATATCGTAAGTTAAGTGCGCGATGCTAAGGAAAATGTACGGTTTATTGGATGAGTTAGACGGGTCTTTCCCATTTATTGCTCAAATGAGACGTTTAGCCATAAAACAATATAATAATTGGATTCCAGCGCGTATATTCAAATAATTTTGTGAAAATGCGTTTGGCAAGCATGCAAAGCGGAAGGTCAGGCATGTTAACACTGCTTAGGTCTCGTGAATACTGCTCGGAAAGCTTGATAGAAGAGCACTCTTCCCCTCAAATACACAAGTATTTATAATATATAAGAGGATTTTCGACGTTTACATGTTATGCGATCTGGCAGATTTCTCCAGCCTCGTAATAAAATTTTGAAAACGCCTACTCTCTAGTAAATGAAAACATTTTGTTTGCTTATTTTTTACTTTGCTGTAAGTTCCTCCATACATTTTCATCTATAGTGCGTTGTTCCATAAATAAAGAATAAAATTGGTTGTATATTTAATTGTCAATATATCACCACTTCTTTATTGTTTGCTTCTGCAATTAGCACAGAGAAGTTCAGCTTTAAAAGATAAGTTATTAATGGCATTCAATTTATTGCTAAACTGGGTCGCCTAAGCACAAACTGATATTAAATAATTTTATTTCTGCAGCCCTGTTGCAATATATACGTTTGACAAGTGCGCAAGGCATGGTCGGGTATGTTTATACGGCTCAGGTCTCATAAACACTGCTCGGAAAGCTTGACAGCAAATCCCACAGACACGTTGGAAAATCGGTTTGCTAGGCCTGGCCACTCGTCGTAAGTGTGAATCCATACATGATACCAGTAGCCGTATTAGTAAAAAAAACATTCGCGTCTTTAGTCTTATTATTTGTCAGACTGTGCAGAATATGTCATTCGACTGTTTTGTTTGTAATGCTTCTGTTAGCACATAGAGGGAATGTAGTAACTTCCGATATAAATCGGAAAAACTGCACTAAGTTTTCTATTAA
Source organism: Tenodera sinensis (assembly GCA_030765045.1). Taxonomy (NCBI): domain Eukaryota; kingdom Metazoa; phylum Arthropoda; class Insecta; order Mantodea; family Mantidae; genus Tenodera; species Tenodera sinensis. Next base: position 21,735,415 of record CM060967.1, on the reverse strand, counting down.
AAGAGATAGACAGCCAAAATACTTGCAATTATTTACTCCATAAGAAAGCACCTCTAATTTATTTTATATTTTAATAAACCGTATTTATACAGTTCCATGATAATTTGGAAAACAGAATACTGACCAGTGATTCACAATATGGCAAGACCACAAATAAAACATGAATGATATAAAAACCTCAGCAGTTGTTTTATCTCTAATTAGATTTTATATGTAATTAAAGCTAATGACGCAATATGTAGTACATTAAACTAGAAAGTTGATACAAAACTTTATTCACGTCCATTAACTGGGAGGTACGATGAGGTAACCGGGTTTGTGTGCACAGTATTTCTTTTTTTTCTTTTTAATTAAATAAAAAGTTCAATTCTCTTAATTGCTTCCCGTCAAAAGTGTGAACTAAAACACAGAGGTTCATTGTTAAGTCAACAGTATATCCAAGTACTGCTGATCGTTTTCCACTACAAATATGTAATAAATAATTTGCGCTTAACGCCGATTCACTCATGCCCATAAATGTTTAAAAGGATGACGTTTTTCAACCAATCAGAGATCTGATTCTATGAAATGTTATGGAAATCCTGTACAGCTCCTGATTACGTGAAACATATGCTATCGTCTCTACTTCCTCTATGACAAACATATTCAAGAAATAACCAGAAAAATCTGATGTGTTGTACTCACATGACTTTCTCTACTCTTGTACTAAACATTCTTACAAACTCTTATTCCTCTATGTTCTTCATGTTAGTTGAGATAAACATTTGTACAAATTAACTTATTGCTTATTTCCTTGTAGGTACAAGGGCAATATTAGAATACGGTAGACTTTGAGCGATAGTCAAATGTTTTAAAGCTTTGAGATTCCGTTCTCTTTGCACACTTAATATAAAAAATTGAACAACGATGTTCCATTTCTCGAAAGCTTTAAGTTTTCCGAAACTCACACACATAACAAGGAATATCTCCGAAATGGTTCAACCTACAAAAAAATTTATTGAGACATAAATTGTGTATTTTAGCAAGATCTACATTTTTTGTATAGAATGATTTGGTCTATCTCTAACGATTTAGCAGTTATTCAAAAGTCATCCAGAGTAAACAGGACTGCATAGGCTATAGCCAGAAAATTCAAGATATACATTTCATTTGTCATCAAAATATCTCCAACATATGACATTTTAATGAAAATCGTTAGAGCCATTTTCAAGAAAATCAAAATTTTCAAAAAATTTTCCATGTGAAGGGTAGTTTAGGGTGGGGCTATTTTCTTCAAAATCTTCGTGTCGAATCCTTGAAAGACATTAAACTTAAATACCGACTATGGTTTTTAAGCGACTTTTCGTTTTGGAGTTATGCTGTCCACAGGCTCACACGCGCACGGAACTTTTTATAAAAATGCTTTATTTTGGATTCAGGAGTCTCAAAACATACATTTCAGGTGAAATCTCGACATCGAATTTTTGGATGGAATACATTATTTCCTTCTACTTACCAGTAGAGAAAGTAAAAATCCTACATCTGCTTAAAACACACAACCAAAATGCATCGTTTTTCTTTTGAGCGAACGATTTCCGACATATTCTATCTTATTTGTTTAAATTTGACAATACTTTTAGTTTTAAATAGGAATATATTATTCGTTTTTTATTCTCTTGGCCTTGCAAAGACAACGCGATTTTAAAAGTATCGCATAGCAACCAGCTCTTAAAAATTTCCACTATCGCTTAAAGCCTACTGTGGTCCTTAATTTTTCCAAGAAAATTGCCAGTGAGTTACTTTCTGAAAACGCTTATGTTGATTACAATAAAGTAGACAGAGAAATAAGCATTTGCAAGAATAGTGCCAATGTCATATTTATTAATATTTCTCACATATGTGCCTTTCCCTTCAGAGACAAATAAAATTGACATCCCATATATTTTCATGCTCACGCTTCTACAATGGTTTAAAAACGAGAATTTTTTCGACTTTTTGGCTTCTCTTGTTTAAAAATAACAGCATTTACTTCATTATTTTTTTAAAATGAGATAATGTTTGACGGTACGTAAGGCCAGTGCATAAAATAGTTCAAGGATAGAGTGTATTTCGGAGAAATATGTCGGTGTCCTTAGTAGGAACTTTATATAAATAGTATTTAAGCTGTAAGTCCATATTAATTTTGCATGGACCGATAATTTCCTGCATTTTTGTCAAATTTCCTGTACTTCTTACCATTCTGTCTTATATTTCCATAAAATAATCTCTTAAATCTAAGTATATTGTTGTTCTTCTGTAAGATAAATCTCCTATATGCATTGCGGCTTCTATATCGAGTACAAAGATGATATGGTTCTAACCTTTTATAGCTTTTTCACCTGTCATTGAAGCGAATTTCAAGGATCATAAACATAACATATATTTTGTTTTTCCTAGATCATTTTAAACAGGTTGGCTTTGTTTAAGTGCACTCGAAAATGTAGCGATAAAAATGCAGCAATAACCATTTTACTAAAGCCGTTTGTAGGTCAAAACTTACTTCGTAAATATCACATTTTGATGCAAGAGAAGACAGCAATAGAAGCAATTTATCGTCCTGAGCCATTATATGCTTCATGATCTACTTGCGAGGATTTTGTATGCGCCATAAATGCGCTTTTCTGCACCAGAAAATCACTTGAGAGTTTCTTGGATTTCGAAATATGTTTCAAGCCATTTTGTTGGCCTTCACTGCAGCGATTAACAGAAACAATAAACAAATGAATATCATTGCCATGAGCAATTGTTTCAAGGACAAAAACATCTATGTAACCTAAAATACTAAAAAATCTTATGTGTTGCACTCTTATGACTTTCTCTATTCCTGTAGAAACTATTCTTACAAGCATTTATTCCTCTGTTTTCATGTTACTCACGATATAAGTTTGAAGAAATTAACGTATTGCTAATTTTCCTGTAAGAGCAAGGGAATATAGGAATGCAGTAGGCCATAAGCAATAGTCAAATATTTTATTGCGATAGTTTTGGAATTCCGTTCTCTTTGTATGACGTTTTAACATGTGTATTGTAGCTAAATTCTTTCAAATTAAGATAAAAGGACATTACAGTATTATTTACTCAATGTTTGCGCGATTATTAGTGAAATAACTTAGCTAGATGGCTCCAAATATTTGACACAAGCACGAAGCTGCTCTTTATTGACAATAATTGTGTTTTAAATGCCATGTAGAATTTAATGTATGGCCGAAGCAGTGCCTTCCACCCTGTATATGTATGTATACGGGCAGAGAATGAGACATTTTATCAGCAAAGCGGATTTCCAAAAGAGTCCTTTGCCAGAACTATTTATTGTGATGTTTTATACTCCAACATCCATATAGATCCGTGTCAAAATTGGGCTTTTGACGGGGAAAATGCGTTCCAATTGCATTCAGATGACGTTGTTCATCAACGTTGTTAAATATAATGGATAATGTCAATCTCAGAAAGGTTTCATTAATCCTTTCAACATGTACCACACAGTGCACAAAGCGTGAAAGCAAGTTATAATGCACAGAAGCTCAATCAAACATTGGTGTATTAAACCAAAGCGCTTTTACGGGTAATTTGGCTGCTCGCTGGCGTTTTTCACCAAACGTTTTCAATTAATTAATAATCTACAGAGAGAGCGGGGACCAAAACCAGGCCTCCGCGTCTATTATAGGCTACAGCAAGTTAGTTGAATTCTGGTTTCATAGGAAGCTTAATTCATCAATCAGTAACTTAATGCCATACCTGTGTGTATGTGTGTGCGAATGAAAATGATGTTAACAACAACTGAACCTGTTAGCTTCATCACAAACTGCCTGCGTTTAATAACTGCCTTGTAACAGCTGAAAAATATCGACGTGAAGGGGCTGCCTCATTTAGCACAAAATCCCCCAAATATGTATGCAGCCGGCAAAGCAATAATACCGGGAGATTAAAATCGCACACTGCCAACTCTATAAAGACATAAGCAGCTTTAAAAATGCTCCTGTGTGTGGGATTATGCAGCCTTTATACACGAAAGACTATTGATATATCATAGGCTCTTACCAGTTTTTAATCCGAAAACAAACAACACAATATTTAACATCAACTTTTACGAAGATTACATATAACTGATACGATAAATTTCTCTCTTTTCAATTAGTATAAGATAAACTAATGCCACGAGTGATTTGAATTTATTTAGCGTACTAAAGAAGAAGGTATATAATAATACACTAGCAAAAATATCATTGTCTGTGATAATAGGAAACAAATTTATGAGCAATTGTTTCGATAACAATTTTAGTTGCTTTTCAGGGATCACAACTTATATCTTCCCTTAATAGGAACTTTTCAAAGTGTATATGAATAATCAGATAAGGAAGAAAGCAATACAAGAACGTTACAAAATAATTACAGAAGAGAAAAGGGAATTATTTTGTAGAAAGCTGGGCGAAATTTAGTAAGGCCATCAGTCAGAATTACGCAATTAATTGAAAAAGGGGAAAGCGGATGAAGTACAGCGAGCGGGGGAGCGGCAGGAAACATGAGAGATAAAGAAATATGATGAAGATTGCTTCATGGCCAAGAAAAAGGTGGAAATGGAATTAAGAAGATAGAGGCCGACCGAAGAACCATTAGAGCCAGAATCTCTCATAACATGATGGAGATGTTGGAGCCTAATTGAGACAGAAGCTAAAGAAGGCAGGGAACAAATTGCAGGAAAAATGTATGAGGGGATAATAATGTTTTAAGCTTCTTTATCTTCGTAAGCTTTAACACAACCAGTTTCTTTGAACTCCATGAACTCCATGTTTTTCACCACTTTTTAACAGTTTTCTTTAACTCTCAGCACCTATTTTTTACGCGGTTATGTTATCACAACTCATAGTTAGCCACCATATTCCTTACTGGCCGACTGGCATACTCTGTTCACGAGTTCACAATTTTAAAACGACTCAATTCTTAGTAAGTGTGGCTTTTCCTGTCCTCAAATAAAACTTATAAGTGTGGTATGTTACAAGGGAAACATTACTCATAATTCCGAACAGATTTTAAACAGCAATGACATTAAAAAGTGGTGGATTCCTTTTCTTTGCTTACTCGGTGCTTCGGTCAGGCTACGAGCAAGTAGTTCGCTTATTTCGGCAGCACTATAAATAGTTGAGGTGCAGAAAATTGCTGACCCAAAAGTGAATTTTATTATTCTTTTGCTGGATGAAATTATTTTTGTAGTAATAATGTCTTCATTTATAGAACAATTCATAAAAAATTGAGGGAAAACTATTGAGTACTTAAAGAGCAGTTGTAATTTAACTCACTTTTTTGTATTTTTAGTGTATCTTATCCCCTTAACTTAAATAGCAAGTTTGGCATACACTGGACGTTTCGTTTTTGAATGAATTTCTTTATCTAGGAGCCTCAAAACACGTATCTCCCTGCAACAACAGCATTCAGAGGCCAGGAGGGACTCTAGGCGGTAAACACGTCTCACCCTGTATTACTGCACTCCACACGTGACGCCCGTTCTGAGTAGAGGTTGGTAGCCCTTGCATCGGCATGCTGGAGTTCATTTTTGAGGTTACTTTGCAGAGAATAGTAAACTTTTTTAGGAAAAATCTGCTGGAGAAAAAAAATAAACAAACGATTTTGTGTAGAGAAGGTCATGTGAGTGCAACACAGCGGATTTTTGTGCATGTTTCTCGATATTAACAAAAAGGGGTGTTTTATCGCGTGTGAAAGCTCGCAAAAGTTGGACTAAGTCCACAAAAATGTGCTTGCTGTTATAGTTAATTATTTTCAAACCATCCAATCTATAAAAGTGCTGAGTTTTTAATTTTTTATGACACAAATTTCTTGCTAAAGAATGAGTATACTCTTTAAGGCTGATATAGGAAATTAAATGAGCTGAGCATAGAGGCTCATTAAACTGTAATCGCATGCAATCGACGTTAGCTCGCGTGTGTATACCAAGGATTAATCGATCAGCTAATTGGTCGACGTCTCAAGCTGCTACAACCCGGACGCTATTAGCATATATATTACTCCATTAAAATCTACTCGCTGTTGCTCCTTTTTAAGACGTGCTATGGATGGTTATTAGTATTGTTCAGACAATGCAAAGAATATTCATAACACGAGTGTCATTTGTTCTTCATCACTGAGTCCACAACCACCAATATCCTTCCGGCATAAGTTGCGATCTTACATCCCGTAGCAATTCACACATGATCTGATGTGTTGCACTCACATGACTTTCTCTACTCTTGTACTAACCATTCTTACAAACTCTTATTCCTATATCTTCTTCGTGTTAGTTAAAATAAACATTTGTACAAATTATCTTATTGCTTATTTCCTTGTAGGTGCAAGGGGAATATTGGAATACAGTAGGCTTTGTGCGATAGTCAAATCTTTTAAAGGTTTGAGATTCCGTTCTCTTTGTACACGTAACATATAAAAAAATGAACAACGATGACCCGTTTCACGAAAGTTCCAAGTTTTCCGAAACTCACACACATAACAAGGCATATCTCCGAAATGGTTCACCCTACAAGAAAATTTATTGAGACATAAATTCTGTATTTTAGCAAGATCTACATTTTTTGTATAGTATAATTTGGTCTATCTCTAAAGGTTTACCAGTTATGCAAAAGTCGTCCAGAGTAAATACGACTACAGGGGCTATAGCCAGAAAATTCAAGATATACATTTCATTTGTCATAAAAATATCTCAAACATATGACATTTTAATCAAAATCGTTAGAGCCATTTTCAAGAAAATCAAAATTTTCGAAAAATTTTCCATGTAAAGGGTAGTTTAGGGTGGGGCTATTTTCTTCAAAATCTTCGTGTCACATCCTTGAACGACATTAAACTTAAATACCAACTTTGGTTTTTAACCAACTTTTCGTTTTTGAGCTATGCTGTCCACAGACTGACAGACTGACACACACACACAGTCACACACACGGACCTTTTCATAAAAATGCTTTTTTTGGATTCAGGGGGCCTCAAAACATGTATTTCCGGTGAAATCTCGACTTCGAATTTTTGGGTGGAATACAATACTTCCCCTACTTACCAGTAGAGAAAGTAAAAATGAACAACGATGTTCAATTTCACCTTTTCCGAAACTGGCACAAATAATAAGGAATATCTCCTAATTGGTTCACCCTACAAGAAAATTTATTCTGACATAAAGTGTTTGTTTCAGCGAGATCTACATTTTTTGTATATTAGGATTTTGTGTATCTCTTACGGTTTACGAGTTATTCAAAACACATCCAGAATAAATACGGCTACAGGGGCTATAACCACAAAATTCAAGATATACATTTCATTTTTCATACAGATATCTCAAACCTATGACAATTTAATCAATATCGTTAGAGCCATTTTCAAGAAAATCAAAATGTTCGAAAAGTTTCCATGTAAAGAATAGTTTAGGGTGGGGCTATTTTTTTAAAAATTGTCGTGTCGCATCCTTGAAAGACATTAAACTTAAATAGCAAATTTGCTTTTTTAACCACACATACAGACTTTTTCAAAAATGATTTTTTTTTTAATTCAGGGGGGCTCAAAAATATAAATATACTCCATGAATTCACTTGAAATCAAACGAATACAAGCTAAGTCCAAATGTGCTTACCACGCATGCGCGGAGTGGGTAGCAGTTGGAGCTGTTGTTTTTAAGCACACTTAAAAACCATTGGTCTGGGCCGAATTTGAACCCACGACCACGAGATCAGTAGGCTAGCGTTTAACCAACTGAGCTACCCAGACCGATGTGAAATAAAGACGAAATTGCAGTTCATAAAACTGCTCGAAAAGCTAAAACTGTAATTTTGTGGAAATCACGGCCTTATCTACATAGAAGCAAAGCTAGTGGCCGCCTCTGTTCAAGTTCAAGTACATCAGAGTTCATTACAATGTTTACTGTTGCACTGACGCTTGTTCACGTGGTCTAGGTAATTCAAGTCTTGTACTATTGCGTCACCAGTCTCACTTCATTGCCCTGTGTCCACAAGTAAAGGAAGAAAATTAATAATAAAACACCAGTAAAAGGACAAGGGGCAATTTATCCCTCTTAGGAGTCTGACCGGCTATGCATCTAGTGTGCAATTCATTGCCAGTGCACGGAATGTAGTCTTCAGTTGTTTTCTGAGCCAAAGCCCATGCCTGTTCAGTCGGCTTACAATTATTTTATGCTAAAACTTCGTCGCCAACTTTAACTGCTGGCAAAAAATAAAGTAAAACAGAGGCTTTAGGAATAACAGAACAAGATGGTTCAGATCAGTAGAGTAGTAGAGAAGGTAAAAGTGAGGTTTGCGCCAGTTCTTCTATATCATTAAAACAAAAGACCAGATTTTGTATTACACACCAAATTAACCAGTTTAACACAGCGCACCGCACGGAAACTTTACACATTGGGGCAAAATCAGCACGAAGGGTGAAATGGCAAAGCGAGAGACGAGCTTAAGAAAAGAACAAATGGAGATTTGCCCTAGTGGTAAGTAGGGAAAGTACGAGATTTCACTAGAAATATGTTTTGAAACCCCCCTGAATCCACAAAAAAAGTTCCCTGTGTGTCTGTCTGTCTGTGGACAGCATAACACAAAAACGAAAAGCCGGTTAAAAACCAAAGTTGGTATTTAAGTTTAGTGTCTTTCAAGGATGCGACACGAAGATTTTGAAGAAAATAGCCCCACCCTAAACTACCCTTTACATGGAAAATTTTTCGAAAATTTTGATTTTCTTGAAAATGGCTTTAATGATTTTGATTAAAATGTCATATGTTTGAGATATTTTTATGGCAAATGAAATGTCTATCTTGAATTTTCTGGCTATAGCCTCTGTAGTCGTATTTACTCTGGACGACTTTTGCATAACTGGTAAACCGTTAGAGATAGACCAGATCATACTGTACAAAAAATGTAGATCTTTCTAAAATACACAACTTATGCCTCAATGAATTTTCTTGTAGGGTTAACTATTTTGGAGATATTCCTTGTTATGTATGTGAGTTTCGGAAAACTAACTTTCGTGAAATGGATCATCGTTGTTCATTTTTTGTATGGTAAGTGTGCAAGGAGAAGAGAATCTCGAAGATTCAAAAGATTTGACTATCGCTCAAAGCCTACTGTATTCTAATATTCTCCTTGCACCTACAAGCAAATAAGCAATAAGATAATTTGTACAAATGTTTATCTCAACTAAGACGAAGAAGATATAGGAATAAGAGTTTGTAACAATGGTTAGTACAAGAGTAGAGAAAGTCATGTGCACACGCACACACATAATATATAATGTGTATGTTGCTGTTTGTGTTAATATTTATCTAACAATGTCCTTGATGATCCCGGTGTGAACACCATTAAACCAAGGTGACAGTAGGTTCCCCACTGGGGGCGGACGAATATGGCGGAGGTTAATCAAGAAGGTCGGAATGAGCATCATGAATAACACCATGACAACATAGCTACAATGTCTTCAACACAAATCTTCACTATAATTGCCTCGTTTAATTTTACACTCTAATTAGCATGGCGTGTGTACAATGCTTGAAGTCGATCATTATAACCTAACAATCCAGGACAAACATGCCACTTGAGAAATTCTCAAACAAACAGAACACTCCACTTAACCTATATAATTACCTCTATGGCTGACTTGTTTCACATTCCAAGGAACGAACGTGAACTAATGAGCAAGTGTGATGATGATTTAGGTTTAAGGACGATCAACTACTTGGTCATCGCCGCCCTTACAAAACAAATCAGGCCAGAGAGCCTCTAGTCTTGTGCAAACCACTCTTACAAACTTTTATACCTATATCTTCTTCGTGTTAGTTAAGATAAATATTTGTATAAATTATCTTGTAAACTAGACATGAAATGGTACATGCATCAGAGATGCTCAAGCAGGCTACTATTTGTGACATTCAGAGCGGCAAAACAAAAAGGGGTTTTCGAGATTATTCGAGAAGTGTCCAGCGGCCGGCGTATTTGTGGAACTTCGAAAATGGTCCGTATTACGTCATTCTCGTTGTATAAGGAGGCTAGGCAACGAGTTTAAGAGTGCGTGTGTGCGTGCGCGCGCGCGCGTGTGTGTGTGTCGGCTACGTGTGTACGTATGTCGAGCGAGAACCGGCGCGTCCTTAAAGAGCATAGCGAAGGAGATATTTGAGTGTCGAGTGACTGTATGTGCAATTCAGATGTTTCAGAGAGACAGAGAAAGTGAAAAAAGATGGATAGGAGTGAGTCAAGTTTCCGACAAGAAAACAGTTATGAGTTGTAATATCACGAAAGACTGTAGACTATGTTAACGTCATTAAAAGAGAACTGTGTTGTTATGTAAGGATTTAGAAGAAAATAAAGTGAGAACTGGACTTTTGTCATTTTGTCACCCTGGTGTCAGAAGTGGGATCGGTTGATTTGTCAAATTGTTACGGCACTTTTAATTATTCTTCTTGTACTAACCATTCTTACAAACTCTTATTCCTATATGTTCTTTCTTGATAGTTGAGATAAACATTGGTACAAATTATCGTATTGCTTATTTCCTTGTAGGTACAAGGGGAATGTTAGAATACAGTAGGCTTTGTGCCATAGTCTAATGTTTGAGATTCTGTTGTCTTTGCACACTTAACATATAAAAAATGAACGATGATCCATTTCACGAAAGTTCTAAGTTTTCCGAAACTCACACACATAACAAGGAATATCTCCGAAATGGTTCACCCTACAAGAAAATTTATTGAGACATAAATTGTGTATTTTAGCAAGATCTACATTTTTGTATAATATAATTTGGTCTATCTCTAACGGTTTACCAGTTATGCAAAAGTCGTCCAGAGTAAATATGACTACAGGGGCTATAGTCGGACAATTCAAGATATACATTTCATTTGTCATCAAAATATCTCAAACATATGACATTTTAATAAAAATGGTTAGAGCCATTTTCAAGAAAATAAAAATTTTCGAAAAATTTTCCATGTAAAGGGTAGTTTATGGTGGGGCTATTTTCTTCAAAATCTTCGTGTCGCATCCTTGAAAGACACTAAATTTAAATACCAACTTTGGTTTTTAACCAACTTTTCGTTTTTGAGTTATGCTGTCCACAGACTGACAGACACACACAGACACACACACGGACCTTTTTCTAAAAATGCTTGTTTTGGATTCAGGAGGCCTCAAAACATGTATTTCCGGTGAAATCTCGACATCGAATTTTTGGGTGGTATACAACACTTCCCCTACTTACCAGTAGAGAAAGTAAAAACTGAACATGCACGATGAACTAAACTAACATTAAACCCACATAGCGGTCTGACATCGTAAACAGTTCAATCAAGTGACTATAGGAGGCGGAGTGAAAAAGGCGGAGCTACACATTTCAATGTCATCTTAAATCGCCCCATTTCTATATGGGTCACATTTTTCCCATCCAAGTGCACCTATCCCTTGGAAAACAGCCAGTAGCAGATTTAGGGTGTTCATAAATAAAAGACAAGATGCACTCTCACCTCAACAGCTACTTCTTAGGCCATAAACTTTGCTGGATGGTATTCCTTTTGCAAGAACTAACATAGGGCCAGTGAGGGAAAAAATGTTCATAAATTGTGGAGATATAAGGTAGTAACAAACTTAGCATTTTGAGGTTAGGAATATGAGGTCTCATATGAAATATAATAACAGGAGCGCTGCATAAATATCCATGAAATCTGACGTCATAAAACAGTATCAATTCCCAATTCAAAAGACATGATAAGGTTCGGAGGAGGTTTAGCACCTCGACAAATGAAACATTTTGTACATATGCTCTGATGGGACGCCCCTGGTAGGGAGGTGCAAGTTGAGAGGAGGAAAAACAATAGGAGAGGGCAGGGTCCCAAAAAACTATAGATTTGAACTCCTTGATGACGATTCGCATTATCGGCTACCGAACCCCCTACAATTTACATACCAGGTGGCCAACTTATCCGACTTTGCGGTAAGTAGATATCCCTTCGTGCGTTAGAGCAGTTGCATAACGCAGCGGGGCAAGTCCTATGAGGCGACGCCACTGGCGACAGCGAACTTCGTTCTGTTTATCGGCGAAGACGAGCGATAATCGGTAGTTGAACTAGCGTGTGTAGTCCGTGGTAATAGAAAATAACACTATAAACAACTGAATGTCTTGCGCTTTACTTAAAGGGACTTTACTTTCTAGGCTCACACACACACACACACACACACACACACACACACACACACAGGTGTCCCAAAAACCACTGGCAACACTTAATATGTTGCAAACTGACCTGTTTTCAGATAGGAAACCCTCGGTTTGGGTGTCCCAATCGTTCTTCTAAAACCAATTCATGCAGTTTGCTATGTTTTGTCCTGTTTAAAATAGAAATGCAACATATTACGCTCACAATGTTTTCCCTACTCACTTTTCTTTTAGGAAAACAATTACACCTTCTCTATTCTCTCTTTCACAAAGAATTCATACAATTTTCTAGACGATTGGAATAGAAATATAATTCACATGGCTTTCTCTACTCGCTTGTTTCGTGTAATATTTGTGATTGTTTAACCCCTTGTAGTACACTTAGAACTGAACTCTGTTTAAGCACGTTAAGTAATATTTTTACTTTCTCTACTACGTATAAGGAAGTATTATATACCACCAAAAGTTCGATGTCGAGATTTCACCGGAAGTATGTTTTGAGGCCCCCTGAATCCAAGAAAAGGGCTTTTATAAAAAGGTCTGTAGACAACACAACTCAAAAATGAAAAGTCGGTTAGAAACCAAACTTGGCATTTAAGTTTAATGTCTTTCAAAGTAACGATGCGAAGATTTTGAAAAAAAAATCCTCCATTCTAAGCTACCCTTTACGTAGTAAATTTCTCGAAAATTTTTATTTTCTGGATAATGCCTCTAACGATTTTGATAAAATGCGATATGTTTGAGATACTTTTATTGGAAACGGAATCTATATTTTGAGTTTTCTGGTTATAGCCTATGCTGCCCTGTTTAATCTGGATTACGTTTGCGTAACTGGTAAACCGTAAGAGATAGACGAAATCTTACTGTACGAAAACACAATTTATCTCCAAATATATATATATATATATATATATATATATATATATATATATTTTTTTTTTTTTTTTTTTTTTTTTTTTTTTTTTTTTAATAGTAGAGCGAACTACTTGGAATAAATTTCTCGTTATTTATGTGAGGTTTGCCAAACCTAAACCTTTCTCAAGTGGAAGGTGTTATTCACTTTTTTCAATACTTCCTCTAGTTATTAAATAAGTAAAAGGTGTATCTTCACGTCACAAGATTTTCGTCCGCTGTTTTATGGAAGACTTGCATTGTTTATGTAGCAGAATCCTTTATATGCAAATGGTGCGTGGTTGCTCTGGAGTGCGGAAGACCAACAAATTTCCCAAGAGCGCGCAAATGGATCGTGCTCTGGTGACACCTAACTTGCTTTTTTTGCACCTAGCAGAATTTATTATTGAAGTGTTCTTTGGGCTTCTCCAGTGCACACGCAAAGGCGCTGCTTTTACTTATTTATAATAAACGTACGGTTACAGCAGAGCAGATACAACTTACGTCTTGTATATTGTCTGGCTTCCTTTAGGGAGTACGACTTTGTACACACCATCCCTCAGTGCAATGACAATAGCGTTACTGATGCCAAGGTCACTAGTTCAAACCCGAGCCAAGCTCGGTCGTCGAGGTACTGCTACTAATGCAGAATATGTTGCTTTTTTACTGTAGCCGTTGTAGCTATGTTGCCATAGCAAGCCGTAGTTACGGCTAATAACAAATTATTCATTTATTTCCTCAATTTGCAATTCATTTTCTAACGATAACTGCCTGTTTTTGACATTAAAGACTTTTCAAAAATTCCGCCTGGAAGCCGGAAAAATGGTTTAAATGTTGGGCATGTCCTGGAATTTCCGTACATCTGGGAATCCTAAATGACAAAGAACGTTTTATTTTCTAAACTAAATCATTTATTTATTTATTTATTTTTTTTTTTTTTTTTTTTTTTTTTTTTTGCTATTTATTTTGCGTTGCTTTAGTTACCTCATATTGTGACGGATTTATAAGGATTTGTAAGCAAATACCTCGTAGATCACAGTTAGCCGAACAATTAGCCTTCCAGATGTCATCCCTGGAAGTACAGAGGGAACATGCAGAGTAACTGCAGTTCTACCTCTGTGACGGTAGATGACACTAGGGAAGCATCCAGTCTATCTGCTTTCATTATTTGTGGATAGATGGCACAGCATTAACTATTATCGTCCAGTTTTCATTTATACTATTATTTTAGACGTAGGATGGAACATTGGGTCGTGATATTAAATATACGATCTAGTATTTATCTAGAAGGCTGAAGGAACCACGAAAAATCAGAGATGTTACCGCCTAGGCATTCCGCTCGGAAAATCATTTATTCATGGCTACAAAGCTATGGTGAAGTGATATAACCATACCATAAATACTACCATAGCGGATAGAACTAGGTGCTCTGTGGGATAGAAGAGATAGTGAAATACTGTTTTGAAACATCGTTTCCTTGACACATAATATAGGATGGTATTTTACAATAATGGGTATTATAATTAGCGAAGAACAGTGGGAAATATCTGCTTACATGATTTTACGCTGAAAAATTAAACCATAATGCAAATTATGTATTTTTTAAGCATTGTATCTAGAACCAACTTTTGTCTTTTTGCTTAAATAATTTAAATTGCGTTTATGTTCGCAACAATTAGTAGCGAATTTCTTTTCTACTATTTTTAATTTAGCCCTCTCTTTAGATAGCAGGATTTTAGTTCTAACTAAATTTCTATTGAGGTTTCTAATTCTTTTCTTCAGTGTAGCAATTTCATTATTGACACTTGTGTTTGTGACCTTGGAGGAATTAGAACTGTTTTCTGTGAATTCCTCATTGTTGAAGGACGGCGCGTTTGAAATAAGAACTGGTTGACTGGATCCTGCATCTGGTAATTTACTGATTGTTGAATATTGCTTTTTCAGTAATTTTTTGTCTCTGTTTTGTGGAGATTTTCGGGATTTATGCACTGTAGTTAAGTACCTGGGTAAATTAGGAAATATACAGGGAATTGCCCCTGGCTTTAACCGCCATTTAATTCTAGGGATTTCAACTAGTTTTCCATGCACAACGAATGAATCAACTTTCACTAAAAAGTCCTCTGGAAAATGTTTGTCACAAATACTAGATTTAACAGATAATTTAGAGTCTTTCCTAGGAATAGACCTTTCCCATTTGTAAAAGAGATTTTTATCTTTAGGAGGAGTAAAAAAATGTCTAGCTTCTGAGCAGTTTGTGTATCCTGAACGACACCCGAGTACAAAACAAGTTGGCATTTTTAATCAATTATTGATGTTGCTTGAAACTTACGTTTTGAAGAACACACACATTTATGCACAAAATTAGAAGCAATTTCACAAGTTATGTACCTAATTACTCACAATACACAACGCATACGTATAAAATTATGTCTGTACTTCCGAATCACATACTAGGCAGTTCGGCCGCATTTTAAGGCGACTGCGATCGCCACGCCGCAGTTTCGGTCAGTTGCCACGGGACCACGGATCATGGAGTGAACTAGTGGGAGAGCTCACACTTTCTCTTCTATCCGCTATGGTACTACTAAAGAACATGTATACGATAAATATCAAGAACAAGAAGAACAGAAATTACGAGACCATCTACAACACTTTCAAAACATTTAGACACATAATAATAACAAAAACACACTAAAAACCCCTAACATACAAAAATACACTATACATACAAAAACTACCAATGAGCCATGCAGCAACATCAAAATAAAATAAAAACAAGCAACAAAACCTAGGATCTTCTTTGGGCAGAAGCACATGAATGGAGCCATGGATGTGGAACATGGGAACTGACACAGATACACAAAGTACACAAATTACAACACACTACACTACACAATGTCAACAAAAACACAATTAACACAAATACGCACCAAAGCCGAGGGAAATCCCAACCCGAAAACGAAACAAATACCACACTAGGCTGAAGAGGGATTTCCCTAAACATGCCCAAAATAAACATTTTTCATTCCATTACCAAAGAACGCTCACTCAAACCAGCTGGTGAACACCCTGGGGCAATATGACCATCGCCTTCCTAGGCGGAGACAGAGCTACCGCTTACCCAAGGACGCCCTTGGCTGGTAAGTACCGCTTTCCCTTCACAAACCGCCAAATGTAACTACACTTGGCACCACCACTCATGTCGCCTATCCCTCTCGGTTTCCTGTCACTGGCACTGCATTGCTCGACGGTTCCACAAGCGGCCGACGAAGTAAACAGTAGGGCAATGGTCGCTTGGATGGCTAGACATCCAAGATCTGACACATCTCGCCCCCAGTGACAATACAGGAACCCAACCTGCGCCATCGGAGACACAAAAACACCAAAGCTTGTATAACCTTGACAACCACCTCACGGGTAAATCCGTAATTAAACCAGAGCGAGTAGAAAGACAAAGTGTGATCACTCCACTGCTCTTCCATATGATTATACAAGAGCTACCTGGCGCCTCCGTCAGGTGGCAGCAAAGTCGTTAGTGTGGCTATTTACAGCGCGTTTCGCTGGATATTGCATTGGAGTATTGTTGTGTATGGTTGCTGTGTTTGTTACAGTGCGATGAATTGTGGTTAATTTTTATGAAACTGTGAATTTATAGAAATAATCGACATGCCTATGTGTTTAGTGCCTGGTTGTAGATCTGGATATAACAAATCTAAAGGTAAACATTTCTTTACACCTCCAAAATATAAACTACTGTTTTCTAAATGGGAGAGAGGGCCATACCAAGAAAGGACAAGTGCTTTTCATCTAATATTTACGTGTGTGATTCACATTTTTCAGAAGAACTTTTGATAAATGTAGACAAGTTTCTAGTTAATGGAGAAAATGTAGAGATTGCTTTTTCCTAATCTTCCTAAATACTTATCACACCCAATACATTCCCGTAAACTACCTTCACAGAGACCATCAAAAAGGGTTGAAAGAGATACCAATTTAGAAGACAGTGGGAATCATGCAGAAGGCTTTCAAAATACGACTGTTAATTTTCCCCTCGCAAGGGATACCAGTAGACATTTTAATAATAAAGTAGGCCTACTTAAGAAAAGGTCAAATCAACAACACCGTAATATAATTAGACTAAAATGCCAAATGAAAGTATCCAATGCCAAGATTCAAGTACTTGAAAGGAAAGCAAAGCCAATGGAAGTAGTAGCAATATCGATGAATGTGATGGAACAAAATACCTAAGTAAAAACTAAAAATTGTTGATACAATTTTGAAAATATCAAAGGCAACTAAAAAGAAAGGCATGAAATATTATGAAGTATTTCCTTTCTATAGCCTGCTTTAAAAAAAATCAAGTCACCCAAAAGATACATTGTTTAAATCACAATCTTCTACAACTTCCATCAGCATCACATTTAAGAAAGTTAATCAAAGGTCTTAAATGTCCTTATGACATTAACATCCATGCTGGAAATGCAGTATCTGAATTTTTAAAGGATAAGAATGAAAACGAACGATGTGAAGTTTTAATTTTTAACAAAGTAAAGATAAAAGAAGTTCGATTAGATTCTAGTTCTTTGAAAGTTGATGGGTTTGTAGATTTGGGGGATTTAATCCCCGAAAAAAGTAAAAATGAATTGACCAATCACGTCCTGGTATTGTATAATTGGATGCAACCTGTAGTTATCTGCACAAGTAGAAACGCAACTCCAGGGGACATTTTGGCACACATTTTAATGCAGGTTATCATTCAACTGGAAGGTTCAGGAGCTAGAATACTTGGTTTTACATCAGACGGGAGCCAATCTAACAAGCAACTGTGGAACTGTTTGGGAGTATGTGGCAAACGTAATAATGTTAAATGTTCGGTAGCCCATCCTACCGATACAAGCAGGCGATTTTGGGCTTTCTCAGACTTTGTGCACATAATTAAATGCATAAGAAATAATGTGCACAAAAACTACGAAGTTTCTTACAGCAATGAAAACGTACATTTTCTGTGCTGTAGACGCCTTTATGAAGCTGATACTTGTTCTCAGTTTTCGAGAATGAGAGTCTGCCCCAAACTTACGAAAGTTCATATCAACCCAAATACATTTTAAAAAAATAATGTGAGGCTTGCTTTCCAGCTGTTTAGCCGATCTGTGGCTGATAGTATTAAATTCTTCCGGGAGACACACTTTGCTGGATTCGAAGGAAGTGAAAAAACGGAACAATTCACCAGAAAGCCTCGTAGATGTATTAAAGGCACCACTGCCTATAAATGGGCTGTACAAAGGATCAAACAAAGTCGATATACTTACGAGTTGGAGATCACTTCTTAATGAAGAACAGAATACTTTTACTTCTGAAAGGACATTACATTTGTGGAGAAATTGACTGAAATACCTACTGACAGCCAAGTTAAATCAAGATACAATAGAAATACAAGTGGCTTGTACTATTCTTGCAGCAAAGTTAACTCTTCATTCACAGGAGATTATATTTTACTTTATTCCTTTAATGCCATTTTGCATTCTAGTGGTAACATTATTGTCTTGAATTTCTGTGAATGGCTGTCAGAATGTGCATGTGTGAATTAGTTATTGTTAAACGACACTATTCTCCTCCTTTGCTACTTTTCCAGGTGAATTTCCTGCTAAACGCTAATGTTTGTATTAGCATTGTACCGCACTAACAGTTGCACTGCCATCTGTGCGGCGGAACACATGAACTACAGCAGTGATCACACTTCTCCTTCTAAACGCTCTGATTAAACGGATAGGTACCGTGGCCACCTTGCCATCCGCCTGGGTTAACCCAGGCGACTCGTACTCACTCCTGGACTCCTACCAAAGAACGACAACTAATTCTTCTCCTAGCTCACTGACAAATCATCAACGAAAAAAAAAATCCCACAACCCTTACGTCAACAAAAAAAAAAAAAAAAAACCCCTTTTCCACAACCGTAAAGGACACAGTTACAAACAAAAAAAAAAGAAAGAAAGAAAAACACTCGCCCACAAACCAGCCGTTACTGCCGTCTATTTAAAAAAAAAAAAAAAAAAAAAAAAACGTTCACTGCCAGTAGAGTGTCTTACCCTGACTTGACTTGGCAAAAAAAGGAGGACGGTCTGCAAGATGTTCTGCAACCGCAACCTCCCAGTGCCTATGACCTATGCCCCTCGTTTAATGAATTGGGAAGAGAAAATGGCAATATTTTAACTCCAATTCTTAAATTAAAGTTATTTAAAGAATTGGAATTAAAATGTGGTGATTTGCTCTTCCAAATTGCTAGGATCCCCAGGGCAGAGCACTGGGCCCCGAACTGTCAACAATAACGCTCCTCCCACATTGCCAGGATTTCAAATTTTTAAATATTACTGTCATAGATCAACAATCTCAAAAGAATGTTGGCAAAGGAAAATTTTGTAATGCCTTGGTTTATCAAATAACAATTATCAACTTTGAAAAAAACACGTTTCACAATTTTTATAATTTTCCTAAAACTTTATAATTCACCTACTGCTTAATATTAAAATTACAGAAAAATCACTCCCATTATTTATTTCTATACTCTCAGTTTGTTGATTGCAAGTAATCGGATATCATATTCAGAGCCGTAGGTTTCCAGGAAATGCAGCGCACTCTCTACAACACGTGTTTTCCTAATAATGAATCACACGGAAGCACATGACCAATGTGCATACCCTGCCTTAGGTTTGCTGGCGTATTTCTCTCTTACACGTAGGCACCAATTACTGTTCAAAATGCTGCTTGTACTCTGATAGGTGCATAAGAAGTTAAAAATATGAAATTAATTGTTATGTAAAACAATTGAAAAGGTTGAAATAAAAATAAAAGTAGATCCTTTATTAATTTTCTTCTTTCCAGTAAGTAATTTAACTTCTTCATGGAGTTTAAATAAAATTTCCTTACGAAAAATCCTGTCATTTTCATTAATTAATCACATTGGATGAATATTATTCACTGCCAAACAAAATACTGAAAAACTTAGCTTTAAACCTCATTAACATTAAGAAGCTAGATGCACTTCTCTGGGTCACATCAAACCCACGCACACCTTGTTTGGCGCTCTGTTTCAATGCTCATTCATACTAATTCATAACAGATTGTTGTTCGAAACATACTCCTCAACAAGAATGCCAATTTCATTAATATACAGATAAGAGGAAACGTTAACTAAGGAAAACTGGCAGGGTATGCAATAAATCACCCACATCCATTGACGCTACGCACCTGGCTTTGAGGTCCCCTGAATAGAAAAAAAAAAGCATTTTCAGAAAAACGTCCGTGAGCGTGTGTGTTTGTATGCGTTGTGTGTGTGCGCGTGTCTGTGAACAATGTAACTCAAAAACGAAAATTTGATTAAAAAATCTGATGTGTTGCACTCACATGGCTTTCTCTACTCTTGTACTAACCATTCTTACAAACTCTTATTCCTATATCTTCTTCGTGTTAGTTAAAATAAACATTTTACAAATTATCTTATTGCTTATTTCCTTGTAGGTGCAAGGGGAATATTGGAATACAGTAGGCTTTGTGCGATAGTCAAATCTTTTAAAGCTTTGAGATTCCGTTCTCTTTGTACACGTAACATATAAAAAAATGAACGATGACCCATTTCACGAAAGTTCCAAGTTTTCCGAAACTCACACACATAACAAGGAATATCTCCGAAATGGTTCACCCTACAAGAAAATTTATTGAGACATAAATTGTGTATTTTAGCAAGATCTACATTTTTTGTATAATATAATTTGTTCTATCTCTAACGGTTTACCAGTTATGCAAAAGTCGTCCAGAGTAAATACGACTACAGGGGCTATAGCCAGAAAATTCAAGATATACATTTCATTTGTCATAAAAATATCTCAAACATATGACATTTTAATCAAAATCGTTAGAGCCATTTTCAAGAAAATCAAAATTTTCGAAAAATTTTCCATGTAAAGGGTAGTTTAGGGTGGGGCTATTTTCTTCAAAATCTTCGTGTCACATCCTTGAACAACATTAAACTTCAATACCAACTTTGGTTTTTAACCGACTTTTCGTTTTTGAGCTATGCTGTCCACAGGCTGACAGACTGGCAGACTGACAGACTGACAGACACAGACACACACACGGACCTTTTTCTAAAAATGCTTTTTTTGGATTCAGGGGGCCTCAAAACATGTATTTCCGGTGAAATCTCGACTTAGAATTTTTGGGTGGAATACAATACTTCCCCTACTTACCAGTAGAGAAAGTAAAAACTTCCTATTTAATATCTTTCAAGGACGCAACATCAAGATTTTTAAGAAAATTCCTCCACCCTAAACTACCCTTTAATTAAAATTGTTTTCGAAAATTTACATTTTCTCGAAAACAACTAACGCTCCTTATTAAAATACAATATGTTTGAGATACTTTTATGGCAAATTAACTATATATCTTAAATTTTCTGGCTATAGCCCACGAAGTCCTGTTTACTCATGATGACTTTTGCATAAGTGGTAAACCAGAAAACATAGGCCAGGTCTTAATATACAAAAAATGTATTAATCGTTAAAACACAATTTATGTCCAAATATTTTTTTTTTTTTTTTTTTTTTTTTTTTTTTTTTTTTTTTTAAGTGAACCATTTTGGAGATATTCCTTGTTATTAATGTGAGTTTTGGAAAACAAACTTTCATCAAATGAAATTTCGTTATTCATTTCTTATGCTTTAGCCGTGCAAAGAGAACGGAATCCCAAAGCATGAAAAGATTTGACTATCGCTCAAAGTCTAGTGTATTCTCATATTCCCCTTGTACCTACAAGGAAATAAGCAATAGAATACCTTCTGCAAATGTTTATCTGGAATAAAATGAAGAATATATAGGAATGAGAGTTAGTAAGAATAGTTCGTACAAGAGTAGAGAAAGTCATGTGAGTGCAAGACATCAGATTTTTTTACTTTATCCAGTCCTTCTGAATCCAACAATAAAACGGTATTTATTAAAAAAGTGTCAAACATATAATGTATGCGTGTCTTGAATCACAGAAGACAAAAGTGAAATCTATAAACACCAAACTCGTATTTTGTAATAATCTTTCAAAGCTACGAGGTTCTACTCTAAATTTTTCTTTACATGGAACATTTTCCCTAATTTTTTATTTTCTCAAAAATGACTACAATGTTTTTTTATTAAACTACCATATTAATATATTTACTTGACAAACAAAATGAAGATATTTAATTTTCTGCGAAAAGCCTCATCTACAAAAACACAAAAACCCTGGTTTTTGTTCGGATTGCTTTGACCTTCGCAAGGTATATTCATAATATGAAACATGAAAACCAAAAAAAGGTCTGTTAAAAATACCATTTTAATACATTCATGAATCTCTTTTTGATATGGTTAATTAATTTTTCTTCGACCAAATTTTTAAAAGCTAAAAAGTGTGGCAAGCTTATTATTCAGTTTTTGAAGTTTTTCATTATGAGTTATGCAAAATAATTTAAATTATTTCCGATTATCTATTTAGTATTTTAATTAATGCAAAACAAGATTTAAACGATTTATTTCTCCTGAACGCTTTAAGCTAAGAAGTTAGAAGCATTCGTTTCAACAATGATTTTGAATAGTGGAAAAAATTAAGGAAAAAAAAATTGGAAAGAAAGTTTACATAAATGCTACAGCTCCAATTGAATTGCTATTTGTGGCTTTAGAAAGCATAAATGAACAGATTAAAAACATTATAAAAAGGAGAACAAACAATCAAAGTTTTCAGTTACTGCCAAAATTCACGCCTAGATAGCCTTAAAACAGAAACTGTCTGAATGACTTATTTAGTCGGGTGTTGGACTACTGAGGTATGTTGAGTTTTTATTTTAAGTTGATAGTGTCGTCAGCCCAATATATTTATTAATTTAGTTATTTATTTAATATGGCAAAAAATCGCAGCAGCGTCGGAAAAAGAGCGTACATTTTGCTCGTGTGTATTTCTAAAACGTTTCGCTACAAATCTGTAAGGTTTTAAGGTTAACAGCCACACCAGTTCCATCTGGCTTTCTTCTCCCGACTTAAAGTAGTGGAAGTAACATTACTTCTACCAATAGGCTGTTTATTGCCAATTTCAGCTTGCCTTGGTGCACAGAAGTTACATAAAATAGATAACGAATGCTGTTGGCTTATGAATTCATATTTTCTTTCCTTAGCATATGAAAAGATACACAGAAGGTGAACGCGGAACTTTTAGATGAAAATAATAAATATTTTACAGTGCGCCTCTTGCAACTGAATTGCATATGGAAATTATTGGGCTTGAGGCCGGTGCAGTATAAGCAAAGAGAGTAAACACACACTGCACACTCGGGGCAAAGAAATTTTTCCTCAAGACAAATCGTTAAACTCTGGTAGGAGAGCATATTTAGAGATAACTGGAGAGAGATCGCTTTGTGAATAAAGAAAACCGTGCATTTACAAAGCGGGAACAGCCGCAAAAGGAAGCGTCTTGAAAAATGTAAATATGTTGCAGAAAGTTTAAAAGCAGCTGTATGCCATTGATATGCCAGAAACAAACTCTTGGCCGTCAAAAGTGTATTGGTTTACAAAGACCATCGATTTCACTACGCGGACAACATAAAACAGTAAACAAATAAAGAAACAAGGAAAACTTGCAAAAAGGACCGTTTCGTAAGAAATGCTACATTCACATAATTTTGTGTAACAATGGTGTCAGGAGTGGGATTTGTCATATTGTTACAATACTGTGTTTGTGCAAATGATAACTATAAAAATAATAAGGTAATTCTTATTTAAACCGGTGTTTTTTTACTCAAAACGTTGTACACAGGAAATACGTATATATTTTGAGACCCCCTGAATCAAAAAAAAAAAAAAAAAAAAAAACATTTTTAGAAAAAGGTGTGTGTGTGTTTCAGGGATGCGACACGAAGATTTTGAAAAAAAATTGCTCCACCCTAAACTACTCTTTACACGGGAAACTTTTCGAAAATGTTTATTTTCATCAAAATGGGTCTAGTGATTTTGATTGAAATGGCATATTTTTAAGATATTTTTATGACAAATGAAATATATATATTGAATTTTCTGGCTATAGCCCCAGTAGTCGTATTTAATTTGGATTACTTTTGCATAACTGGTAAACCGTAAGAGATAGACCAAATCTTACTATAGAAAAAATGTAAATCTTGCTAAAATACACAGTTTATTTAGGAATAATTATTTTTGCAGAGTGAACCATTTTGGAGATATGCCTTGTTATTTTGGAGATCTTATTCTTCTGTCAAATATCACATCATTATTCATTTTCTTATAAGTTGACCGCGCAAAGAGAACGGAATTTGAAAGCTTTAAAGGATTTCACTATCGCTCAAAGGCTACTGAATTCCCACACGTCCGTTGCACGTGCAAGAAAACGAGTAATAAGATAATTTCTGCAAATGTTTATCTCAACACAAAAAAGATAGAGGAATGGGTTTGTAAGAATAGTGCAAGAGCAGAGAAAGTCCTGTGAGTACAACACAAGTGAGCCTACATGTTAATAGGCTTAAAAACATATATCACTCAAATTTCACCCAGGTCCCCTGTATTAAGGATTAAGCTACACACAAAACACGTTAGGCAAGCAATTTTCCTGTGTGTTAAAATAAATTTAGCGACTAACTGAGAGATAGACTCCAAATTTCCCATGGGAAAAGCGGCACTAGCTTTAGTCCTCCTGGATTTTCCCGAGAATGTATCTTTATAAATTTCCGTTGACTCTCCCCCAGGCAATTTGTAACTGGATATACCACTTACAAAATTCTGCTTTGGTTTTTTCACTGCAAAATGAGAGGACGATTTAACTGTTGTTATAACAGTATCGGGCTTTAAGTTGTAGCTTTTGCAGTTTATTAAACATTAAACATCCCCAAAACTTTAGTACGGAGATTATTTTTAGATTGTTTATGTACCTGTTTGTGTGTAACTGGATAAACTCAAAAAGAATTGTACCATTATCGCTTACTTCTGCAATTAGCATAGAAGAGTGGAACTTTAAAAGATGAATTATTCAGGTATTACTTTCTCTACTGGTAAGTAGGGGAAGTATTGTATTCCACCCAAAAATTCGAAGTCGAGATTTCACCGGAAATACATGTTTTGAGGCCCCCTGAATCCAAAAAAAGCATTTTTAGAAAAAGGTCCGTGTGTGTGTCTGTGTGTCTGTCAGTCTGTGGACAGCAAAGCTCAAAAACGAAAAGTCGGTAAAAAACCAAAGTTGGTATTTCAGTTTAATGTCTTTCAAGGATGCGACACGAAGATTTTGAAGAAAATAGCCCCACCATAAACTACCCTTTACATGGAACATTTTTCGAAAATTTTGATTTTCTTGAAAATAGCTCTTACGATTTTTATTAAAATGTCATATGTTTGAGATATTTTGATGACAAATGAAATGTATATCTTGAATTTTCTGGCTATAGCCCCTGTAGTCGTATTTACTCTGGACGACTTTTGCATAACTGGTAAACCATTAGAGATAGACCATATCATACTATACAAAAAATGTAGATCTTGCTAAAATACACAACTTATGTCCAAATAAACTTTCTTGTAGGGTGAACCATTTCGGAGATATTCCTTGTTATGTGTGTGAGTTTCGCAAAACTTAGAACTTTCGTGAAATGGATCATCGTTGTTCACTTTTTTTATATGTTAAGTGTGCAAAGAGAATAGAATGTCAAAGCTGTAAAACATTTGACTATTGCACAAAGCCTACAGAATTCTACCATTCCTCTTGCACCTACAAGGAAATAAGCAATAAGATGATTTGTACAAATGTTTATCTTAACTAACACGAAGAAGATATAGGAATAAGAGTTTGTAAGAATGGTTAGTACAAGAGTAGAGAAAGTCATGTGAGTGTAAGACGTCAGATTTTTATTTCTCATATTTTAACCTAGGTTCACAAGAAATAGGCGTTCTCATTCCGCTAAGAAAGTAAATAAATAAATACGTTTTTGAGTTCTGGTCATAATTCACAGCTCCCAAACTCTTCACTTCAGGAAGCAGACGTGCGTCCGTTATATATAGGAGGTAGAGAAGACATTTATTAGCTAGAAGTGACAATGCATTCCTTTCTCCCTGCTGAGAGATCTGCTCATCAGTGTTTTGTTGAGAACAGAAGAGAAGGGTTCGCAGTGACAAATGCATTTAAGTACAACAATAAAGTTTGATGCACCAGTGGAAACTTGCTTCGCGAAAGGGGAATGGGATGAAGTAAACGACTCAATGTTATGAGGGGAGGCTCACCCAAGACAGCAGGGTGATACGCATTTCCCTTAGTTCAATGACCGATGCATGTGCAATATTGAGAGACAACACGTGACGTCAGACAGGCGAAAGGACGCCAATCCTTTCTCACAAATATATTAACACTAGCTGAAATACCCAGCGCTGCCCCTGGTTTGACATATCCCAGGCTATTTAAGCTAAGTTGCACTTAGCTTAGTCAAATCCTCTAAAGCTTTGAGATCCCGTTCTCTTTGTACACGTAACATATAAAAAAAAATGAATAACGATGACCCATTTCACGAAAGTTCTAAGTTTTCCGAAACTCACACACATAACGAGGAATATCTCCGAAATGGTTCACCCAACAAAACAATTTATTGAGACATAAATTGTGTATTTTAGTAAGGTCTACATTTTTTGTATAGTATGATTTGGTCTATCTCTAACGGTTTACCAGTTATGCAAAAGTCGTCCAGAGTAAATACGACTACAGAGGCTATAGCCAGAAAGTTCAAGATATACATTTCACTTGTCATAAAAATATCTCAAACATATGACATTTTAATGAAAATCCTTAGAGCCATTTTCAAGAAAATCAAAATTTTCGAAAATTTTTCCATGTAAAGGGTAGTTTAGGGTGGGGCTATTATCTTCAAAATCTTCTTATCGCATCCTTGAAAGACATTAAACTTAAATACCAACTTTGTTTTTTAACCAACTTTTCGTTTTTGAGTTATGCTGTCCACAGACTGACAGACACACAGACACACACACGGACCTTTTTCTAAAAATGCTTAAGTTTAAAAAAAAAAGCTTTATTCATCTCGTAGCGTATAGGAATTCACAGGAATGCTCATTGGCCCAAATGAAGCAGGTATAAAACTGGCTGTCATATTATCGCCTGGTTATATACGCGGAAAGCCAATCTTGGTGTTCGCCAGTGTCATCAAACCAAGGAATCCTTTACAAAGTTTATGGGTGACGTACAAGAAAGCGAAGTAACCTTGTATCTAAAGGAAAGTTATAATTGGAGTATTTTGCTTCAAGTGGCGGGCGGATCAGTTTAAGTTACACTTTTAGCATTTCCAAGCACACAGTGGGCGTGGTGAGGGATCCACTTTGCTGTTCGATATCCGGTGTCGTAGGGCGAGCGAGTCACGCTGTTTGAATTAATAACAACTTCTACCCCCTCAACTTTATTCAAACGGCGCAACCTTACACTAGAAAGTAACCCCTTCGCATAAAAACAGCCCCTCGCGAAAATATTAGTGAAACTTTACCACAAGCATTGCTCAAAATCATATACTATAACAGTTTGTATCTAAAACTATCCACATTCATAGGAAATATTACGTCCCACTTGAGATTTTGCTGAAATTACCGCTTTTAGTTTCTATATAAACCACGTACATGGGACGTAGGGAAGAAATTGCATTCCACCCAAAATTTAGTCACTGAGCTTTCATTGGAAATATGTTTTAGATCTCCTTAATCTAAAAAACAGTTTTTTAAAACAGTCTGTGTGTCACTGTGTCTGTATGTGAGTGTCTATGAGTGCTTTTGTATACTTTTGTGCCCTTTTTTTAAATACCTGTACTATTTTTTTTTTTTTTTTTTTTTTTTTCCCACCGATTCCGCTTTTCGTTTTTCCCCTATTGTTCCCTAATTTTATTCTGTCACATACGTACACACATATAAACACCCATGGTCGAGGTTGGACTCAAACCCGATCCCTCTGAGCGGCGGAGTGCAAAGATACATGCCCCAGGTCTACGTCTACGAGGATCAGCTACCTTCAGAAATAGCCAGATAGTTATTATCCTAAAAATGTAGAGCTCACAGAATTGTGCATTTTGTGTCAGTTTATTTTACTTTCCATAGCATATACTTTAAACTAAATGCTGTCTTTCGAATAACTATACTGATGAAAAAATAGAATACCTTGAAGTCTATCAACTAGTTCAAAATGAGCGTTCTTAAAAAATACTGAAACAATAAACAAAGGTAAAATAAAATACATAGGTAACACTGGTAGATGTAAAACAATTTAAGCAATCTACAATTGTTTATAAATTGCAGGCTATGGTAACTTACAGGACCCTCACACCACTTGGCGGCCGTGTGAGTCAAAAGTACAACCAAGGTCAAGCTACCTAACATGAGTGCAGAACAAAGAGTTTGGAGAATGTTCCGGAAGCATCGAATGCCGGTTTCTTTGTGATAGTTTCGAGAAATGCGAATTTCCAGAAAAATCCATGCTATGTCGTTCTGTCCAAAACAGTATGCAGGACGAAGACGGGCAGCGTGTGAGACAAAGAGAGCTGTAGTAGTTGCGTGTTATGGAATAATGGCCGTGGAACGAGACAGCTGTTAGCAGTTCGAGTGTAATGTGAGAGAACTGCAAGTGTCGATAGAGACGTTTTGCGACATTAAGCGTCACGTCGGAGTTGTAGTGAGAAGCAGTTTTAGTGAGTAGAACCGTCAAAACCAGCAGTTTCTTACACAGAGAGAACTGAAAGACAGAAAAGTGTGTGTCAAGATTAAAGGGCACAGAACAGATGTGAGTTGCAAGGTCATGACTGTGTTAAGTATAAAACAGAACTGTGTTTTGGTGCTTCAGTTTTAAAAGAAAAAAAATAAAGTGGCAGAAATAGTAACTGGACTGAGTTGTTACGCACTGGTGTCAGTGGTGGAATTTGTCAAATTGGCATTTTGTTAGAATACGAATCGGAATTAAGCCTTGGAAGCCTTTCCGGAGAATCCCTTACGCCTTGTAATTTACAACCACATATATTGCATGTGAATAACAGTGACTACTTTTATCACAGTGAATTTCAATGCAGGAAGCCGGAGCACGGAGCACGGAGCTTAGCACCCGCCAATGTAAGTTTAGGGCGACTAAGTAAACCGTAAGGTAGCTTAGATGTTAAGATTAATGGCGCTAGCAGCGTACGTAGTATTGAACTAAAGTTGGCAATGCAGACTAGGTGTGAAAGTTTCGTGGAATTTATTATAGGTAGCTTATGTTCACACTACCGAGAGGACTTGGCCGAACAGCAGTTTCGCATATGTTACCTTCTCTGTGGGCTAAGTGAGAGCAAGTGCTAGATTCCACTCAACAGAAATACTTACGTTTTTAGAATACAATACAGACAGCATTTAAAACAATCTAATGTGTTGCACTCACATGACTTTCTCTACTCTTGTACTAACCATTCTTACAAACTCTTATTCCTATATCTTCTTCGTGTTAGTTAAAATAAACATTTGTACAAATTATCTTATTGCTTATTTCCTTGTAGGTGCAAGGGGAATATGAGAATACAGTAGGCTTTGTGCGATAGTCAAATCTTTTAAAGCTTTGAGATTCCGTTCTCTTCGTACACGTAACATATAAAAAAATGAACAACGATGACCCATTTCACGAAAGTTCTAAGTTTTCCGAAACTCACACACATAATAAGGAACATCTCCGAAATGGTTCACCCTACAAGAAAATTTATTGAGACATAAATTGTGTATTTTAGCAAGATCTACATTTTTTGTATAGTATGATTTGGTCTATCTCTAACGGTTTACCAGTTATGCAAAAGTCGTCCAGAGTAAATACGACTACAGGGGCTATAGCCAGAAAGTTCAAGATATACATTTCACTTGTCATAAAAATATCTCAAACATATGACATTTTAATGAAAATCGTTAGAGCCATTTTCAAGAAAATCAAAATTTTCGAAAAATTGTCCATTTAAGGGTATTTTAGTGTGGGGCTATTTTCTTCAAAATCTTCGTGTCGCATCCTTGAAAGACATTAAACTTAAATACCAACTTTGTTTTTTAACCAACTTTTCGTTTTTGAGTTATGCTGTCCAAAGACTGACACACAGACACACACACGGACCTTTTTCTAAAAATGCTTTTTTTTTTTATTCAAGGGGCCTCAAAACATATATTTGCGGTGAAATCTCGACGTCGAATTTTTGGGTGGAATACAATACTTCCTCTACTTTACTATGTGATACAGAAAGTAAGAAAAAAATCTGTCGTATTATCGCCTGGTTATATACGCGGAAAGCCAATCTTGGTGTTCGCCAGTGTCATCAAACCAAAGAATCCTTTACAAAGTTTATGGTTGACGTACAAGAAAGCGAAGTAACCTTGTATCTAAAGGAAAGTTATAATTGGAGTATTTTGCTTCAAGTGGCGGGCGGATCAGTTTAAGTTACACTTTTAGCATTTCCAAGCACACAGTGGGCGTGGTGAGGGATCCACTTTGCTGTTCGATATCCGGTGTCGTAGGGCGAGCGAGTCACGCTGTCTGAATTAATAACAACTTCTACCCCCTCAACTTTATTCAAACGGCGCAACCTTACACTAGAAAGTAACCCCTTCGCATAAAAACAGCCCCTCGCGAAAATATTAGTGAAACTGTACCACAAGCATTGCTCAAAATCATATACTGTAACAGTTTGTATCTAAAACTATCCACATTCATAGGAAATATTACGTCCCACTTGAGATTTTGCTGAAGTTACCGCTTTCTCGAAATGATTAAAGATTTTCATCAAATTGCCTTGAAAAATAAAGTATAGTTTGAAACTTCAGGCGATATCCTGTAAAGTCCTCATTGCTGTTTTATTCTGTATATATATTTTAAATACCTGTAGTTTTTTTTTTTTTTTTTTTTTTTGGCCAATTCCTCTTTTCGTTTTTCCCCTATTGTTCACTAATTTTATTCCGTCACATACGTACACACATATGAACACCGATACCTCTGCGCGGCGGAGTGCAAAGATACATGCCCCAGGTCTACGTCTACGAGGATCGGCTACCTTCAGAAATAGCCAGATAGTTATTATCTATCCTAAAAATGTAGAGCTCACAGAAGTGTGCATTTTATGTGAGTTTATTTTCCATATCATATACTTTAAACTAAATGCTATGTCTTTTGAACAACTATACTGATGAAAAAAGAATACCTTGAAGTCTATCAATTAGTTCAAAATTAGCGTTCTTAAAAATACTGAAACAATAAACAAAGGTAAAATAAATACATAGGTAACATTGGCAGATGTAAAAAATTTAAGCAATCTACAATTGTTTATAAATTGCAGGCTATGGTAACTTACAGGACCCTCACACCACTTGGCGGCCGTGTGCGTCAAAAGTACAACCAAGGTCAAGCTACCTAACATGAGTGCCGAACAAAGAGTTTGGAGAATGTTCCGGAAGCATCGAATGCCAGTTTCTTTGTGATAGCGTCGAGAAATGCGAATTTCCAGAAAAATCCATTCTATGTCGTTCTGTCCAAAACAGTATGAGGGACGAAGACGGGCAGCGTGTGAGACAAAGAGAGCTGTAGTAGTTGCGTGTTATGGAATTATGGGCGTGGAACGAGACAGCTGTTAGCAGTTCGAGTGTAATGTGAGAGAACTGCAAGTGTCGATAGAGACGTTTTGTGACATTAAGCGTCACGTCGGAGTTGTAGTGAGAAGCAGTTTTAGTGAGTAGAACCGTCAAAACCAGCAGTTTCTTACACAGAGAGAACTGAAAGACAGAAAAGTGTGTGTCAAGATTAAAGGGCACAGAACAGATGTGAGTTGCAAGGTCGTGAAGGACTGTAGACTGTGTTAAGCATAAAAAAACTGTGTTTTGGTGCTTCAGTTTTAAAAGAAAAAAATAAAGTGGCAGAAATAGTAACTGGACTGAGTTGTTACGCACTGGTGTCAGTGGTGGAATTTGTCAAATTGGCATTTTGTTAGAATACGAATCGAAATTAAGCCTTGGAAGCCTTTCCGGAGAATCCCTTACGCCTTGTAATTTACAACCATATATATTGCATGTGAATAACAGTGACTACTTTTATCACAGTGAATTTCAATGCAGGAAGCCGGAGCACGGAGCACGGAGCTTAGCACCCGCCAATGTAAGTTTAGGGCGACTAAGTAAACCGTAAGGTAGCTTAGATGTTAAGATTAATGGCGCTAGCAGCGTACGTAGTATTGAACTAAAGTTGGCAATGCAGACTAGGTGTGAAAGTTTCGTGGAATTTATTATAGGTAGCTTATGTTCACACTACAGACAGTACTTGGCCGAACAGCAGTTTCGCATATGTTACCTTCTCTGTCTGCTAGGTGAGAGCAAGTGCTAGATTCCACTCAAAAATTATAAACAGAAATGCCATACAGAGAGCATTTTTTTTTTTTTAAAAAAATCTGATGTGTTGCCCTCACATGACTTTTTCTACTCTTATACTAACCATTGTAACAAACTCTTATTCCTATATCTCCATGTTAGTTAAGATAAACATTCGTACAAATTATCTTACTGCTTATGTCCTTGTAGGTGCAAGGGGAATATTAGAATACACAAGGCTTTGTGCGACAGTCAAATCTTTTTGACCTTTGAGATTCACGATTAACATATAAAAAATTACCAACGTTGCATTTCGCTAAAGTTCTTTCCGAAACTCACACACATAACAAGGAATATCTCCGAAATGGTGCACCCTACAAGAAAATTTATTGAGACATAAATTGTGTATTTTAGCAAGATCTACATTTTTTGTAGAGTATAATTTGGTCTATCTCTAACGGTTTACCAGTTATGCAAAAGTCGTCCAGAGTAAATACGACTACAGGGGCTAGAGCCAGAAAATTCAAGATATACATTTCATTTGTCATAAAAATATCTCAAATATATGACATTTTAATCAAAATCGTTAGAGCCATTTTCAAAAAAAATCAAAATTTTCGAAAAATCTTCCATGTAAAGGGTAGTTTAGGGTGGGACTATTTTCTTCAAAATCTTCGTGTCGCATCCTTGAAAGACATTAAACTTAAATACCAACTTTGGTTTTTAACCGACTTTTCGTTTTTGAGTTATGCTGTCCACAGACTGACACACAGACACACACACGGACCTTTTTCTAAAAATACTTTTTTTGGATTCAGGGTGCCTCAAAACATATATTTCCGGTGAAATCTCGACATCGAATTTTTGGGTGGAATACAATACTTCCCCTACTTACCAGTAGAAAAAGTAAAAAATCTGATGAGTTGGCCTCACATGACTTTCTCTACTCTTGAACTAACAATTCTTAAAAACCCTTATTCCTAAATCCTCTTCGTGTTAGTAGAGATAAGCATTTGTAGAAATTATTGTTATCTTTGTTCTTAGAAGGTATTTTTGTTTAAATGGTAACATTTTTTCGGATTTTATTGTATTACTTCATTCACGGTCGCCGAAAAAATAAATCTGCAATATATGTGTGTGAAATGCATAACAGAATGTATGGATAAACTCGACTTGACATTTCCTTTTCGAACTGTTCCTGGATTCCATAATAATTAGGAAAGTGGACTTTCCCGACCCCTGTACATTTTAGTTTTAATTTGTCGCCATCAGAAGTTTTGCTTGTTAGTTAGTTTGAACTTGATCTTCTTAGCCATAAGTTGCAGCACGTAAAGTACGGGTTCATCTTATACCCTTCAACTTTTAAGTAGTAAAGGAGGAAAAAGCCTGAAAGTGCAGTGCCATTGATATTTTTGCAGGCATGTCTCGTATTTCTTGAGCGTATTATTCAAACTTGGTTTACGCTACTTAACCAAAGAGCATTTAAAACTAGCTGGCAAAGTGCTCCAAGCAGTATCCATATCTAAAAGCTTTTTAATTCGCTCTCTGGTATACTTCGGCTTACTTAGTGAGGTATCATTCCACGTCACTCAGGACAAATCTTTTTTCTCTTCCTATTTCTTTTAGTACGCTCTAACTATGCGGTTATCTTGCGACGAATCTTTTAGGATTAGGTGAGGGATCAGTGCAGGGTAACTGTACTTACACCTCTGTGGCATTAGCGTGCAATTCGATCTATCAGGTTGCATCCGGTCCATCTGCTATAACAATTAGCATTTGGGTCTCATCCCTGTACCATACCACCTTGTTTCGTCATGAGATGGCATTAGGGTGCCATTCAACCTATTTGCTTTAATTATTTGTGGATAGATAGCGCAGCATTCACTATTACTATCTGTTTTTCATGTTTACTATTATTTTACACTCATGGTGGAACACTGGGTCGTTGTATTAAATATTCAATCTGGTATTTACCTTGGCGGATGAGGAAAACCACGAAAAGAAAGCCAGATTGGTCACCTCCGGGATTTCAACCCGAGAATTGCCGAATGCAGGTCACAGAATTTACCATCTGAGCCATTCCAATCGGTCGCAATTCTTTTAAAGAAGTTGAAATAAATTGAATATTGTTTAATCCAGAATTAACCGTTCGTCTGCGAACTGAAACGGTCATTTGCGAGTTACGTTAAGAAGAAAATACAATTATTAACCCCAGATCCACAAAGTATAGGCAAAAATTGCCTGTAGTCTTACTTTATTAAAAAAAAACTAACACTGTACATAAACCTAATTTTATGGGCGTTTATTCTATTTGTCTTTCGCCTTAAAAAGTACTATACTGTACATTTATCTGGCCAACATTTTAAAAATTGCAAATAAAAAATCAAACTTTACGCTCAAGGGTTGGTACTACATGTGACCATAACTGTGATGTGTTTAAATTTTGTACGGTAACTGAAAAGCACTTGGAACTTTTAGCTAAGCTAAACTAGCCTAAAAGCCCTACTTTGTCTATCCCTTTCAGGGCTCTAAAACACGTGGAACAAGAATAAACTAAATCAAAATAACATCTAAAAGTGGTGTAATGTATTTCTATGCGGAATTAAAAATGCATTACTATATTTCTATATTCACGGCGTTTTGCTCAGCTTTTATTTCTTTCTCTGCAGACAATGAACAACAACCTGCAATAGCTATATTTTTATGCGTGTGTGTGACTGCAGCGTTAAAAATATACACATTTAATGTAGAGTGAACTTTTCTTTTATTCATATTATGGATAATATTTTATACATGTGTGACTAATACTAAAACATTTTTCTGTGCAAATGTAGACGAAGATGGGTTTTGAAATAAAGGGAGTGTTATGTAACATATTACGTTCACTTGGAAATCTCCTTTTATTTCCCTGTACTTAAATGTTAATTAACAAAATCTCATAATGGTTCACTCTAATTACTTCCTTATTTCCTTTCTAACAATTCTGAATCGTTTCTTTGCACTGCTTAACAGCAACCATAGAATAACAAACAACTCTCGCTTCAGGCTTCCAATATTTGTTGTTATACTTTTAGTTATTAAGACTGGTATATTTTTAGGCTGATTAATAGTTGCCAAAGTGGGAGAAAGAATGCTGGAACAAGGCCAATTACCTCACAATATCTTGGCCAGTGGGTCGCGCATTGAGGTGTGAAACAAAAGGGATAGTCTATCTCCAGAGGCGGAGGCGTTGTTCATTTTGGCGACGCAGTTACGTCCATGCAAAATATATCAGGTGGTAAACTATGTGATTGCTTTGTAAAAACTGTTAAATAAAAATAAACAGTAACCAACACCCCAAAGTGGATGGATATGTATCATATACCCGGCATATGTAATACAGAATTTTTGTCAATATTGATCTCATTGATCTAATAAT
Organism: Tenodera sinensis; assembly: GCA_030765045.1. Lineage (NCBI taxonomy): Eukaryota > Metazoa > Arthropoda > Insecta > Mantodea > Mantidae > Tenodera > Tenodera sinensis. Next base: position 21,699,493 of record CM060967.1, on the reverse strand, counting down.
GTCTCAGATACAGAAAGGCGTATGTAAAGGAAGAAAATGAGGGAAGGAAAATAATGTGGGTTGACTGCCGAAGTGTAGGCTTAATCTACTTGCAGCCACTACTAGCTAGGGGAGGGGATTAGGACCTTATCCCTACATCCCTCCCTCTTTTCAAAACATCTGCATAATCCCCTTTCGGAATCACCATCAGCTACGTCGTCGTATGGCCCTTAATCTCGTCAACAGTCCTAAATTCGTTCCCTTTTAACAAGTAAATCTAGAAGTCGTTCAACTTGGGTCTCCAGGCAGCCTTATTTACTATTGCATTGTCATATTTACTCACTCTTCCATAAAGGCTTATTCATCTAATCTACTTCTTGAATCACGACAAACTTTCACCATGCAGTTTGTTAACCACCTCATGGTTCCTGCAAGAATGCAGCCAGTCAATACGTCAGTAAACAATTCCAGCGATATCTGAAGCTGGAGTCGTACTGTCTATGACAGTAATGCCAACCTTGCAATGTGTATTCACGCTAGATGAAAGCAAAGAACTCGCTCAAAATTCACAAAATCATAGCAGATTTCACAGCTCTCCTGGGCGGAGGAATATCAAAATCATGGCCTTCTTTTAAGTGTTCTTGTCCAAGCTGTGCTCAGTCGTTCCTATTAAAAGTATTTGATTCTAATTTAATTTCAGTTGCCTCTTTTACGAGTCTGTCGTAATGTCGGTTATTGCGGTGTAAAACCGCGACCTCATCAAATAAAATTCTGTGACCCACGGACAATCACAAGGCATTTATCCACTTCTACAGTACAGTCTCGAATAAAATTGCATGGATACCTAAAAATATAACATTAAGACGATATTCCTGCCGCCAAAAAAATGCAACAGTATAAAAGACCAGTTAAAGATAATCGGGCTAACTCCCCCTGATCGGAAAAAAATACTATGTTACAAAAACCTATACTAATAAATAATAAATATAATAATAATAATAATAATAATAATAATAATAATAATAATAATAATAATAATAATAATAATAATAATAATAATATTAATAACATAATAATAATGTTATTAATATTATTATCATTATTATTATTATTATTATTATTATTATTATTATTATTATTATTATTATTATTATTATTATTATTATTATTATTATTATTATTATTATTATTATTATTATTATTATTATTATTATTATTATTATTATTATTATTATTATTATTATTATTATTATTATTATTATCTATTTCCTAAAATCCAATTTTGGTCCAAATACTTACACTAGCGAATGTTGGGTACCTGCATAAATAACGTTAGTACATTAATATTATTTTGAGATCATGATATTGTGTCGTTAAAGCCTTAGAAATAACTTTTTTTTTTTTTTTTTTTTTTCCAAGTTTGAAGAAAAGGTTCTTGGTGTGTTTCTAAGGGTTTATCGGGGTAATATACGATTATAAAACAATATTAACGTCCATTAACAAACTGGCAATGAAACGACCTATGTATCAGTTGACTCATCGATATCCCGGATCATCTTATTTTTCATTTTATCTTTAGTTATTTTCATTGTGTCATCGTAACATTCGGTTAAGTAACATTTTCGCAAACTTGACTCGCTAGGTACAGATTGGTTAGTATACTTCTCCAAAAAATGTGATCATGTAGGATTCTGTAATTTCCAGAAAGGGATTCTGGCGCTGAAGAAAGCTACATAAGTCGAATGCAAACTGGGACTTTTGACTCGATGTTGCAATTACTGTTGGAAGCAAAGGAATCTTCTGCCTGTAGCCCTGTTTGATTGTGCCGATATGTTGTGATATAAAATACCCCTTTTCGTAGTTCACTGACTGCTCGCGTATTTTGCATGTGAGTACGTTACCGTAGGTACAAAATATACCGCATCCAAAAGTACAAAAGTATTAACATAACTGTGTAATTTACTGCGTAAAGGAACATTGAATTTCGGCACCTTGCTCCTAGCTACAACGTCGCAATGAAAACTGAAAGAAAATCAAAGTTAGACCCGTACCTGCTCATTATTGCATTTTAAAATAAGCAATGCTTTCTTTATCTACACATTTATTTGCGCGGCAGCACTCATTGTTGCAAAGAAAATAATGAATTGAATAAGGGACGCCTATGTCGTCTGCAACTTAAAGACAATAGTATACATTCGGCGAAGTAACTTTCATTGTCACGGTCTAACGGTTGTTGAAATAAAATGTACTTGAAGAAAATGTTTAATAATTAATAAATAATGAAATAAAGGCAACAAAAAGCATACATTTTGTAAAATAGACATAATAAAAAGGCAGAAAAAGGCAATATAAACTGTGGCATTTCAATCACAAGGGTATAATTCGTAGAGATTAACTTTCAAATTGAAGATAAATTTGACGCATTTAAAAAGGCATTCCGCCCTAAGTTCCGGTCTGTGGTTATAATTATTTCTACGATGGATATGTGCATGCCTGTGCATATTTTAAATCAGAGTAAACATTAATTATATGTTGTTGGACTAAGCACTCACCATGTTTAATGACCCAAATTGTCGTGCAGAAAGAGAATGGAATCCACATTCTGGCTGCTCAGGTTGGTTTGACGTTCTTGAATAAGTAATCCTGCTGCACTATAATTTCTCTCAGTACTCGCACTTGATGAATGCTACCACCTTTTCCACGAAAAGTCCCTTCAATGTCTTTGGTTACCGATATCAAATGCTGACGAGATATTTTTTCTACATATAACTAGGTTGTAACAGACAGAACGGCTATGAAAATGAAAGTGGTCGCGCGTTACTTCTTGACGAATGAAAATTTTATATGATAGGTTGGATGCGAGTCATTCCTCAGCTTTTGCAGGAGCGCTAGCATGGGGCGGAGGTACAGTCTGCAGTGAGATGATGTGCCTTTTACGCATATGCTTCTGAGCTGAAGTAGTGCAACACTCAAATCAATTTATCACACTTCCAGTAATATTAGCCACATGTATTATACACTTAACCTCTATAACTGTTTCCACTTAACTTTCTTGCATTCCTTCTATTCCCAATATTTCTCCCTCGTCTTCTTCCTCGTCTGAATTGCTGTTGTTTTCGTTATCTTCGTCGCTGCTTTCCATTCCATTATCTTGGATAATAATTTGCTCAATCTTTTCTTCCACAATGGCATCTTTATCCCAGTATTTTTGTTCAAATTCTTGGACATGACGGGATGCCTTTTCTCATTCTATTTGCCCAATTTCCTCAAATCTCTTCCTACAGAGGTTTTCAACACCTTTTAATTTAAATGTTACATTTCTAGCAGCTACCCATTGTTTTACGTCTCCCCATACTAACTCAATGGGATTTAGATCTGGGTGGTACGGTGGAAGTCTTAAAGTTGTGTGGTTATGTTCGGCCCATATTTGATCAATCAAATATTCTTAAAAGAATTTGAAGTTGGAGGTTTCTGTGCATTATGTCAATTACTAAAACAGAGTTAGGAGGTAAATTTGGAATTAACATTGTACGAAGCCACTTGATATAGTTTTCAGTGTTCATTTCTTTATGAAAGTCTCCTGTTTTCTGCTAGGATCTGTAAATAAGGAGAGCATTTTTTATGAATCCAAACCTTCCACCTGCATGCACTATAATGAGTTGGATACAAGTGCCATGAAACCTGAAAAACTGTCATCAGACCAACTTTTTGGAACAGTGTGAACTGTGAAGTGAACTGTGCGATATCTTGGTGGCTGCAGCAACTCTTTCTTGCACTTCCTGAATTTCTTTGAAGTACATTGGAGAAAATCTTTCTTTATGTTTGACTTCCTCCTTCATATACTCATAAACATTGGCAATAACCGCGCGACTTTCACTATGCAGAGTTTTTCCGTTTATTTATGACAATGTAGGAGGCATCTGTACCGCACAAAACTTTTGCAGTCGACTGTATACACAAACGTGACAGAGGAAAACAGAGGTGTCTGGTATCGTAGCATAAACATTTGCTGGCCTGTATTAAGGGTAGGCAAGCTGACTGGATTCCTGCTCAGGGTCATTCGTCAAGTACAAACGCGCACTTTACAAAGCAAGAGGAAACATGCGTTACTAGCAGTGTAAAAAAATCAAATACGCCTTGGGTTCGAGGTAAGAGTGTAAGAGTTTATACGTGGAATGGATTGAATTGCAGCAAAGTAGTCAGAAATAATATAGTTGCAAACCCTCTTATTCTGTGCTTTGACTAGCATCAGTAGCAGCATTTGAAACGTGAATAATCATTTAGAATTGCTAGTAAAGAAATGCTGCGGTAATTGTGCTATTCTCGACATTTCAACATAGGTGACCAAGAAATCTGATACATTATTTTTTGCCTCCTAAGTAAATGTACCACTGAAATTTAGTACAAATCTCGCAAAACTTTACATTTGTATTCCATGGCTTTAAAAATACTAAATGTGTTTTGAGTTTTTATATTAAAAATACTTGTAGTTGCATAATGTTCCCTAAAAATGCAGAATAACAATGTTTTTCATTTTAAAATTTAACGTTTTTGAAAATTATGTTTTCACTATATTTACTTTTTGAAAATGTCACACGATGCAGTTTTCAGCAATTCTTCGTATCATTCCCAAAACACAAACAAGTAAATCTGCCATATACTTTTTTTTTTTTCTTTTTTTCTTTTGAGTTACTAAAGAAACTTGCAACTTATAAAACTTTATACTAAAATTTCAAGCGACAAAATTTAAAAACTAGTGTCTTTTGAGCTGAGGCTAATAAAACAAATTTGTATGGCCGATTTGTACATTATAATCAGATAAATATAATAGAACCTTAAAAATAGGCCTTTTTTTAATTTCGTCGTATAGAGCATTTGGCAGAACATAATAAAATCCGGATTCAACATTTCGTAACTCGAAAACTGAAGGATATATCGCACTAAAATTCAAAACTCTCTAATGCTGGTATAAGACAGCATTGAAAATAAATGTTCAACTAACTTGGCTGAAGAATTTTAAAAATCCATTTTCAGTTGTTCATTCCCTTAATTTTCAAGCCCGAGCCCGGCCCGACAAGCATTTTTCAAATTAGGCCCGAACCCGGCCCGAGGACTTGGCCCGAGCCCGTGCAGACCTCTACTATGAGATTGGCCATAATGTGTGTGTGTGTGTGTGTGTGTGTGTGTGTGTGTGTGTGTGTGTGTGTGTGTGTGTGTGTGTGTGTGTGTGTGTGTGTGTGATATTACGGACCCAACGGACCCAACATACGTTGCCCTGTTCAAACGCTGTATATTAAAAAATTATACAATTGTGTGAATAAACTAACATGTCTGTGAAAGAAACAAAAGTCAAAAGATAGTTAATACCGCAAATTTCTCTTCTTCTGTGAGTTAGAAGTCGCCATTGCACATTCTATGTAGTGGGAGGATGGCCATGTTTATTCTAGTTACGTGATTATATTACTATATAAGAAAATGTAATAAACAGGGTGGGTGGGTGGGTGGGTGGGTGGGTTCCAGGGTGTACCTACAACATCACAACACCCCTAAGTAATTACTCCATTCTCTTTAATCTAAACAATGTAGTTAGCTTATATTATAAACAGTAACTCTTAAGCATCTTAAGAACGCACGCTCGCTTCGCTCGTCATTTGTTACGATCAGTAGATGCTAATTAACCGCAAGAGGGCTAGATGTGGTTGTTCGTTACTTGGACAGGAAATGGTGCATTATGCAGGAAGACCGCTTATTTATCTACTTTTTTATATTGTTGGCTCAATAGCACAATTTACACAATGTATATTGTTTAATTACACTTTCAAAGTGTACTTCAGTAAATATATTAAATTTGTAGGTTAAGTGGATTGCTATAGAATGACGTGTACACATCATTGGAATGCGTGACAAATCATGTAAAATACTTCAATACTGCACCTTACACATTTGCACAATGTATAATGTTTAAGTACACGTTAATTACTTTTACTCAACACGCACGCACTTTTTATGTAATATTAGTGCTCCTACAGAAGCGTTCCTATCGCGGAAGAAAATACCGGAAAGTCTGAAGAGCGATCGCAGCGCTGCTGTGGGAACTTAAACAATCCAAAGATGAACGGGTCAAACTGTGAGTCTAACCATTCTCGAATCACTTTGATCACACACAAGATGTCACAAACATCGATTCAAATATATAAACACACACAAACACAAACATCTGTGTTCAGGACGGCACTGTCTGTAGAATTTAAGTGAGGGGTATGACAGAAATAACCATCCCAGTCTAGCTGTACTATCAACTACCGACTATACTGTTATAAATGAGTTATGGTAAAATTACTGTATGGTATAAATTTCCTATAAAATAGCCTATTCATAAATAGTTTCGCAGCGCGACTACGTTTCAGCAGGTCGTTGATAAAACTGGACTGCATGGTTTGCTGAATTATTCAGTGTTTACGCAGTTATTTTAACAACGGTTTCGCAAGTTCTTTTGTGGTCACAACGATTACATAAAATATGTATGTTGTTGTTATTTATACCCCTAGCTAATCAATAACAGTATGCTGCATCATAGCGTTTACATAAAATATTCAAATATTTATTTTATACGTGAACCAGACTGGAAGAATGAAGTGCATAATAATAACAACAAAACAGGATTCAATGCCAACCAATATGGTATGTTATGTAAATTCCAGCCTTCGTCCCACGTCTTTAGATTAAGCCTCTATACTAAGTTCAGTCTTAGGTTTGTCCGCGTCAAAACAAACCCATGTGACCAGTGCACCGTGGTACAACACAGTAGCAATGCCTGCAGGGAGGTAGTCCCATCCTAGTAATCTGAGTTTTAGAATGAACTTGTCGTTAAATGATGTAATATTCTACACAAATACCTAAGAGGTTAATTAACGCTGATGTATACTGATTAACAGAGCTACAAGTCCCAACATGCAACTCGTGGAATTACCTGATATCCGAGTATTGTTTACAGCCAGCAGTTATTTAGAATCATGGCGGACGGCCGCGGTGAATTTGCTCTTGCGTCTTCGTCGACTTGTGCAAAGCATAACGCGGGAAAACCATAGACTAGTGGTGAAAAAACAATAGTGTTTAACGTGTATTATAAGTTGTGTGAGAAATATCCAACTGTTCCCGTCAAAGAAGTAGCGAAATAAACGTCTGAGTTCACCGGTTTTTCGAGTACCAGTATAAACAGTGCTCGCAAAGAAAAGTAATAATTATGACATGTGCATCGTTTATTTTGTTGTGACTATCAATCTTATCGTCTCTAGTTACATGTTAGCTACTCTTTAAATTGACGGAATAAGGGATCCTATCCTTTCTGTTACGTATCGCATGCACTCAACACATGGTTGTGACAGTATTTCTGGCGCGAATGGCGGAAGGATACATTATAACTGTGCACTGGCCACCTGGGTTCATTTTCGCGCGGATCAACCTTAGAATGAATAGATAAAATTCAAGATATGCATTTCATTTGTCATAAAAATACTCCATACATATGGCATTTTAATCAAAATCGTTAGAGTCATTTTCAAGAAAATCAAAACTTTCGAAAGATTTTCCATATACAGAGTAGTTTAAGGTGGAGCGATTTTCTTCAAAATCTTCGTGTCGCATCCTTGAAAGACATTAAACTTAAATGCCAAATTTGGTTTTTAACAGACTTTCCGTTTTTAACTTATGCTGTTCACAGAAGACACACAAACACATACACACACATCGTTTTCTAAATTTTTTGGTGGACGAAGCGGCGTCTGGACGGGTTTGCTCCAGGTTCTCCAGTTTCCCCCGCCACTGATTCCAACAATTACTCCATCATCACCTTTCCATTCATCGATTTCGTCTACATTTCATATCATCCTCTTCCTCACTATCATTCCTGGTGCTTGGCTGGCCACCCGCTTGCAGGTCTTCACTTTGTCCATCCATAGGTTCCTGAGCTCCCCGACAGGCGTCTGACCCTAGACACTGGCTTGTAAGTCCTAGGGAGTGCAAGTTCTACATTAGGGTAGGATAGGTAACCAGGTAAAGAAGAAGAAGGATTCAAGGGTTCTGGAAACATATGTTGCTGGTGAAACCTCGACATCGAAATTTTGGGTCGAGTACAATACTTCTCCTGCTTACTATACCCAGTAGAGAAAGTAAAAATTGAAACTAGAGAATCTCATACGTTCAGGAAATAAATTTTATGTTCTCTGGAAAGGAAGTTACCGATGTCTCTGACGAAGTATGAAATACTTTCGTGATTCATTCAGGAAGATCTAATTCGGTATCCAACGCTGAGGAAGAGCATCTTCAAAAGAAATAGGCTGTGTTAAAGCCTTTCACGTAGAAAGATTTGGAAAATGAAGTGCGATTCCTGGTACGCTCAAATATCATTCATTCGAAAAATGAGGTTTTAGAGGTTTTGATGTACCTTTAATAACCTTATTTCTTCTTCTTCCGTTACGCATTAAACATTATTCCTGCCCCAGCCACATTTTATTTGCTCTTCCAGTATTTATTTTTCCTATAAGTTGAGGCCATTATTTACTTTCCTTCACCTATATGTGACCTTTGAAGTAGGTTTAAATAATATTTTGTCTGTCGCACGTTAATACTGTTTGAAGTAATGCTTTCCGCCGCCTATATTGTCCCCAAGTCCCTTTGAATCAGACCTTCGCCGCCGATAAAGCTATGAGATTTCTGTCCCTGGGTATGCGTGACTTGTTTTGAAAGAATGACACCAATTCTTTTTATAAATAAAGCTTCAATCCTCTCCTATTTTCACGCAGACATTGCCGGTGAATGTATGTGTATTATAGTATAATTCACCAATTAAGTACAACTGTATTTATAATTATAGATATAAAATATATTTTACGATGAGTAATTTGTGTCCGTTGGTTTTCACGTATTTATTACACTCCAACAAAATTTAGTTGTACTTCGACAGACCAACGGAAAGTGACAAAAAACCGTTGAAATTATTTCGCTTATTATTCTTCTCTTCTTCACCATTCGGTGAACATGTCCAGCCCATTGCAATCTTTTTGAATTCAATTAATAATGACATGTTGAATTGTTTTAACAATGCATAAAATTCACTATTATGTCCGAGTCTCCAAATTCCATTTTCTTTAACTGGTGCCCATATTCGTCTTAAAATCTTTCTTCCGAAAGAAGTAAGAGAAATTTCACCCTTTTACTTTCTCTACTACCTCCGTATAGTAAGTAGAGGAAGTATTGTATTCCATCCAAAAATTCAATGTCGAAATTTCACTGGAAGTATGTTTTCAGGCTCACTGAAAAAAAAAAAAAAAAAGAAAGAAAGAAAGAAAGAAAATCGGTTAAAAACAAATGCTGGTATCTAACTTCATTGCCTTTCAAGGATTCAACAGCAAGATTTTGAAGAGAATACCTCCACCCAAAATTATCCATTACATGAAAAAAATTTTAGAAACTTTGTTTTTCTCGAAAATGGCTCTAAAGGTTTTAATTAAAATTAATGTTTGCCACAACGCCGCCCACCCAACGCTTCCTCGCCTTAGCTGCACTTAGTACCTTGAATTATTCTGTTTATTCACAATATGAGACGACACACAGTCACCAGACTGTTTTTTTTTTTTTTGTTTTTTTTTTTTTTTCCAAATGTAAAATGTCGGAAAACAGTATCCCACCTGCTGTTTGAGTGCGGTGGATATCATATATATTATACCAGGTCAGCTCTACCATTATAAAATCAATTAATCACAGCCACTGACAAAATTATTCACTAAATCATGTTGCACTTCTGCTTTTGTACCCTGCATTACTCATCCGTTTAATTATTTGCAATAACTCAATTCGTTATTTGATTTTACGTACAGGTTGTTTAAGTGCAGATATTTGTGCTGTTAACTAAGAACAGAGTAATGAACAAAATTACATAAATATTTGCCTCATTTGCGCACTTATAATTCTGTTTTATTGTTAGTTGGTTCAAACAGGCGTGCCACAGAAAACATGACGCACAGTGGACATAACAAATACGGAGACGAGTTCCAATTATTTGTGCAAGGCCATTAACCTCGCATTATCTAGGCCAGTGGGTCGCGCATTGAGGTGCCAGTCTATCTCACAGGCGTTGTTCATTTTTCGGTGCAGTTACGACCATGTAAAACGTAACAGGTAGTGAACTATGTGAAGAGTTTATGGGAAAAGTGTTAGATGAACAAAAAAACAAAACACCTAAGTGGATATATATTAGGTTATGGTTTATAGAAGTTTCTGTACTTATATCCCCAACACTAATAATAATAATAATAATAATAATAATAATAATAATAATAATAATAATAATAATAATAATAATAATAATAATAATAATAATAATAATAATAATAATAATAATAATAATTACATGGTTTACACGAATATGACAAATACATATTTTGGCAGTAAAACTGTTATATTATTCCGTATATTTGTTGTATTTGTATGCTAAGCAATAGGTTAGTAAAAGATCCGTTCATGGATCTGTTCACTGACTAGTCACTGATCCGTTTATTGAATCGTTCATTGATCGATCATATATATTCACTGATCCGTTGATCGATCCGTTTATTGATCCACTCATTGATCCGTTCATTTACCATCTCATTGATCCGTTCATTCATTCGTTCCGTGTGCCATGAACCGTTCACTGATCCGTTTATTGAATCGTTCATTTATCCGGTCACTAATCCGTTCATTGAACCGCTCATATATCCATTCATGGAACTGTTTGTTGATTCACTCGTTGATCCGTTCATTTACCTTCTCATTGATCCGTTCATTGAACCGTTTCATGTGTGCGTTTGTTCGTTCATTCATTGCTATACCATTATTACACTCAAGCTTTTATTTGCATCCCCCGAAAATATTTTCATAAATACACATAACTCTCGCTAACCTCGCCGCTCATCAAACTTTTCCCTTGGATTTTAAACCTTTAAAATGCGTGTCCTGCACAAGCCAATAGTTACGTTTACCAATCATTATAAGAGGTCTCTATGCCAAACTGAATGTACTCTTTCTATTTTAGTAAATACGGTCGACAGCGTAAACATGTATTTCGTTTCTACACCATTTTGTACACTTTGTTTTGTTTATTGGTTAAGATTATTTAGCAAAGTTTTCAGAAAATTGTCCATGTAAGGGGAAGTTTGGACTGGAAGAATTTTCTTCAAAATCTTCGTGTCGCATCGTTTAAATATATTAAATTTAAAATACTAACTTTGGTTTTTAATAACTATTTCAGCTTTTAGTTATGCTGTTCAAACAGAGACATACATTGTATCTTGCCTAAAAATGCTTTTTTTTTGGGGGGGGGGAGGGGATTCAGGAGGCCTAAAACATATAGTTCCGGTGAAATGTCGACATAGAAATGTTGGGACCAATACAAGACTTCCTCTATTTACTATGCGCAGTAGATAAAGTAATACATAGAGCCATATAAGCATAAAAATAAAGCGGGGGCCTAGTAGACCCCACGCGATCAGGACGTGATCCCTGTGGTTTAACAATTATATCGGTTTGACAGTCAATGCAGCATAAAGCAATCCACCAATGAAGTTAATGCAAAAATATAACACTTAATACCTGTAACTGCCACAATAATATTATATTGCATTTAACACGTGCATAATATATTCATTGGAAGCACTTATGAAAATTAACGTTGGGCTTATGAGAATTCGCTTCACAATTAACGTGATTATGCATCAGGTATAAATAACGATTATGGTCTTTCCTAATGTACTTTTTGGATAAGCTATGGATTAGTTTACCAGGCCGACGTTTGAGATGGATAATAAATTCATAAATTTGCTATATTCTGGAATTATCTATAGTGTATACTATAAATCCTGAGTGAATAAGAGTCGAAGTCAAATAATCCGACGAACTTCAAAACAACACACGCAAAAATGTGAAAAAATCTGCCACAGAAACAAACGATATAGGCTAAAAATGCAATGTGAATATCAGTATAAAAATAAGCTAGCACCGTACTCTTATTCACTCTCAATGTTGTATCCTCGAATCAATCGTTGAAGTTTGAAAAAACATGTTTAGAAGATATACTGGTATATAATTATGTTAATATAAATAGATATTTCTAGAAAAGTTTTCATTATATATTTCCTTGTAGATGCAACGTGAAAAGAAGAATAGAGTAAATTTAAGTGATAGTGAAGTCTTTAAGACCTGGTCACTATATGATAATGGCTCTGAAATTCATTTCGCCTGCATTTCATATCATCCTCTTCTTCATTATCATACCTGGTGCTTACTTCAGCACCAGATTTCAGGTTTCCACTCTAGTTCCTGTGCTCCCCGACAGGTGTCTGACCCTAGGCGCTGGCTTGTAAGTCCTACATAAGGGGAGGGTAATCATGTACAGAAGAATTTAGAGCTATTTTTGAGGAAATAACACTTTTCGAAAACTTTTCCTGTAGAGGGTAATTTTGAGATGGGGATTTTTTTTTTTTTTTTTTTTTTTTTTTTTTTTTTTTTTTTTTTTTTTTTTTTGTCGCATCTCTGGACCAGAAATGCATACAGCAAATATGATTGGTATTTCACTTTCGCTGATGACCGAGTAGTTCGGCGTCCTTAAATTTACTTTGGCTGCACCTCCATTCCTAACTTTGCGCTATAGAAGATACTTTATGTTATTAGTTAGCCTGTTAAGGCCTAATAATAATTTATTTCGCCATAAAGGCATCGGGGGAACAAACTTGTGTATCCTCCTTTAATCTGAAGGACTAAAATATGACGTCTCTAAGGGCAGCAGTAGCAGAAGGGAAAGAGGATTGGTTTATTTCTCATATCCACATCTGCTCTCATCACGTAAAGTCTCTGTATAGGACTTTATGACTCCTCTTCGGTGTGTGTAAGTTTTCATAACGTGTGTCTGCCCTCCTGAGGCCGTAAAGGCAGTATAAGTCCACGTAAGCCCTTCAGTGACCGATGCTGCAGCAAGGGATTTGTCTCCTTGCTTGCACTGGGGCAGATTTGCCCTAAGCACGAACAGAAAGGACTTCACGCAATCAATTTCAAAGGACCTACCTAGCTGTGGGTCTTTCTGTCTGCTAACGTTTTAATTCAAACACATATTAACTGCAACATATGGACAGAGAGTCAAGAATCAATCTTGTTAACAGTCAATAACAATTATGTCTGCTCTTTTGGTAGACCTGGAGATGGAGAAACAAAGCAGCTCTTCAGACACCTAGTGAACAAGCGAACAACTAGTTCAATTAGTGAAGTGCCAGCGTGGGCTAGGCAAACTGCCAATAGAAGTTGAACTAGCGACAGTGAGAAATTTACGAACTAACAGTTGGAAAACTAGACCAACTCACGTGTGCAGTAAACTTCATATAAATGACACCATTTTGCAAATGTTTAATACATTTAATTCACTTGGTTTCAAATTTTTCCTTTTATTACATCTAGACAGAGTAAATAACATACTTAAATTTAATAAAGCTATCGATATTATTAACAGAATTTAGTACAAAACAAAGCCATAGGTGTACCTTACGTCTACGTCACAATACGACTCTCATTGGTTGATTTAATCCACGTGTGTCACTCGTTTTTAAATAGTCTTGACTAATAACCAAAACAAAGCATATACATATTTTCGTTATCAGCGTTCTCAAGATTTAATGCCGCAAAATTCCGTCAAATCTTAAACTAATCACTTGACACTGAACAACAATTACCTGCCTTCTTGCGTTATGCAGCTTACTCTAAAGATGTCTATCTGCCCTTGTGGCTTAATACGTAACTCAAAACCCTATTGTCCTAAAGATCATGGGTTCGTTTTCTGTCTGCAGTTACTGTCTTTTATTCATGTACCTTTCTTTCCCCCGTACAAAACATTAATACCGGTATCATTTCCTTTGTTGGGCTCACACCAAAGATGTTAAATAGAATACGACAGTAATTTCTTTCAACAGTCAACTTTTCCGTGAAAATTACAGTTGCCATTTCTATAGGTTCCCATAAAACTGATGTAAAGTTTTAAATATTTTTTATGGGGGCGCACAAAAGATCGCCTTTCGGTCGAGATAGTAAATCGCTCTCCCCAATTTTCCAGACTTACGAGTAGGTTAAAGGTTAAAGATCCAGTACAAAATGTTTCTAATTTTGAAGTATTTTTTTTCAACACATTCATATATTCAAAACGTTCCAAGCGATGTAGTTTTCATCGAATATTTCTCAAATTTATCATGTAAATTCCCAAAATAGAAGCAAATAAATCTGCCATATAAAAGTTTTCTTCCGAACTGTTTTTGAGTTATTAATTTTTAAAGTCATAAATAGCTTGAAAACACTAGACATTTCAAGTGATAAAATTTAAATTTTATTTTATTTACAACTAAGGCTAGTAAACAAAATTATATGAGAAATTCCAACTTACAATCAGACATATCATATAGAATTGGTATACGATGATAAGGTTCAGCTTTAAAATTTACTAAGAGCTATGACGCTGAAGCTTGAAACCATCAATGAACATTTTCAGTGCAGTTTTCCCTTGAAGAGGATATATCACTCGATACAGAAAACATTTTAGTGTATTTAAAAAATATTTAAATACCTGGATTAGTTTCAGAGAAACTATATAAAAGGAAAGATGCTGCATCATGTTGAATATAGTTAAAAACGCACCTAACATTTGAAATAAAGGTTTTAAAGTTCATTTCCTACAAAGAAAGATTTTAAAAAATTAACAATTCAAAATGTCCTGAAGTGATTAAATCAAACTTTTTATGCTATCGAACTGACCAGAATTGTATTATCTTTTTCATAGTTTTTCTGAAAGAAAATGACTAATTTTCCCTAAAACAAAGCTTAAGATTTAAAAGAAAAACAACAGAGTTGAAGAATCTTTAAAATTAATCAAAATATTTGCGACAAACCTGGTTTGAGAATAGAAAGGTGTCAACATTTTGAATAATTAAATTGAAATATTACATACAAAGTATTATATACCATCACTTGAAAATAAATTTTGATTATTCGTTTCATACAGAGGTATTAAGTGACCCAGGAACTGAAAAATGACCGAAAAATTATCAAATAGACGATTTTTAGGTTTGTGCAACCTTCAGTCATGACTGACAGTGAAATTGTTTAAATTCCGCCATTTTTAAGTGTCAAAAAGGGCGTTCATGCACATTAGATTTTGTGCTATACTCCTAGAATTTTTCAAGCATGTGCTCTGTTCATTGGCTTCAAAATCTGAAAATGTGTTTACGTTTAAAGGAATTAAATACATAAAAAAGTTTTAAAAATATTGTCAATGTCCATCAAAGCAAAGAAATTAATTACTTTAAAAGTAATTATTTTGTATTCCTGCCAGAAATTGATGGCGTTTGTTGGGCAATTAGAGTTTATCAAGTAAAACTGTGATATTTCAGTTTTTGATGCGCATGGAAAATTTTAAATATTAAGGTATTTTCGCATTGTGAACAAACTAAATAATTAATTCCCTCAAAACTATAAAACAGATTGCGCTGGAACTTTGTGTAATACTTCATAACATAAATCCCCTTAAATGTTCAAAGCATTGAATTTACATCTATAAAAATACAGAAATTCAAATTTCAGTCAAAGGGTGCGTCAGTTATTGAATATGACCTGCTTAAACAAGTACAAAAGTATTTTACTCACACTTAGCAACAACTGTCTCCGTTAACGTCTTTCTTACTGAAGGTATCACTCACCTAGAAGAAAACAAGAAAATACCAGTTTAGTTCACTCCTTATAACAGAATGTTTACAATTCAATTAAAGCTTTAGTTATAGTATATTATTTCCATATACAAACAATTTATTGCCATGACTTTCCCTACAAGTAGAGGAAGTATTGTATTCCACCCATTTTGATCTCGAGATTTCACCCGAAATATGTTTTGAGGCCCCCTGAATCCAAAAAAAAGCATTTTTATTAAAAGGTCGTTTGTGTGTGACTGTCAGACTGTGGACAGCATAACTCAAAAACGAAAAGTCGATTAAAAACCATAGTTGGTATTTAAGTTTGATGTCTGTCAAGGAAGCAACGCGAAGATTTTGGGGGAAATAGTCCCACCTTAAACTACCCTTTACATGGAAAATTTTTCGAAAATTTTGATTTTGTTGAAAATGGCTCTAACGATTTTGATTAAAATGTCATATGTTTGAGATATCTTTATGGCAAATGAAATGTATATCATGAATTTTCTGGCTATAGCCCCTGTAGTCGTATTTACTCTGGACTACTTTTGTATAACTGGTAAACCGTTAGAGATAGACAAAATCTTACTGTACAAAAAATGTAGATCTTGCTAAAATACATAATTTATGTCCCAATAAATTTTCTCGTAGGGTGAACCATTTCGGAGATATTCCTTGTTATGTGTGTGAGTTTCGGAAAACAAAACTTTCGTGAAATGGAACATCGTTGTTCATTTTAGTTTTTATTTATGGATGCTATGGTTCTCGGGCTTGAAGTTCTTTCTTCTTCTGTCTTACAGGGATTAGTTCCGGCCTCAAACCATGTAGTCTGGGTCTTCCTGGATCTCTTCTGCCTGTTGGTGTATAATATATTCCGTTTTGGAATCCCTGAGCTGTCCATTCTCTGCATAACTGTTACCATGTTTTTGCTGTATTCTATAGTTTTGTCTTCTACTGCAGATATATTTAATTTTTCTCGTATTTTTACATTACTTATTTTATTTAACGATGTTCTTAGAAATGTCATTTCTGTAGCCTGCACTCTTTTATATTCTTTCTGTTTTACAGCTAATCCCCCCCCCCCACACACGCGCGCGCACACACACACACACACACACACACACACACACACACACACACACACACACGCACGCGCACACACACACCTGTATCTATTTCCATAACTGCTTTTCTACATATCTGGACTTCCTCTTTGTATTCTTGGCTTTAAAACACCTTACTTCCATTGAAATCTCAATATATTTTTGGATGTAACACAAATACTTCCTCTACTTTATAGGTGCATAAAAGGCAAAGTAAAAATTATGCCCACACCAAACTGCGTGCTTAAAAACACTGCTGGTTGTGTGCAACCAGTATGAAATGTGCCCTGTTTAGCTACTAAAAATAATTAAAGCCATCGTGTAAAACATGCTAATTTTTGCATTAAAGAGAAACTACGTAAAAATCAGAAAAAAAAAACTCAAGCTCTTGCACCAACCGCTGTCACACTCAGTTGACTCACGGATTCCCAGCTTTAAAGCTGAAAATATTTCACGATAGAAAAGCTTCCTGGTTATAACCCCTTAGCCCTTTTTTCGCTAGTAACGATATACATAGATATATTAAACTAATTAATTTCATATACAGTGGTAATCTGGTGGTTTTTAATATTTTACAAATGATTAATGACGCTTATTATAAGAAAATAATAAAACACCAATCGGGAGGTCCCGATTAGGAAGTCTGAGACTGAAATTATGTTCTAATAGTTTAGTAATTATCATCAAATTTGTTTATTTTTTATTACATCACTAGAAAGGTCCCTCACGATAAAAAAGTTTAAATTTTGGTATAATACTTTAACCCCAAGTTCACAATGCATCTGCTTTTTAAAATTGCTATTTAAGCTCCAAAAGGTGTTAAAGTTATTTTTTTTGGCCTAAAAATTCTCATTTTTGTTTGGAAATTATAAATATGTGCATAGATACATCTGACAATAAAAGCTAGGGCAATTTTGTTTGTTATGTCTTTGAGAATTTGTGTAGAAAATTTCGTTAGTGTAATACAAAAATTGTTCAGCAAGGAATATTTTACAGAAAGCAAAATGCCCAAACTAAATGCGTAATTCCGCAAGAACGTACGAAGATAATAGTTTGTTACTTGCCAATGACTAGAGAAGTTATTTCTGACATAGCTGCTCTCTCAGACGTGAGGTAAGTCAACAATGTTGCGTTGAGGTTGGTCAGGGAATTGACCAGGTTTGTGGATGTGAACAGGTTGGGCGCTTTCGTATTTGTGTAATGTTTTGGGAGCTAACGCTTGTGATTGGCCCACACTCACGCAGTAAACACGGAATGGCATGGCAGGGTATGAGTTTGTTCTCAAGACGCACCGTTACGGTGTTTGTTTATGTACTGAGCTAGGGAAAGTGACACCCGCACAATCTCCAGTGTTGCCAGTTTGTTTTCGACTAAACTAGTATATATCCGTAGGAAATGGTCAGAGACAAAAACTAAGATACAAATTGTGTTCGAAATACCGAGCTATATACATATGCAGTCCATTTACATGTGAACTTCGTTTACAGTATTTACGTGACTGGAAACTTGAAAATTAAGTGATTGTAATTAAGAAACTTCCATCTATAGGCCGGAGAACATATCCGGGACGTATGCTATTGTACTAGTTACACTTTTAAATTACTGTAACAATGGTCAATATCTGAAAATATATCGTCGCATTGTAGATCGATTACTAGGGCTGTCGATTTCCATTTATCTTCAAAGAAACGATGTTTGTTTTGTAGTTCAACATCAGTATTTTTAACTAAGGCTCGGGTTTCAGTAGTGTTTTCTGCTGCACGGACCTGTCTTGTCCTCTTCTACCCTCCTCTTTGCCACCTAGTGGCCGAAGAGAATGCGAATAGACTGCAGCAGACCAATCTGATTGCGTTTCATGGTGGTTTTCCTCAGTCGCCTAGTTAAACAACACAATATGTCTTCAATACCACGACAGAAAGTTCAACCTTAAGTCTAAAACCCTCAGAAAAATTAAAATTGATGATAATAGCGAATGATCAGCCATCTATCGATAGATAATGAAAGCAGATAGACTGAACGGCATTATAATGCAGAAGCAGGGATACATTTGCCTAGCACTTAAGTTCTTTTAGACACGTTTCGAAGCTAGTATTGCCCACAACATAAACAAGTAGGGTTGCAGTTATGAAACAGTTACTCTTTGTAAGCTCCCAAACATCTTGTATGTTTATTTATCTGATTACCCTCCCCGTATGGAGGAGTTACAAGCCAGTATGTATCCACATATCCTTCGCCATTTGGCCGAGTAGTTAAAGCGACAAAGAGCAGTAGAAAACAAAAACCAAAACAAAACACCGTAATTAAACAGATTCATTTGCAGAGGTAAAAACTTCTGGCCCAATAGCTGCAATTCTGTTACTGCGGTGGGATTCGCTGTTAACTCCATACAATTTCTAGAGTAATTAGATCCATTAACATAAAATTAGAGCGTTTCAAGCCAGAAAACAGACCAACTGAACGTAAGCAGATTAAAAGTGCTACATGTGTGTCGTATAGATGTTTAAACATGCGTGCCTTTGAAAGAAGCTTAACTATTTGGTGAAAACGTGAAGAAAAAACTTGATTATAGAACTAAATGAAACTAATCTATTTGAAATACCAGAGCTCGCTCGCTAGGGGCATGCTTTGAGAGTAACCAGACCAATTAAAAGCAATATTCATGTCCTTTAATTCAAACGATTTTCAAAACTCAATATAAAACAGTGCCATTCACATGAATTTCTCCTCTCATTATCTAGTATACAAAATTACTAACTAAGATTTCACTGGAGATACATATTTTGAAACTCTTTAATCCAAACCTCTGATGTGTTGCACTCACATGACTTTCTCTACTCTTGTACTAACCATTCTTACAAACTCTTATTCCTATATCTTCCTTCTTGTTAGTTGAGATAAACATTTGTACAAATTATCTTATTGCTTATTTCCTTGTAGGTGCAAGGGGAATGTTAGAATACAGTAGGCTTTGCGCGATAGTCAAATGATTGAGATTCTGCTGTCTTTGCACACTTAACATATAAAAAAATGAACAATGATGATCCATTTCACGAAAGTTCTAAGTTTTCCAAAACTAACACATATAACAAGGAATATCTCCGAAATGGTTCACCCTACAAGAAAATTTATTGAGACATAAATTGTGTATTTTAGCAAGATCTACATTTTTGTATGGTATGATTTGGTCTATCTCTAATGGTTTACCACTTATGCAAAAGTCGTCCAGAGTAAATACGACTACAGGGGCTATAGCCAGAAAATTCAAGATATACATTTCATTTGTCATAAAAATATCTCAAACATATGGCATTTTAATCAAAATCGTTAGAGCCATTTTCAAGAAAATCAAAATTTTCGAAAAATCTTCCATATAAAGGGTAGTTTAGGGTGGGGCTATATTCTTCAAAATCTTCGCGTCACATCCTTGAAAGGTATATAACTTAAATACCAACGTTGGTTTTTAACCGACTTCTCGTTTTTGAGTTATGCTGTCCACAGACTGACAGACTGACTGACACACAGACTGACACACACACGGACCTCTTTCTAAAAATGCTTTTTTTGGATTTAGGGGGCCTCAAAACATGTATTTCCGGTGAAATCTCGACATCGAATTTTTGGGTGGAATACAAAACTTCCCCTACTTAACCAGTAGAGAAAGTAAAAAAGCTGATACGTTGCAGTCACATGACTTTCTCTACTATTTTTACTAATCATGCTTACAAATTCTTATTCCTGTATCTTGTTTCTGTTAGTTGAGATAAACATTTGTACAAATTATGTTGTTTATTTTGTTGTAGGTGCAAGGGGAATTTGGGAATACAGTAGGCTTTGAGCGATAGTCAAATATTTTAAAGCTTTAAATTACGCTCTCTTTGCACAATTAAAATAAAAAAATGACATTTTTCTAAAAACGTTCTTTCTAGATTAAGGGGTCTAAAAATATACATTTCTGCTCAAATTATTATACTATCGAATTACAGTACAGTATTAGTAGGGTACCTAAAACAATTTTTGAATGAAACAATACGTCCTCTACCTGCTATTTGTAAGCGGTAGGGAAAGCTATAAATGCGTGTGTATGACCTTTTGCTTTCGTTCTCTATATAGGACAACCAAAGTTCAAAACAATTTACTGAAAGGCTTTACAGACAAAGTAATTGTTAATGGGTTTAATGTCAAACGTAATAAATCGCCAAATATTCACTCGTGTTAATAATAAACAATAATGAGAATGGTTTCGACTGATTCAATTGTCTATAAATTTCACTTAATTGCACAATTATGATTAACTGTTTATGACCTAGCTTAGCTACAAAGCTTTATGATCCAACCAAGCAATCCGTTAATAATACTCCTATAAATGGATTTACCGTTTGAGGCACTGCTAAATGCAATTTATACACTGTGGAATCAAAAATATAAATCCAAGCAGATTATCTTCCAATTTATACGGAAATATAATGCATTCCCGTTGATTCAGAACGACCAAAGTCCTTAAAAAGTAAAGGATTTGTATTGAGATTTCGTAACATCATAAATATATATTTATTGAATAGAAAAAAACTGAGTTGTTGCACTCACATGACTTTCTCTACTCTTGTACTAAGTATTATTTGAAATCTTTAAAAGATTTGACTATCACTCAAAGCCTACTGCATTCGCATATTCCCATTGCACGTGCAAGAAAACGAGCAATAAGATAATTTCTGTAAATGTTTATCTCAACTAACATGAAGAAGATATAGGAATAAGAGTTTGTAAGAATGGTTAGTACAAGAGTAGAGAAAGTCATGTGAGTGCAACACATCAGATTTTTTTTAGAACTGGCCTACGTGCATATTTGCAAGTGTTTATAATTTTTTAACGTTCTGGCATCTAATTATCCAAACTTGAGCTAATGGATTCCTTGTCCGAGTTCAGCGGAACACCTAATTGCTTTAGTTGCTCTAACATAACATTTATTACAATTATTTCTCCATATCCATGTCATTTCTCTGTAAAATTATTAATTTTACAAGTCTATAATTTTGGTATAGGATTAAGCACGTTGTCGGTTTGATGTGAAGTAAAATTAAAACTCGCAACACTGCCTGTGCTTAAAGCTGGTTTGCGTGTTGGATCGAAGCAAGCTCGCTGGCGACAGTCAATTGCAAACCAGAACTTTTGTGGTGTCAGCGTAAATGAACGCCAGTGGACCGCCCTTCCCAACACGATCTGGCTGTGGCCAGACAGGGCGGAGAAACAACCTTAATTTATTTGCTGGTGACGGAGTACCGGCATTTCGACCGTCTGCTCTCGTAACTGCAACTGCAGTTCTTAATATTCCAATAAACACATCTGTAAAATAAATTGAAGGTGTGTGTGTGTGTGTGTGTGTGTGTGTGTTTTATTTGTCAGGATTGAATATATATTTTAAGGTATTGTTAATTGTCAGTATTAATGTTATTGGTAGTCACGACACCGCGAGCAAAAGTTCTCGTTTCAACTCTTTTACAGACTATTATAACAAATGCAAGCCCAGTTACTTCTGTCACATTATTGTCCTCTAAAATTGAATCATATTTCTATTTTTTATTGTTAACACAATTTACAATTCGTCGTGATATTACAACTCCAAGCTGTTCTATCATATGGTAATCTTAACACAAATACCACTCATAGCTCTACTACTTTCTCTGTCTAACAAACAACTGGCTCCGACGATTCACACAGTAAAAAGTGCTTCACAACTCATTGGCCAAACACATTAAAAACTGACTTCTCTGTTGGGATCACTCGCTTATACAGCTGAACATTAGGTAGTGGCCAATTTCTCTTGAAACTTATACTAACAAGCCGGCAGTCGAAAGCTTCTCGAATCATCTAGAATCAGTTCTTGCTCTGACCCGACTGTTGTTGCAGTAGAGGTGCTTGACAGCACAGTGGCTTTAAACGATACTCAACTACTTTAAATCGAGTCGCTAAGTGAGGGCTTTGAAACTCATTCTGTTTGCATGACCTGAAGGAAAAAAAATGACGACTTATAATTTCAGAAAATATTGCATGTTACAATTTAAACAAATATCCTACTGTAACCTACTTTATAAACATAAATTAATAAAAAAAGTTTGATACACGTCGCTGTATTTTGACAAACTATAAATGTTTCTGGAGCATGCTTTGTCCAGGTCTTATTATAACCCAGTTACACAAATTTACTCGAGATTCGGGCAGAATGAAGTGACTTCAGAGGTTAGTCGCAGAGATTTCGAGATAATATTCCATTAGTCATGCAGATATACAAAGTGCCTGACATTTTAATCAATTTAGAATCATGTTAGGCCAGAAGAATTGATTGAAAAAGTTTGTCAGGTTTACTTAGACATTATTTGGCATTTATTCCTTCAGGTTGCAGGTTAGGCAGAGAGCTTAGGCTCCACTCCTGTAAAACACGTCCGCCACGTTTTCCAAGAAGTACGGTACGGGCAGACGGATTATACGGAGTAGACTTTTTTATGTGAATATATTACAAGGGTAGTGGATATGAAAGAATTACTGATTCAAAGAACTGGGAGTAAAAAACTTCAGTGTCATGGTCACGTAGGAAGGATGGATGAGGACAGATGATCAAACAGTGTTAAAAGGTCTCCTGCGGGCAGAAAGAAACGGGGATGACCTAGAACGTCCTCGAAGTCTGGATGATGGATGAGCCCGAATGTCTGAAGGCATTCCAATGAAAATATAGACAGATAAGAATAAAGTGCAACCGCTGAAAAGAAGAAGAAGAAGAAGAAGCAGAAGAAGAAGAAGAAGATTGTACTAACCATTCTTACGAACTCTTATTCCTCTATGTTCTTCGCGTTATTTGAGGGAAACATTTGTAGAAATTATCTGTTTTTCTTTTAGGTACAAGGGGAATGTGAAAATACAGTAGGTTTTGAGCGATAGTCAAAACTTTTGCAGCTTTGAGGTTCCACTCTTTTTGTGTAGTTACGTTATAAAAACCCAGTACGATCTTCCATTTGAGGAAAACTTGTTTTCCAAAACTCACGCAAATAAAAAGGAATATCTCCGAAATGGTTTGCTCTACAAAAAAAAAAAAATTATTTGCACATAAATTGTGTTTTAGCAAGATATACATTTTTGTACAGTACGATTTGGTCTTTTTCTTACGGTTTACCATTTATGCAAATCACATACAGGGTAAACAGAACTATATATGCTATAGCCAGAAAATTCGAAATATACTGACAGCGCGCCCGCCGCATCTAATTGCCGACAACAGCAGTGTCACCCATCGCATTATTGTCGGCACTACCGCAAAGGAGCGAAGGAAAGAGACAGAGAATATACGCATTGTTGGGGCGCTTGCCGAAAGAGAGAAAAGGATAGAGACTTCGGGAATCTTCTGCTTTGTATTTCCCGCAATAACTGAACTTTCCAGAATAGTGCCTGGGAGATATAAATAGCGGTAAAGTGCGACAGAAGAGTCAGTCAGACGTATGTGAAGCGTTGAGGAGTCGTGCCGACGGAGAAGGGACAGTTTTTGTGTTACGAATTCGGAGCCGTGCTGCTGGTGAATCGGAAAAGACTTTCTTGCTGTTGCAACGAGTGTACAAAGTTACTGTTTACGGAAATAAAAGTGTTTCTTTATCTCGACTACATCTGTCGTCTTTACTTTACACCCCACCATCAAAGTCACAATACATATCATTTGTTATAAAAATATCTCAAACATATGGAATTTTAATCAAAATCGTTAGAGTCATTTTCAAGAAAATCAAAATTGTTAACAAGTTTTATATGTAAAGGGTAGTTTAGGGTGGAGGAATTTTCTTCAGAATCTTCGTGTCGCATTCTTGAAAGATATTAAACTTAAATACCAACTTTGGTTTTTAACCGACTTTTCGTTTTTGAGTTATGCTGTCCACAGACACAGACACGCACTGACACACGCGCGCGCGCGTACATTTTTCGAAAAAATTTGATTTTATTGATTTTAATTAAAATGCCGTACGTTTGAGATGTTTTATGGAGAATATCGTATTAATTTTTTATATGTAACCGTGCAAAGAGAATGGAATTTGAAAGCTTTAAAATATTTGACTATCGCTCTACTGTATTCTCACATTCTCCTTGTACCTACAAAAACATAAAGGATAATATAGTATCTGTAAATGTTTATGTAGCTATAGGAATAAGAGTTTGTAAGAATTGTTAGTACAACAATGAGAAAATCATATACGTCCCTTTATTAAGCCGTAATTCATTTGTGGAGGAGTTGCTTATTTTACAATACACTTTAAAAAAAATTTTATCAACAGGTTTACAATGTGAGATCACATCTTCCTGTATCCAAAGTGTTTAAGTACGTATCTTCTTCCTCCATTCTTCTCTTATTTCCCAATCCCGCTCTTCTAAATTCTTCTGCTTCATACTACTCCTTGTATCATCTATCCAGGTTTTCCGCGGTCTTCCCCTCTTTCCTCTCCTGGTGGAATCCATTCCAAAACTTGTCTCGGCAATCTTGTTTCCATCATTCTACGTGTATGACCATACCATTCCAATTGTTTGTATTTTACAAAATCTAATAATGTATCATTAACATTCATTTTTTGTCTAATAGTTGTATTTCTAATTTTCTCTAATTTATAATGCGTAGTGGATCTTCTAAAACAATCCATTTCAAGAGAAAGCAATTTTAATTTCAGGTTTATGTTTAGGTGCCATGTTTCCGCTCCATGCTTCTTATTATAGATTTGTAGATTTGTAATTTTGTATCCACTGCTAATGCCTTATCCCACAAAATTCCGTTCAACATAGCTATAGTTGATCTACCCTTCTGGATTCTATATTTTATGTCATTTTCCTGACTGCAGTTTCAATTTATTTTAACCCCCAAATATTCACATTTTTCTCGTCCTTTGATGCGTCCCATTCCATTTTCCAAAATCAAGTCTTTCCTTTCATCCCCACCAGACATATACAGTGTTTTCTCCAAATTTATTTTTAAACCCCATTTAGTGTATTCTTCCATAAGTTTTCTAGTCATATATTCTGTCATCATAATCTTGAGATATAACGAATTGATCATCAGCAAATAAGTGTATAAATTGTGGAGTTATTAATACGTATTCCCATATTTTCACTTTCTCTACTGGTAAGTAGGGGAAGTATTGTATTCCACCCAAAAATTCGAAGTCGAGATTTCACCGGAAATACATGTTTTGAGGCCCCCTGAATCCAAAAAAAGCATTTTTAGAAAGAGGTCCGTGTGTGTGTCTGTGTGTCTGTCAGTCTGTCAGTCTGTGGACAGCATAGCTCAAAAACGAAAAGTCGGTTAAAAACCAAAGTTGGTATTTAAGTTTAATGTCGTTCAAGGATGTGACACGAAGATTTTGAAGAAAATATCCCCACCCTAAACTACCCTTTACATGGAAAATTTTTCGAAAATTTTGATTTTCTTGAAAATGGCTCTAACGATTTTGATTAAAATGTCATATGTTTGAGATTTTTTATGACAAATGAAATGTATATCTTAAATTTTCTGGCTATAGCCCCTGTAGTCGTATTTACTCTGGACGAGTTTTGCATAACTGGTAAACCGTTAGAGATAGACCAAATTATACTATACAAAAAATGTAGATCTTGCTAAAGTACACAATTTATGTCTGAATAAATTTTCTTGTAGGGTGAACCTTTTCGGAGATATACTTTGTTATGTGTGTGAGTTTCGGAAAACTTGGAACTTTCATGAAATGGGTCATCGTTGTTCATTTTTTTATATGTTACGTGTACAAAGAGAACGGAATCTCAAAGCTTTAAAAGATTTGACTATCGCACAAAGCCTACTGTATTCCAATATTCCCCTTGCACCTACAAGGAAATAAGCAATAAGATAATTTGTACAAATGTTTATTTTAACTAACACGAAGACGATATAGGAATAAGAGTTTGTAAGAATGGTTAGTACAAGAGTAGAGAAAGTCATGTGAGTGCAACACATCAGATTTTTACATTTCTTCTTCCAATGGGATAAAGCTTGCTGTATATATATATTAAATAATGTTGGAGACAGGCAGCACCCTTGGCGTAATCCTTTTGTTGCTAGGAATTCCTCCGAAATGTTCTGTCCTATCTTGATTCTAGAAGATGCATTTTCATATAATTTCCCAATGGCATTTAAGAGACGCTTAGGTATTGTCTATTTTATTCTTTAATACTTGCCATAATTTTTGTAACGGAACGGAGTCATAAGCTTTTTCTAAATCAACTAATGAAAGATGCAATGACTGCCCTGTAGTATATTTCTTTTCCATTAGCTGCTTTACCACAAAAATGTGATCAGTCGTTGATCTCCCAGCTCGGAAGCCTGCCTGTTCTTCATCTTCTTGTCCCTTATAATAATCTTCTAACATATATTTCAAAATTTTCCCATATATTCTACTGACTGTGTTAAGTACTGCAATACCCCTGTAATTATTACAATCATCCTTTTTTCCTTTTTTTATGGATGACGGATATAAGCCCTGTTTTCCATGATTTTGGTATCTCTTCACCATTAAGACATCTTTCCAAAAGTAGTCTCAACATTTCAAACAGTTTGTCCGTTCCCTGTTTAATAAGTTCAGGATAAATACCATCTGTTCCACTGGCCTTACCATTCTTAAGTTGTCCAATTACGAACTTTACTAGTTCTATGTCTAAAACTATATTAATGCCCTCTGTTTCCATTTCATAATTCACATTCAGAAATTCCTTTCGATGTTCGTGTAATAGATTTTCAAAATGGTTCTTCCAAATACTTACAGGAATGTCTCCTAATTTATCTCCATTTTTATTATTACATCTTAAATTTTTTAAAACATTCCAAGCTTCAGTACTTCTTTTTCCACCAACATAATGTTGAATTTTATGACATGTTTTTTGCCAAAATTTATTCTTTTCATTTGCAACTAATTTTCTTACTTTTGCTTGTGCTTTTTTGAAGCCCATCCTGTCTTCATTACTCTTAGTATTCATCCATTTAATGTATTTCTTGTTCTTAATTTCAATTTATTTTTTAATATTTTCAATCCAGTAATAAACATGTTTATGTTTATTTTCTATCCCTTTCTCTCCTAGAGCTTCTTCTTCCCGTGAGAAGTTGCTAGTCTCCCATCGGGTGCCTCCCCAGGTGGCGGATAGGGGAATGCTCGCCAGATATGGAGGGAACCGGGGAAATAAAATACCCGGGGCAGACCAAAACTAGCAGCTGCTGCCTTGCAGTGAGGCGTTGGGTCGTCAAACGCTAGAGGAAGAACACCTCAGTAAAAAATTCCTGGTCCTCCAGGTTGGGGTTTGATGCATTAGGCCAGCTCCCTATTCATTGTAAAAAAATCAATGCTAAAAAGTCCAAAGTGATTAAGCCGGTTGGATCAAAATTCAATTTTATAGTGGAGTACCGAAAAATAAACGAGCAGCTAGAGGAGTTTCAATAGTGATTGAGAATAAATTTAAAAAATTGGTTAAAAGTTGGCAACCGATCAATGAAAACATTCTTCAAATGAACATAGACATTTTTGGAAAGAAACTTCCAGTATGAGGGTTGTATGGAATAAGTGAGAATGAAAATCTATTGACAAAATTGAATTTTATAATTTACTAAATAATGTTATAAGTGAAATTGGTAATTCTAGAGAAATTATATTGGCAGAAGATATGAATGGTAGAATAGGTAAAAGACTTAATAGCGAGATAGTACTTCCACATGGGGAATGATAATGCAGGAAGAATGAATGAGTGCACTTTAAAAATGAGTAAAATTACTATTTGATTGTGAAAGAAAACACTTCTCATTCGAGAGGTCCCAGGTTCAAATCCCCAGGGCCGGCCAATTTGACTGGATTTTTTTCGCGGTTTCTGGTTTCCCACAGCTGCTAAGGTAAATACCGGATTGAAATAGCTAATATCACGGCCTAAAATTCCAACTAAAGTCTGAAACAACACGAAAAATGGAAAATACGTGGTAATGGCGATAGCTGGGTCATCTATCCAGAGATAATGAAATCAAATAGACTGGATAGCACACTATGACATCTGCCCGCTAGGCACAGAACAACTCTACGAGTACCAAATAGGTATGTCTGTCTGCCTTTTTTTTTTTTTTTTTTTTTTATTTTTTTAGTGTTTAAGACCCACTTTTACTACATAGACACCGCAGGCTGTGACACTGACATATATCTTTTCTTGTCCACGGGGTTACAGTTGCCCTGCACTGATGCCTCTGTGTACATCTGACGAAGCAAGTACAGGGATGAGATCTTTAAGAATAACTGTCCACCGCACACCGTTCTACGAGGCATCTTCTAACAGATCCGTCGCGATACATCCCCAAAGTTAAAGCCGCGTAAAATAAACAGAAAAAAAAACTTGTAAATTCTATAGCATTTGATTCACAAATAATTAGGTTTTTTTATGAAGTTCAACTTTGCAAACTTTCAAATTACAAATTTCAAGGAGAGTAAAACTGGTGAAAGAGGCCAACACTGCCTAGGTTCACTTTTTAAGGAACAACCTCCGAAGACGTTGTACAGTATCCTTCTACATCCGCCTGGAATCTTCTTGAAGACACGGTTTTATCAATAACATTCATCTGGTGTTAAGATAAGGGCAAATGCCGTCCACTTACTTCTCGTGCTTCATTCGGCAGAGCAGGGCAGGGCTGGGCATTATCGGCTGGCTCTGCTAATATATGGGCGGGCTTCTCTATGTTCACTCAGCGGTGAAAACGGCTTCATAAAAGAAGATTCCTCTCAGAATATTCTCCCGAGTCTAATATAAAACTTCATATCTCCTCTGAGAGAGAGAGAAGTCTACAGCAAAACTGGGCCAGAAAAGAGAGTAATATTGCCAACTTAAGAGCAGTGCATGTACTAAGGACCCAGAGCTCATAACATGATGCTCAGGAGACCAAGTGGGCCCACTCTTCAATGTTCGCTGATCCAAACACCAATACGAACAACGTATATTGCACAACTTTCACTTTGAACGCGTTCTCGAGGGGAATTCATTGATTTAATTTGCACCCCGATAGTCTTACAACGATTTAGGTTCTTACTTTCTCTACTACGTATAGTAAGTAGAGGAAGTGTTGCATTCGACCCAAAAATAGGATGTCAAGATTTCACCGGAAATATATGTTTTAAGCCTCCTGAATCCAAAAACAGCACTTTTAGGAAAAGTTCCGTGTCTGTGAGCAACATAACTCAAAATCTGATGTTTAAACTCACATGACTTTCTCTACTCTTGTACTAACCATTCTTACAAACTCTTATTCCTATATCTTCTTCGTGTTAGTTGAGATAAAAATTTGCAAAAATTAATTTATCTCCTTGCAGGTGCAATTTTTGACTACAGTAGGCTATAAGCGATAGTCAATCTTTTGAAGCTTTCAAATTTCGTTATCCTTGCATGGTTAAAATATCAAAAAATGAATGGCGATGTTCCATTTGACAGAAATGTAAGTTCTCCAAAACTTACACTAATAACAACGAATATCTCCGAAATGGTTCACTCTACAAAAAATGTATTTCGACATAAATTGTATGCTTTAGCAAAATCTACATTTTTATAGTAAGATTTGGTCTATTACTTGCGCAAAAGTCTTACACAGTAAATAGTATAGTCAGAAAATGAAGATAAACATTTCATTTTTCATAAAAATATCTCAAACATATGGCATTTTAATAAAAATCATTAGAACCATTTTTAAGAACATCATAATTTTTGAAACGTGTTAAGGGTAGCTTAGGGTGGAGCAATTTTCTTCAAAATCTTCGTGTGGCATCCTTGAAAGACATTAGCCTTAAATAGCAACTTTTTTACAGAGTAGCCTCTTTTAGGCTGTGACACTTTGGGGCTTGTGGATTTTCGGCAGGATCTTTATTTTGTTTTGTTGCTCGCCATCTATAACAAAAAAAAAAAAAGTTTTATTGGCTTTGGAACGCAATTTGTTACTAAAATAGGTACTTTGAGTAACATAAACTCATAAAATTATAGAATATTAGTATATTACTGCTATGATTCCCTTATCATACACATTTCGAATCTCGCTTAGGGTAAGTTATCCGGGTAAGGTTTTTTTTTTTTTTCCGAGGTTTTCCCTGAGAAGACGAATGTCGGGTAACTTAAAGCTCCATGGACCTCAGGCTCATTTGAGCATCATTTCACCCATTTCATTTCATTCATTCGTCCGATATGACACAATGTTGGAGGACGTTAGTTTAAAAAAAAAAAAAAAAAAAAAAAAAAAAAAAAAAACTTATCATACACAAAATGGTTTATATGATTTACGGGATAAACAAAAAGTGTGTGCTTACCGTCACATGTTTCCGTTTCTAGTTGTGTTTCAAAACAGTAGTAAAATTATCAATAGTAACTTCATTATCATTGTCTTCTAGGTCCGTTAGTTCTTTGTCACCATGCGTTTATTCTTCAGTTAACCCTCTTTTCATAACCCTATACATTATGAGAGCACCATAATAATTACACATGAAATGCTTGCAAAACATACGCTTGTCTGCTGTAAGCTAATGCCAATGTATCCAATATTCACAACGACTGCGACGGGTATTGGGGGACTGTGGTTGCAGATATTGCAGACCGCCCCACGGCTTTTACCAGGTCAGCAACATGTCATAAAAGGTAATTATATCGTTAAAGAACCCAAAGAAAACCATACGAATTGGTAGCATTTTTTTCACGTCCATCTTTAAACCAGATGAAAAGGAATTGAAGTTTGGTGACATCTGTCGCCAGACAGCAAAACTTCAATAGATTTGAACGAAATCCCGATAGTCAGATGCTGCCAATTTTTTGTTAGCGTGCTTTTTTGTAGACGGGACTGGAAAGTGCCAATGGTCCAGAAAGGGTTAGGCACTATATCTTTAATAATATTAGTAAGAAAAGTGTAATATTCACCTTATTACTAGGTTCTTTAAAAACCTCTTTAAGAAAATGCTTTAATGAGCTTTAAAAGTCATTGTTATGTACCTTGAAGTTCAAGAAAGCTTCGTTCTAACGAAGGAAACATGAAATACAATACCAGGACAATAATTAGTTACTTTGTTGACTTTAGAGAAAGGCTGAGAAGATGCAAAGTTTCTAGCCGTTGTTACGAGCAGCCCAATCTACCGTACAATTTTCTCTTGCTCCCTCGCTCGCTGATCCCATTACTGCTTTTAATGAGAGTTTGAAGAGATATCTGCTCTCCCGTTGTGTTATTCTTTAATAAGAGAAGAACGATATTCGGACGGTGGCAGAACAGAGGGAATGAATGGCTTTTGGGAGAGCTATTACTTTCAAAAAAATACCTGCGAAATGAAAATGGAAGCATTTACATCCAACTGCCTCTGCAATGCTACTAAACGCCATTTAAATATTCAAATTATGTATGCCAAAAGGCGAGGCAAAAACGCTTTATCTTTTTATTTCATTTGCATTGGTTCTTTTCAACAAACACTCCATTAGAACATATGGTTTATTTATGCACTCTTACGTACGAAAAATTCACTATTGCATTTCACTAAAAAATTTCTTTATGGATTTCATCACAAATACACACCGCGATAGATGGCTCCGCGATAATAATGTAAGACAAATGCATTCAGGAGGTCCTGGCTTCGGCCACCTCAACAATGGTTTTGCCGTGCTTTTCTCGGGTTGGGAAGGCAAGTGCCAAGATGCTTTCTCTTCTACCACAAATTTTATTTTATTTCTTTCATTTCTTATTCAATTGCTTCCTCTTTCTTGCTCGACCAAGACGACGGAAGCAGAAAAAATCGCATGTTGCAATCACATGACTTTTTCTACCTCCTGAATATTAAAAAAAAAGCATTTTTAGAAAAAGGTCCGTGTGTGTGTGTGTGTGTGTGTGTGTGTGTGTGTGTGTGTGTGTGTGTGTGTGTCGGTCTGTGGACAGCATAACTCAAAAACAAAAAGTCAGTTAAAAACCAAAGTTGGTACTTAAGTTTAATGTCTTTCAAGAATGCGACACGAAGATTTTGAAGAAAATAGCCCCACCCTAAACTACCCTTTACATGGAAAATTTTTCGAAAATTATTTTCTTAAAAATGGCTCTAACAATTTTGATAAAAAAGCCATATGTTTGAGATATTTTTATGACCAATGAAATGTATATTTTGAATCTTCTGGCTATAGCCCCTGTAGTCGTATTTACTCTGGACAACTTTTGCATAACTGGTAAACCGTTAAGAGATAGACCAAATCATACTACACAAAAAATGCAAATCTTGCTAAAATACACAATTTATGTCGGAACAAATTTTCTGGTAGGGTGAACCACTTCGGAAATACTCCTTGTTATGTGTGTGAGTTTCGGAAAAGTTAAAAATTTCGTGAAATGGATCATCGTTGTTCATTTTTTATATGTTAAGTGTGCAAAGAGAATGGAATCTCAAAGCTTTAAAAGATTTGACTGTCGCACTGTATTCTAATATTCCCCTTGCACCTACAAGGAAATACGCAATAAGATAATTTGTGCAAATGTTTAGCTTGACTAAAAAGAATATATAGGAATAAGAGTTTGTAAGAATGGTTAGTAGAAGAGTAGAGAATGTCATGTGAGTGTAACACAGCAAATTTTTAAAATAGTGGTTAAGGGTAATTGGTGCAGGATAGTTAGAGTATAATATTCAATATGTTTGTGCAAGGCCATCCATAAAGTCTTCATTCATTTGTGAAATTGAAGCCTAATCACCTAGAGAACTGGAACATACCGCCAGCTATTGTTGAATATTGATTGTTTTGATAGCACAAAGCCACGGGCGAGCCGTTCTCTCAAGCAGCAGATAGCTTTATAGCACTATTCAAAGTGCATTTACACGCAATAGCTACAGCTTTTGTTATACGACTCTGTTTTACACTAGTTTCAATTTGTGCTATCACTGGACGTACTTTGACATTGCTTTCTGAATTGATTATATATCTTCTGAAACTACACGTAACTCATTGTCGATAATGAACTTCGTCGTGTTTTTGGGCAACCTCTAACAAGAGACACCTTTGACCTCGAACACTCGAAGCGGGATTACAATAACAATCATAAATAAAACAGTGGTCTATGTATATCAGCAGTGTTGCATACTTGTTTTGGACAAAACTAAAGCGCGTTCCACCCTTAGAAGACAGTACACGTTAAATGGAGAGCAGTGTTGCAACATGTACTATATAGCGTTTCACTCTTAGAAGACAGTATGGAGTTAAATGGGACATCTCTGTCTCTATCTAGCGCATACAAGTTGCCATTAGCCGCGTCCTTTTCTACCCTCGCTCTGTTGCCACATTCCTAATAGCATGGTATAAATATTCATTTGTTATAAATTTCAGGTTTGAACACATTATCCTATGCAGAATTTTTTTCTCTATCAGGTTATATCCTTTTCAGAGTCATTATGCATTTCTATAGGTCCAAATTTCTTCAGAAAACGTTTTTTTCAATAGAAGTCCGATATTTGCTGTTTCTACACTCATCACGCACTAACTAACAAACTAACTGCTAGAATGCGTCTATATTTTTTTCTTAGGTAGAGTAAACTATAGTGCTACTACCTGCCTACTTTGAATTCTCTATGTTTACCCAGTTAAGGGTTATAATTTTTTAAATTAAATGTTTTCGGAAAATTTTATATCTGTGCACTGCAAAAGTTACGCAGTGTGAAACTTTTTTGTTATTGAGTTTACATCAGGGAACCAGCGAGAACAAATGTTGAGGAAGGTTGGAGAAAGCTTTTAAAATAAACCAAAAGGCAGTAACCTCTTTCTTTTATCCAATAAGGCAAACAAAAGGTATTCATCTATTCAGCGTCAGTCTTGACACAGAAGATAGTATAAGGAGCAGCACTAACATTAGTTCGAAAGAAGCCGTGTATGTAACTGTGAGCTGTTATTGCGTTATTTGTTTAATATTTTTGTAAATATTTGTAGTTATGGAGGGGGAAGCTAGGAAGAGACGACATGTTGGTAAATTAAGAAGTAAGGAACGCCAAATAATTATGAATGTGTTAGATTATATTTGAAGCAAAATGCTTGGCAGTAAAGTCAGTAAAAGAAACAGCTAAGGCTATCGGGTGTTCAGAAGCAGTAGTGTGTATGATTAAAAAGGAACTAATGGAAGGACCTCTAAGAACGCCATCGAAAAAGAAAGCAAAAGGGGCGGGACTACACAAAACGCTAGGTTAACGCAATATGATTGAATAGTGCAAGGTGGAGTGCGGCGAATTGTTCATTCTTTACTGTTTGCAAATATTCCACCCATGCTGAATATAATTTTGTCACAGTTCAACAGTGATGAGACCCTACCAAATTTCTCAAGGGCCACTCTGATTTGGGGTTCGAATATGAAAGAAAGGGTAACAAGTGCATATTAATAGAAAGAGACGATATCGATATCATCAGATGGCGACATAAATATCTAAAAGACGTAAAAGGTTTAGGGGCCAGGGGAAAACAATTGTTTATACAGACGAGTCATTTGTAAATTTAGGTCATACAGTAACAAAGGCGTGGAGGGATACCACAGTTAAAAGTGTCCGTCTCGTCAAGCAGCAATTGAAGGACTAAGTACAGGACTCAGGCCACCTCGAGTCGCTCGCGGAGAAAGATTCGCAACTAGTACATGTTGCAACACTGCGCTCCATTTAACGTGTACTGTCTTTTAAGGGTGAGACGCGCTTTAGTTGCGAATCTTTCTCCGCGAGCGACTCGAGGTGGCCTGAGTCCTGTACTTAGTCCTTCAATTGCTGCTTGACGAGATGAGCACTTTTAACTTTGGTATCCCTCCACGCCTTTGTTACTGTATGACCTAAATTTACAAATGACTCGTCTGTATATACAACTGATTTCCCCTGGTCCCTAAACCTTTTTACGTCTTTTAGATATTTATGTCGCCTTCTGATGATACCGATATCGTCTCTTTCTATTAATATGCACTTGTTACCCTTTCTTTCATATTCGAACCCCAAATCAGAGTGGCCCTTGAGAAATTTGGTAGAGTCTCATCACTGTTGAACCGTGGCAAAATTATATTCAGCGTGGGTGGAATATTTGCAAACAGTAAAGAATGAACAATTCGCCGCACTCCACCTTGCAATATTCAATCATATTGCGTTAACCTAGCGTTTTGTGTAGTCCCGCCCTTTTTGGTTTCTTTTTCGATGGCGTTCTTAGAGGTCCTTCCATTAGTTCCTTTTTAATCATACACACTACTGCTTCTGAACACCCGATAGCCTTAGCTGTTTCTTTTACTGCCTTACACGCATTTTGCTTAAAAAATAATCTAACACATGCATAATTATTTGACGTTCCTTACTTCTTAATTTACCAACATATCGTCTCTTCCTAGCTTCCCCCTCCATAACTAGAAATATTTACAAAAATATTAAACAAATAACGCAATAACAGCTCACAGTTACACACACGGCTTCTTTCGAACTAATGTTAGTGCTGCTCCTTATACTATCTTCTGTTCAGGTCTGGCGCGAGAATACGCTGAATAGATGAATAGTTTTTGTTTGCCTTACTGGATAAAAGAAAGAGGTTACTGCCTTTTGGTTTATTTTAAAGACTTTCTCCAACCTTCCTCAACATTTGTTCTCGCTGGTTCCCTGATGTAAACTCAATAACAAAAAAGTTTCACACTGCGTAACTTTTGCAGTGCATAGGTATAAAATTTTCCGAAAACATTTCATTTAAAAAATTATAACACTTAACTGGGTAAACATAGAGAATTCAAAGTAGGCAGATAGTAGCACTATAGTTTACTCTACCTAAGAAAAAAATATAGATGCATTCTAGCAGTTAGTTTGTTAGTTAGTGCGTGATGAGTATGGAAACAGCAAATATCGGACTTCTATTGAAAAAAAACGTTTTCTGAAGAAATTTGGGCCTATAGAAATGTATAATGACTCTGAAAAGGATATAATCTGATAGAGAAAAAAATTCTGCATAGGATAATGTGTTCAAATCTGAAATTTATAACAAATGAATATTTATACCATGCTGTTAGGAATCTGGCAACAGCGCGAGGTTAGAAAAGGACGAGGCTAATGGCAACTTGTATGCGCTAGATAGAGACAGAACTCCATACTGTCACAAAAACGTAAGATACAAAATATGTTCCAAATTCCGAGATCTATAACCATAATTGTTTCAAGTCCCATCATATGACAGTCACGTTTCGTATTTGTACATATTTAATACTTCAAGTTATTCTTTTATCTAGCATAACCTACATAAAAACAAAATTATAGCAAATATGAATTTAAAATAAAATAAAATAATCAATTGAAACGGGAGAGGCCACAGAAATAAGAATCATAATTACGGGCCGAATACTCAGTGGCAAAACTTTATCTTGCTGTCAAGAATAATCAAGTAAGTGATATTAGTACTGAAATTATTCCTCTACTAAGGCAGGTACGTACACGGCACTTAGCTAACAAGGTCAGGTTTAAGTGTAGCTGGGAAGTGCTGTTCTGCCAGGGAATAAGATAAAGAGGGAAGCTCTTGATCCCTTGTCTTGGAGATTTATATACCGGGTTAAAGATCCTTCAGATCCTGTACTTCAACACACCCGTGGCAACCACAACCTGGAATCCAGCCCAGATTTTAAGCAGGGCGTCCTTATTCATCTTCAAACTTTTCAATTTTTCTTATAAATACACCAGTTTTTTTTCGTAAAACATGTGTTACGTTCATATGAATTTATATAAACATCTCTACCCATTACCCTTCATATATATCCACTTTTATGGAATCCACATTTGATACTCTAACATAAAAACATCAGTCTCTATGCTAGCTTTTATCCAAGTATTTAATATTTTTAAAGATATTATTTTAGTTCCTAATTGTTTTACTTCCATTTTAGTTGTTGTTTATGAGGATAACTCTCGTAGTGTAGAAGCTGAGCTGCTTGTACGCTGGCTCTTGCTTCTCCGCAGATCAAAAGCCTATCCACGTACTCGTTTGTCGAATGCATTGTGAAGGAATGGTACAAAATATCGTGCGACAGCAAATGCTTGAAGAATAAGGGGAGTAGACATTCATAACAACACGCTGCATCATGTCAGTCCACTGAATAAGAGTTCATTATGCCTATTCTATTACAAAATTCAAATAAACAAAAAAGATTTAAGTTATTATGTACTAAACCCTCAAGACTTTATAATTAGATTATTGTGAATTTGCTTTACAAGCTTTCACGAGCATAAAAAATTGTATAACGCTGGGACGCAATTCGATGTCCCTGGCTTTAGCTCGTAGTCGACTGCCGCTGCCGCTCCATTTTTAAGGCTACTTTTAAAGGCTTTACTTACCAATATCTAAAAGGAGATGCTGAAACTGGCCACCGTCGTATCCATTCAGTTTTGGCACCTCTTTAGGAAACTATCCATCACTCGCCGTAGTTCACGTTGAGAAATGCTGGCAATTTCCTGGCGGATATTTTGTTTTAATTCTTCCAGCGTGTGTGGGTTTGTCTGGTACACTTTATACTTTAAGTTACCCCGGAGAAAGAAATCGCAGATCACTTGAAATCTTTCTGCAAATCACACTTTCACTTGGCGAGCTGACTGGGTTAACACATACGAACCATAAATAAATACGCGCTGTGCAGTAGAAAACAAATTCTGAGCCATAATACACTTTGTGACTATAGGACAAAATAATAAAAGAAACTGGTAATAACTGAATCACAGGATAGTGCGTTAGCTCAATACTGCACTTTCAGAGCAGAGAAAAACAAGTCAACCGCGTTATCGTGTTTCTGTGTGTCATCAACTTCACAATTCACAGAATAAAATAGCAGATGCAGTACCATTTATTTTAAAATAGGTGTTACATTAAGATAATTCTGCTACCCATTCTTCAAAAAAAATATGCTTGCAAAATCATACTCCAGTTCACTTCTGTCTACGTTACTTTAATCGACGTAACAATCTGTAGAAATGCTATTTTGTTACATATTCCTTGTAGATACAATGAAAATAGGACAATACAGTAGACTTTAGGTGATAAATCTTTTTAAGCTGGTCGGTATGTGATGGCTTTGGAATTCCGTTATGTTTGTATGACCGGTAGAAAAGAAAGTGAATAATAACCTCTCACTTAATAAATTCAAATGAATAAGAAACATCTCCGAAATGGCTAACTCTACCGAAGAAATATTTCACATGAAGTGTGTGCTTTAACCAAACTAAATTTTCTCTGTAGTTAGATTTTGTGATCTCTTGCCGTGTATCGATAATGCAAAACTCATTGAGAGGCTATTCGTAGAAAATTCTAGATACAGATTCGTTTTATTTGCCACGAGAATGTCTTAAACGTGGAATGCATTGAAAACTGTTAGCAATTTTTGAGATAGTACAAATTGTCGGCAACTCTTCAATTTAAATTATAGTTTGGGATGCTGACTTTCTTCAATATCTTCATACTACTTCTTTGAAAGCTACTGAACACAAAATATGCACAATCTTTTTCTAATAATGGTTGTCTTTCATTTTTTTCCCTTGTTTCAAAGAGGCTTCAAAATAATGAAATCGCGTGATATCTTGAAATTGTATTTTTGGATGAAATAATACTTCCCTGACTATCGTTATGGGGCCGGAGTAAGTAAAATAAATATTTAAATATTATTGTTTTGCCTATAATGATAAAATTTATAGTAAATTCTACAAAACAAAAA
Source organism: Tenodera sinensis (assembly GCA_030765045.1). Taxonomy (NCBI): domain Eukaryota; kingdom Metazoa; phylum Arthropoda; class Insecta; order Mantodea; family Mantidae; genus Tenodera; species Tenodera sinensis. The sequence goes on along the minus strand of CM060967.1, from coordinate 21,659,933 downwards.
CTCCAGTTAATAACACCACTCAAAAAGTAGAAAGGAAAGGTCATTTGGGCAACTTTCGCTGTTAAGTTTGTTCTAAACAGAGTAGTATATGTTACGTCAGAAGCAAATAGTTCACCATAAAGTCCTAATTTTAATTTAAATCGCTTTCTACATGAGTTGATAAACAGCGTTGTTGGGTGAAGCTAAATGTCTCAGCTGATTTATGGTCTGTCACAGAACGCTATAACAAATGGTTTGTCTCTGTCAGTTTATTTAGGAATTAACATTTTCAATGCAGCACAAAAGTCAAAAAACAGTCGACGTATGTCTCTCTACCTAGTTGGCGTCGGAATGTTGGCGCACTCCATAAATTTAAAATAACTAGATAACATTATAGTGTATAGGACAATATGTCGTACGTTTGGCTATAGTTATAGGTTATACAAACTAGGCGGACACCGAGCGAGGTTCCTGGTTCGATTCCCGTCGACCGACCTCTCTGACTTGGGTTTTTCCATTTTTTCCCCTTCACCAGGCAAATGTTGGGGTGACTTCCTTTCCCTTCCTTTCTCATTTGTCTCCCTTATCTTTCAGTTGGCAGCGCGGTACGTTCCGGTGAATGCAGACAGATGGCACAGATACCTGCGTTCTGGTAAACTTTCCCTGATGCCTCCTAGAAGTTGCTGTTCTGGCCGCAAGGATCGCTTCATCGCGCTCTCCCTTGGTAGAGGAAAACTTCGCCAGGTGTCAGTGTCTGTAAGTATTAGGAATCCCTGTGCGTTTCTGGGCTTCACTGACTCCTCTCTCTGAAAAGCTCCGTTCACACTTCGCCTCATCCCTTCCCCCGTGGGGGGCGGTAACCGGCAATAGATACATGTCGGGGTCGCGGTCCGTTACATCACATTACAGCCCTCCCCTCGTTACTTGCAGTAGCCGATAACAAACGAAATCAGCTTGCGAGGCTGGCCTAGTCCCATCTCCGATTCTAATAATTCCTTATATGTTATGTTGGTGAAAGTGGATGTGTGGTGTTGCCATTTGGTAACAATGACGTGTTGTCAGAATTTTAGCCTCTGTGAACTTCGGGCTCAATTCAGCATCATTTCACCCAATTCATTCATTCACCGTCCGATATGACACTATGTTGGAGGGCGTCAATAAAAAAGTCAGACTTTTAGAATATTTTTTATTATTTTCATATTATATTGGCATTTAACAAAAAAGTAAAGAACTGTTAGCTATTTATATCATAAATGTATCAATTTATTTTAATATTATTCCAGTTCCCTTTTTTCTTTTTCAAAAATCAAAATGCATGTAATTGTAGTGTAATGTAACTTCCCATCGTTCATCTTACTGGTTATTTTACGTGGGCTCTCCCCATTCTTTCTTATAGTCACATTTTATTGCACTCCCTGTAGTCAGGGCGTTGTGACTACACACTTCGTGTGGACTTTAACAATAATGTGCATTTAAATTACTTCCTTCAAGATACTGTCACACAGATATCTAAACTGGTTCAGGAATTAGAAGAAATAATTCATGCAATACACGGTTAACACCGCGGTGTGATAAGGTAATTATATTTATCACAGGTAGAGTTCTTGTTCAAAATTAAAGATAAATGAATAAATAATCGTGCAGTAAGAGGAACAGTTGATAAGTTGCACGACGTTATATAAACCTTGCATGTGCAGAACGGAGCCTTGTGTGGTGCAAATACACGAACTTCACAGAATTTAATGGGTTGGCAAAGTGTGCAGTACAAGCTAAGCGAAACTCGACTGTGTAAAGTACATAAGCTCGTTGAAGCAATTTCTGTTTAACAGGTGGAGAATTCACAAGCCCCCCCCCCCCCCCCCCCGCTGTATGAGTCTGCCCCGGCCGTAAATCGTCCCTCAGCCATTCAGCATAGAGACACTCCTAATATATTTTTGTGTAGATGTTAAGGTTTATTCAGAAATGTGTTGTAATCATTGCAGAAGGCCAGATTTATATCTACGGCTGTAACTTGCTTGCAACAATAGACAATTAAGTTCCTTATGAATGGGAGTAGAGATTTAACTACCAACTCGAAAGCTATATAGGATGTTCGGAAATTCCATTACGGATTCTCGGCCAGCCATTTCCAAATTACATTGTTACGTGGTGCTAAGTTACGACTGGACAATAATGCCCTTGGAGGAGTTTAGGCTGCGGTTCTTCTCGGTTTATTATTATTATTATTATTATTATTATTATTATTATTATTATTATTATTATTATTATTATTATTATTATTATTATTATTATTATTATTATTATTATTATTATTATTATTATTATTATTATTATTATTATTATTATTATTATTATTATTATTATTATTATTATTATTATTATTATTATTATTATTATTATTATTATTATTATTATTATTATTATTATTATTATTATTATTATTATTATTATTATTATTATTATTATTATTATTATTATTATTATTATTAATAAGAAGAAGAAGAAGAAGAACAACAACAACAACAACAATACAAAATGTACCAGTCGTTTACAAATGCAGATAATAATTTAAAGGTAAACAAAGCGCAAGGAGCTTGGCTTTTTCTCCATCTTGGAGCGTCTGGCAGGTATGTTTCTGTAACAATACACATTCCTTTTTACACAAGGAGGTTTGTTGTTTCTCTGTTTTCAGGTCAAGTGGCAAGAGAGCACCTTGTGTTATAAGGAAATGGTTCCAAGTGGGCCACTGCATTGTGAATTGCAGTTCGATACTTGCACAAGATCCAATCTCATCTCTCTCCGCTGCTGTTTCTTTCCTTTGCCCAAAATGTTATTAGAAAAGTTGTATCATATGAATGTAACACGAAATCCTTACACAAGATTTCCTTATGATCAGGAAATATCAGCAGAAACAAGATGCTTAAGAATATGTACTAAACGCACCGTGTAAGAAAGAAAGTAATTGGAGAAGACCTGCATGTTTATAATTTATCTGATAATCTGGAAGAATACACAAACCAGAAAACCATTAAAATAATTAAATCATAAGAATACCAACTAAACTAATAATTTACTACTCTATGTTTAATTTGCAAAGCGTTGTTGTTTTTTGTAAACATAAGGCGATCGTCTTGCTTAAACCTCTATGTTTTACATTTTCTGGTGAGGGCTTACAGACGAATACTGTCCAATTTACTTACTCCCATTGTTTATGAAAGTATTCAGTATATGATCAATATTCCGCATTAGTCCTTGTAATTGTTGTTTCGTACCACTCTGGCTATTGTAAATATCGGATGAAAATTCCTCTGATATACGCCAAAAAATGTGAGATATCGGCGTAAAGTTTGAGGTTATGTTAATCTCCCCACATATTTCTTCAAAGTTCTGGACACGCTGCTTGATGTAGAAATATGACATAAACCAACTTAGTTTTCAAATAGTATCTATAGAAATCCCCACTCATGACGCCTGTAGTGGGTAAAGGAGAGAGACGCAGCGGCTGGGCAGTAGACCTTGCCCCGGATAGGGCTGTTGTGCCGTGGGGTTAGTTTTAGGTTGGTTGTATCTACAGAAACATTAACATACCGGGTGAAAGGGAAGCCATTACATTAATTTAAACCAGTGGTACATCTGGGTATTTGGAGCACATTTTGTAACTTATTTTTTTTTTTCAAAAATAACTCTAATGATTTTGATTAAAATGCCATATGTTTACGAAATTTTTATTACCAATGAAACGTATATTTTGAATTTTCAAGCTATAGCCTATGTACTCCTGTTTACTCTGGATGACTTTTACATAACTCCTAAACCGTAAGAAATAGACCAAATCTTACTCCAGAAAAAATGTATATCTCGCTAATACATACAATAAAATTTTTGCAGAGTGAACAACTTCGGAGATATTCCTTGCTATTTGTGAGTTTCGGAAAACAAAATTTCGTTAAATGGAACATTGTTAGTTATATTTTTATAGGTTAGTCGTGCAAAGAGAACGGGATCTCAAAGCTTTAAAAGATTTGACTAAAGCTCAAAGCGTACTGTATTCTCCTAGCATCTACAAGCAAATAATCAATGAGATAATTTCAGCAATGTTTATCTCGACTAATACGAAAAAGATATAGGAATAAGAGTTTGTAAGAATGGCAGAAACCCATTATCGTGTACTCTATTCGCTCTTTCATTCCCGACATTACCAACGTGTTCTCCCATTCAAGAAATGCAGATATGTTTATCATATTGTGGGGAAGTGTCTCAATTCATTACCTTTCATCACTCCTTCTTTCATTATTTCCTTTACTTACATCAGAACTGACCTCAAATAACACAGAGCAATATCAAAGTAGTTCTTTCAACTCTGAGCACACAATGCTAACAAGATTCTTAACAGTGACAACAGCCATAGAATAACAGCCTAACCGCAACTCTGTGCTTCCACTCAACTCCGTTGCACGGCGCTTTTCGACGCAACTTCTTTCCGTTGCATAGCTGTTCTATGTAACGCGACAATATGCCACGAGTTTTGAACTAATTTCTCTGGTTTAATTGTACCTAATTTATGTTTATCTTTGAATGAAAGTAAGGCAGCTTGTGAATCTAAATATATCAAACAAGAATATGTAACCACATTAGATTAATTTGGCCAATGGAAAAGTTGATAGCTTGCGGTAATCCAATTAACTAATTAATTACTAATGCCTGAGTGGAAACATTCTGTAGCAACTCGTGGGAAGGCCAGCGTGTAGCGTAATGTTATGTAAACACACAAAGTAGCTAATTAAAGCAGGGCTACCACACAGGGTTTACCCAAATAATTATAGTTGCCAAGAATGGACCAGCTTTCGAATATCATAAGCGGATTGTTAAAGGAAGCTAAGTCCGTAAATTAGCGAATAATGCTCTGTAGTTCCCATCAAAGTGAAGGTCCAGTAAATACCTATCAGGCAAGTAATAAGATTAATACTCATTTTAATAACAACACCGAAATTTTAAAATTAGAATCCGCATCTCAAGTTGGATATTTACTGCTCATGAAATCCTCCAAGCGGTTGTAACAAAAAAGACTTATTGATTATATGCATTGTTTCTCTAGCTTGTATATAGCTAAAAGTTGATATCGAGATTTTATCCAAAATTCGAGACAAACATCTGTGTGTCTGTTTGTATATCCGTCGATCCGTCCGTGAATCTATCCGTTTGTCTTTCAAAACCGAAAATTCGGTTAGATACCAGACTTGGTATTTCAGCTCAGCAACACGGAAATTTAGAAAAAGATAAAAAAAAAAAAAAAAAAAAATAATAATAATAATAATAATAATAATAATAATAATAATAATAATAATAATAATAATAATAATAATAATAATAATAATAATAATAATAATAATAATAATAATAATAATAATAATAATAATAATAATAATAATAATAATAATAATAATAATAATAATAATAATAATAATAATGATGATGATGATGATGATGATGATGATGATGATGATGATGATGATAATAATAATAATGATGATGATGATAATAATAATGATAATAATAATAATAATAATAATAATAATAATAATAATAATAATAATAATAATAATAATAATAATAATAATAATAATAATAATAATAATAATAATAATAATAATAATAATAATAATAATAATAATAATAATAATAATAATAATAATAATAATAATAAACCCTCACACCTCAAACTACCAGTTACATGAAAAAATGTTCCATAATTTTGATTTTCTCAGAAAGGGCTCTAACAATTTTTATTACATTTCGTGGAGAAATTAAGGCATATTTACAAAAATTAAATAAATGTCTTAATTTTGTAGGAAAAACCTTTGAAGTCATTATGAATGACTTTTGCACTACTGATAAACCATCAAGACACACAAAATTGTACTACACATTAATGTAGATTTTATTAAGGTATATAGTTAATATAAAACACAATATTTTATGAAGTTAACCATTTTCGAGGTAATCGTGTTTGGATTTTCAAATACTTGTATTTTCTTGAATACGAAGTCGTTATTTCAAAGTCATCGCATAGCGAACAGGTCTTAAAACATTTGGCTCACAAAGCTTACTCTATTTCCATATTTCCCTAGCACCTACAAGAAAATATGCAATAATATCATTTCTGTAAACGTTTATCTCGACTAACATGAACTAGATAGAGGAATAAGATTTTTTAAGAATAATTTGTACAAAGAGCGCCAAAGAAAATCTTATACCTCGCGTCTGTTAACAGTATTTATCACCATACGAAGCCGTGTCAATTTCATTGGTTGCTTTAGGTCACGGTGCAAGGGTTCGCCACCCTTAATAAATTAGAAAATTACGAAATATATGTTTACGCTTTCGATCGTACCTATTGGCTAAAAAAGAAAGACGTAGAGTGAGAACATTCAGTTTGTCATATAGACGTCATGATTGGTAGCCATAAGTTATCGGATAGTACAGGACATGCCTTGGAAGGAGTTAAAATCTAAGGGGAAAACTTGATGAGCGCTCTGGTTGGCAGTCAAGTTCACGCCTTAAAAGATGCCAGAAAAGGATAGAAAATCCAATGAGGGTCTTCCTTGGTGCTCTTTTTATAAAGATAGACGGAGGTATGCGAGTGCAGTATGTCAGAGTTTTAGAAAACCAAAAAAAGTACAAAAAAAGTCCAAAGCCCACTGAAATAATTCAAACTGTAAATATAGAGACAATAGAAAGCCTCCTGAAATAACCATGTTAAATTATAGGTAGCGTAGGCTTTCTTTTGTTCATGTGTGGTACAACGAAGGAAAAAGAAGTGATTTTTATTGACATACGCCGAGAAATAATAATTATATACCGAAAAGTGAATAATTAATTGTGAAATTTTGTGATATTCATAAAAAGGAACTATATCGTCAATAAATGATTAAGATCAATCGAGTGCGGCGAGATTAGAAAAGGATATTGGCTTTCCACAATCATTGACTGTGCCTAGCCATTTTGTTTGTTAGCGAAGAAGTCCACCATATTTAGCGAGAAAATTGTAAAAGTGTGTTATGAGAAAGATAACGATTTTTAAGTGTTAATAAACTGTTCAAAACATTCATTAAAACAATATTGATTGTTTTATCTATAAAATAGATCCGTACTGCTCCCTGTGAGAACAGTAATACGATGCTAGGCCACGAGTATTGAAACTTCGTAAAGACTAACATGATTTCCAATGAAATAGTTATACGATATATTTACGAGATTTATGTAGAACTCATACACAGTTGAGTACGACGGGCAATCAGCCCAGGCTATTAGACCGTCATATACACCCAACATAATTGCTTACAATCTTAATCTACTAAATATATTAATAATTTATAAAAACTATCTGAGCTACTGGTTGCCAGTAGCTGTTTCTAACTGGGAACGAGCTAGAATTGACACACATTTTATACTTCTCTATATTAATTAACAAAGAAAAAGTGTTGAATATTTTAACTACCTTTTAAGAGACCAGTTAGATTTTTTAAACTTTACTTAAAAAGCTCCTGCCCTCGTTTTTAGAAAGCATCCTTAGCCTTCCTACCCACCTTGCCCCATTTCTGTTCCGAAAATTCTTTCCTCCATAAATCCGTTCCTGGGCATTGAAAACTGCACTCCAAACTTTCCTTCCCTCCACGAATGGGACATTGATTCTGTGGGATGTCCTTTCATAACCCTCTCAGCCTCGAAACACCAGTACCAGTGGCGACTGGATTCTAGGATGGTGCCCTCCCAATAAATAAAAATAAGAAAAAAAATTTAGCATTACATCAAAAGCACTATTCAAATATCCTTGACATGCCAAAATACATTCCTACACTTCCTGTTTCTATTTACCCATTTTGTTTCGTTAAAATGTTTTTACACCGCTAATACACCGAAGAGCGCCGATGCTTTGATTATGGATGCAATTTCGGACTGCACCTCGCTCGTCCAGGAATCCTCGCATCGTGGTGCGGAGAGGTGCTGGGATGGCTTCGACTACAGGCGAGCGCTGTGGGGACGAAAGATAATCCAGGTGGCGTCCGGTTGGAGAGGGAAAGTGCTTGCGATAACTTTTCTCTGGGCTCACTGATCGGAATAAAACAAATCAACGTAGTGTGATCTTTGCAAACAGTGTTGCCACTCGCATACCATACATACTCCTTCCTCTTAAATTAAAATTAAGGTGTAGTGTTGCATATTCCCGATAAGGCGATGCCAAAAAGGTGCATTAATATTACATCCATGTTGGTAATCTTGCTAGCATGACACATTCAATACATATTACGTAATAATGTAACTAGATTGTAGTGGTAACGGTTAAACAAATGCAGTTTCCGCAGCGCCTTCGAGAGTGTCATGTAAAGCGTACTGATTCTGAAAATATATTATGCCGCTTTCCCAAATTTACGAGTTACAGACCGCCACTGACCAGTACTTACACACGCTATTGTCTTATTCTGTTAATTATGTACCTCATCAACTATGCCTTAATTTTCCACATTTCCTTCATTGATATCTTTATATACGTGGAATTCCAAAATGCAATGCATCACTTCTTCCACCTTAGATGACGTTACAGAAAGCAAAAAGTTTTAATACCCAGGGCACTGTTAGCACCACGTGAGTGAGGAACTATGCCTCCTAGGTTTGGAAAGCATTTTGTAGGCCCTCTGGGAATCTTAGCCACGTCTAACCAAGTTTCAAGTCGCCTCTGGCATCTTCCAAACAACAGCAGCAAGAGGTAAACACCACAAAACCGCCGCCACATTAAAGTGTGCATGCCTGAAACTTCCGCCATAGTCTGCGGAAATCGCTGCTTCAGTGTTCGGGCATGTGTAAACTTCACAATCCTCAAATTACGTACCTACATGCTTCCAAAAATTCATACACCAAGACTTTAGATTATATGTTGGAGCAGGCGGTCCTTCAGTTAAGTATTTATTTAAACATTGAGTTTAAATGCATACAAGTTGTTAAGGGTATGAGCACACAGACTTTAACAATGACTTAATGACGTTAAACTGAAACATAACCTTATCCACCATTCTACCATCATCTTCTATAATACATGGTCACATAAATAAAAAATCTAATGTGTTGCACTCACATGACTTTCTCTACTCTTGTACTAACCATTCTTACAAACTCTTATTCCTATATCTTCTTCGTGTTAGTTGAGATAAACATTTGTACAAATTATCTTATTGCTTATTTCCTTGTTGGTGCAAGGGGAATATTAGAATACAGTAGGCTTTGTGCGATAGTCAATTCTTTTAAAGCTTTGAGTTCCCCTTCTCTTTGCATGCTTAACATATAAAAAATGAACAACGATGTTCCATTTCATGAAAGTTTTGTTTTCCGAAATTCACTCACATAATAAGGAATATCTCCGAAATGGTTCCCCCTACAAGAAAATTTATTCGGATATAAATTCTGTATTTTAGCAAGATCTACATTTTTTGTAGAGTAAGATTTGATCTATCTCTTACGCTTTACAAGTTATTCAAAAGTCATCTAGAGTAAACAGAACTACATAGGCTATAGCCAGAAAATTCAAAATATGCATTTCATTTGTCATACAAATGTCCTATACATACGGCATTTTAATCAAAATCGTTATAGCCATTTTTAAGAAAATTAAAAGTTTTGAAAACTTTTCCATGTAATGGGTAGTTTAGGGTGGGGCTGTTTTGTTCCAAATCTTTGTGTCGCATCCTTGAAAGACATTAAGCTTAAATACCAACTTTGGTTTTTAACCGACTTGTCATTTTTTAGTTATGCTGTCCACAGACTGATAGACACAACACACACAACACACACACACGCACACACACACACACACACACACACACACACACACACACACACACACACACACACAGAGACTTTTTCTAAAAATATTTTTTTGTTTTGGATTCAGGGTGGCACAAAACATATTTCTGGTGAAATCTCGACATCGAACTTTTGGGTGGGATACAATACTTCCTCTACCTACTATATGTAGTAGAGAAAGTAATAAGTGCTACAAACGTAAGCAGTGATTTGTTCTATTTATGGAAGCATATATTGGCTACATTTTCCAAGGATTGCAGTTGTGCATAAAGGAAAAAAACCTGTTTAGCTTTGGATATAGAACAATTTCATGGGCAACTAAGGCTATTATAGGGAAACAAAAGCATCCCCAAAGTAGTCATTAATCACACAACACGAAGCACATAACCTTAAAATAAATCTTTCAAGTTCCTAAAAGGAATTTTGCATTTTTACGAACTTTTAAATGTAATCCCTGTTAGAATGGAAAGAATTTGATTCCCAAATGTATTACTTACTGAACCAATAACATAATTTCCCATAATTATAGCTAATATCATAAGTAATGCAACGAGAAATTGTAAATTTATCTACAGCATTTGACTGTCAGAAACTAAAGGACGATGTAGCTTATGAAATATTAGTTAAATACTGGATTGTAATTAGTAAAGTCTTAAAAAAATGAAACAGTTTTATTTGAGAAAATAAACAATTAAAAAGACCCGTGTAAATGGTACGAGTAGTTGGTATGGGAGATTCATGGCTTTTCTGTGCTCGGGTCGAAATGCAGACATTTGGTTGATATTCTAGGAACCAAATCACTTCTACGAAAGCAATCCATTATGAGAGATTACGAAGGTAAAGTGGTTGCGAGTTTCTGCTTGAGAGGCATTAAGCAAATTTACGTTCACTGTACAATAGCAACAAGCTGGCTGCTGATTGCATTAAGGGATCAAATATTTGAACACACATTTCCACCTGGAAACTCGTGATTTGGCTTCGAACTTCTTGTTTCAAACTTCCCTTCAGATAGTTTCCTTAAGCAGCAAATGTATTTAAGTAGCAATGAAGTTGATTCAGCAACTATCTGTATCTTTACTTTGCCTGTCGCTCTCCTGCATTAGACCAAAATTACATTCACCTTAAAAGGTTGATTTAATGCATTCAAAAAGTATACAGGCGGTTGCGGTGTAAGTGTAGGTGTTTTGGTAATTGAGGACAATGTAATGAGCTACATTACATCAGCATTTGTGAAGTTATAATTTTAATTATTAACACTAGTATATTTTCAGCTAGGTTAGCACCTCCAAGTAAGTATGGCACAGAAGTTATGACGGTGTCGTAATAACGAATGGTGTATCGGAATCAAGTCCCAAAGCTAGCTGCAAGGCCAATGACCTTCTGCTACCTAGGCCAGTAGTTGGTCATTTTCGGGTTGTGCGTAGGATGGTGAATGGTAAGTGCAGGAAGACCCCTCAAAACCGACGAGGCTGTCGTTGATGTTGCAAGCAGTATGGCAGACTTCAGCCTACGTGGACGAAAGGTTGCCCCGTCTGAAGATGCTGGTGTCACATTTGGATCGCCTAGTCATCAGCTATCCCACATTACCTACACACACAAACACGTGGCAACAATGAGCGCGGCACGTGAAAGGGACTTTCGAGATTATTCGAGACGTGTCCGGCGGTCGCTGTATTTTTAGAAGTTCGAGAAAGGTCCGTGTTACGTCATCCTTGCTATATAAGTAGGCGAGGCAGCGAGACTTTAGAGTAGTCTTGGTTTTAGTGTGTGTGTGTGTGTGTGTGCGCGCGCGCGCAAGCTGCGTGTGTACAGTCGCGCCGAAAGGAAGATAGCGAAGCAATTAATGAGTGTTGAGTAATTGTATCGTGAAAGTTTGCTGTTGGGGTGACAGAGAAATTAGTGAGTCAAGGTTACGAGAAGAAAACAGTTGTGAGCTGCAATATCACGAAAGACGTGGACTATATTAACGACAGTAAAAGAGAACTGAATTTCTCCGAAGTTTTAGAGGAAAATGCGAATAGATTTTACCTGCAGAGGGAAATTCTATTAAAATTCTTGTAAAATCACTATATATTTCTCCTCATTTTCATAGAAAAGAAATTAAGATTTAATTCAGCGTTAAATCATACGCTATATAAGTGGATTGTAAAGATTTAATAATCTATAAAACATCGTTATTGGAAGACTTCGGCTAATATAAACTAGTTAGATATTGATTTACTTGCAAGTATAGTTTTTGTGGGATAGTTTCATTTTTCTTCAGCTCTAACACGTTTTGTAGTGAACCTTCAGTAATGGTAATGCTATTAGCTTTTGACTACAACGATCTTTGACCTTTCGTACATCATTACACATTTACGTGCCGAGTCTTCGCTTCATCGCTTGGACTCTCAGGAGGTTGTTCGAGTATTTCAATAGCTTTGCATCCGTTATTAATGCCAAAGTTTCATTACCCGAGTGTTTTCTTACGTGGATAGCAGAAGGATATTTTCAGCAGGAGTTGGTGCTTACTTACCATTTTCCACAAGTTTAGCAGTAGCTTACCTAACCTAAATTGAGGAATAGCTTGAGCTGCTGTGATTTCTTGGTGGTTCTTTCAAACAAAATATTTTGTCTACATACCAGCAAGCACAGAATAATTAGGATAACAAACCTCGTTACTATGTATCAAGACGCAAGTGCAATAACAGAGAATATCTGGGAAATTGTTAGCTACAACAAAAATAATGTTGAACGCAGATTTTGTGCTTTATAAAGATCCATTTTTTGTGTATAAAAGCTTCTCTCTTGTCTCTTACAGTTTATCAGTTATGCAGAAATTATTCACAATTAAGAAGGCTTCAGAGGCTTTACGCAAGCAGTTCAAAATATGTGACAAAATGATAAAATCAGACACTTTTTGTCACTTTATTTTCTTCTAACTAAATACGCAACAAAAAAGTTCTCTTTTATCAACGTTAACACAGTCTCCACTCATTCGTGATATTACAGATCACAACTGCTTTTCCTCTCGTGCCTTAAAACAGACTTTTCTGTCTTTCAATTATATCATCCTCTTATATAGCGAGGATGACGTAACACGAACCATTATCGAACTTCGCTTTCTTTGGAACCTCCACAAGTGTGTCGGGCGCCTCTCGAATAATCTCGAAAACACTTTGACGTGCCGCGCTCATTGTCACGTCTTCACAAACAGTCGCGCGAGACACCCTGTCGTTGAGTGCCTTAGATACACGCCGAACCTGGTATGTGGCTTGAGGTAGAGAAAAATCTGATGTGTTGGACTCACATGACTTTCTCTACTCTTGTACTAACCATTCTTACAAACTCTCATTCCTATATCTTCTTCGTGTTAGTTAAGATAAACTTTTGTAAAAATTATCTTATTGCTGATTTCCTTATAGGTGCAAGGGGAATATTAGAATACAGTAGGCTTTGTGGAATGGTCAAATGTTTTAAAGCCTTCAAATATAGTCAGAAAATTCAAAATATGCATTTCATTTGTCATAAAAATATCTTAAGGATATAGCATTTTAATCAAAATCATGAGAGCTACTTTCGAGAAAATAAAAAGTTTCGAAACATTTTCCATGTAAAGCGTAGTTTAAGGTTGAGGAATTTGCTTCAAAATCTATGTTAAACTTAAATATTAAATTTGGTATTTTAACCAATTTTCTCCTTTTTGAGTTATGCTACTCACAGATTGACAGACACACAGACACACACTTGGACCTTTTTCTAAAAATGCTTCTTTTTTATTCAGGGGGCCGTAAAACATATATTTCCGGTGAAATTTCGACATAAAATTTTTAGGTGGAATACAATACTTCCTCTACTTGGTAGAGAAAGTAAAAAATGTCAGGGTATGGAGAAACTGCAATTGTTCTTTACTCAAGAATGGCGCAGACAAAGGAGTGTTCCATCTGCACAGTGTTTCACTTGCTTTAAATTGCGTGAGGATGTTTTGTAGTTATCGGTATTGTCTTTCCTTCTTTCACCTTCACCTCGAAAGTGATACAAATAGCCGTTACCTTCGATTAGCTTCATTCGCCGACGTTGGCCAAGTTCTGCCTCATTGAAAGCCCAAGTACTAAAGCAAGTTTTCCGCAGCGGTGCCAGTTGGAATGCCCGCTGTTTAACGTTAGCTATTGGCCCAAGATAAGAAAAGTTTCATCCAGTTAAAGGCCTTCATTTAACTTTTGATAATAGAGTAAGTTTGGACAACGCCAAGGACCATTTGCCACAACAGGAGGCAAAGGCATTTCCACAACTGTAAGAAAGTGACATTTTGTCATATTATTCTTCATATCAAAGTCCAAGTTTTAACTCAACATCGCAGAATGGGCCAACTAATTCCAAATAATTTCGGTAGTTGGCGTTGAAGGTGTTGTTTACCTATCATATTTATATTAACACATTCTGTGGCACTCATTTGTTTATTTTCTTCTTTTTATTTCTGCTCTCGGGCAATTATACTCGACCTCGGGAAGTTCTACTCTACCAGTTTTAGTGCACCACCTCTGAGACCGGCGAGGTTTAATATAGTTTAGTTACCGGACTCTTTAAAATTGTTAAAGGACCCTTCTGGTGGCCTTCTTCGTCTACCTTAGCTCGTTGCCAAAGAGATATTTGACATTAAAATCTAGTTACTATTTGGCGGAGCAAAAAGTGACTTATGTGTGCTAGCTTTACCATTTATGTCAGCTACCCCTTATTTTCCAGTTTCATGCAATGAGCATTTTATACAATCGGCCTCTATGCTAGGCTCTACCCAAGTATTTAACATGGACTTGTAGGTACTAATATAAAATATCGCTTTTTAATATACTTGTAATTAACCTGTTGATGTTTGCACCACTGCAAATGTATACTAATACCAGCGAATACTACATGTTAAACTGACTGTTTATCTTTCAAGTTCCTAGTTAGCGCAGTTGGAATGAGCACACGATTCTTGAGTAATCCGTCTGGCGTAAAGGTGGTTCGAATTCACTGCCTATACTCATTTTTTTAACATGTAATATCCAAAAATAACATTGTCTGAACAATTATTATGTTAAAAGCTGCTGTTATTGTAATCTGTAATTGTCTCATTTTCATTTTACGGTATTTTTGCTGTCTAATAGACTATCTCTCTACGTATAGATGCATTGGCTCTTGCTTCTCCGTAGATCAAAAGCATATTAATGTACTCGTCTGTGGAATACATCGTGAAGGACTGGCAGAAAATATCATATGACAGTATATGCGAGGAGAATGAAGCGAGTAGGCATTCATAATAACACACCACATCATGCCAGCCCAATGGGACAGAAGTCATTACACCTATTGTATTACAAAATGCAGACAAGCAAAAACGATTTAAATTAAGAATACTAAAACCTCAGGGTTTAAAAATTAGATTATTATGAAATCGATTTCCAAATTTTCAAGGGCATAAAACTGTACACTGCTGAAATGCAAACCCGTGTCTCTGGGGTTACCGCAGTCATAATTCTGTTCAGCTATTTGAGAGCTTGACTGAAAGCACAATCCGAGTTCAAGCGTAGAAACTGTACACCGCGCAAAACCATTGCCACTTCGGGAACTTTCTTGCATGATTTAGTCTTTTAAGTGCACCTCGGACCAGGGAGAAGATATTCACGCCGGTACCTGATTTTATTTTGCTCTTTTGGCAGTACCCAGTAAGTAGAACTGCACTAATCCTAATGAACATATTTTAGGTTATATTCGTATGTACTTTAATATTTTCTGGCCAATTCTTTGCAATATAGTATTTAAATTCATATGTTACTTACGAAGAAGTCCAGATAAATATCATTCGATGGTGTGATCTTTGGTGTGGTTAAAAATTCTTCTTGACAGAGTGTGTGCATCCTTAAAAAATTTTACAACATAGTAATACTTGTACCATACACATAAAACTGTAAAAGAAAGAGTTCACAAATTCAAATCTTATAGAATATCTTGCTTACTCAGTGTATCTCAAAAATGTTTCTTTTTCCATTACTTTTTCTTTTATTGCTGTACTTCGTCGCTGAACATTCAAATCTGACTGAATGCCGGTGAAAACGTCGTGTGCGAAGTGTAAACCAAGTCGTTCAATCTGGCATGGAAAGATTGACAGCTATTTCTTTTTCGATTTGTGGTAGCTGTAAAATCAGCCCATATAGCAGCGGATGTATGTCACCAGGAAGTTGTATCATTGTCTCTCTTGGTTGTACAGTCATCAGATCTTCGACAAAAGCAGTCCTCTACGTCGGTATGACGTAGGAAATTTCATGCAAAGACTTACATTGCTAAAAGAGTATGTATTCCTAAAATGTATATCTTTATTTCGTGTTTTACAGTCTAACAGAAATGTTTTACACTTATCGATTACCTTAATGCCTAAGGACCGCGCTCGGGTTGTGCATAGTTTCCAGTTGGTGCTAAATATTCTCCCCTTCTCGCTGTTTTGCGGAAATGGCTATTTTAAACTGCAAATATTGTTACGTTGGAAGTAAGCAGACATAATACCTCATTAGTTGCAATTTCTAGTTTCACTCCCCAACCCGAAATAGTCGGGTCTTCAAATAACTCGTTTGTTAGCCTCCATTTATCAGCCAACTTAACTGGTCTAGTTTACCTTCACACCCACCCACGCACACCTTGAGATAAAAAGCGCATAATTCACCACTATAGCAGCCTGTGGTAGCAAATTCATCTAAGAACTATAATGCCCAAACTAGGATCTCATAAAATAATTCTTATTTTAAAAGAATAAGATGGGAAGATGAACTAGCATCAATAATTATTCGATTTACAGAGAAGATAGTCCAGTAGAGAGGAAATATAAAATGGGAATTTTTTTCATGTTGCCAGTGAAGGTCGTTAGGTATCAGCAGAGCACGAGAGGGTAGGTCATTAGGGACCAGTTACAAATTCGAGGAATTGGGCGAACCTAGGTAATTTGTGATTACAAAGAATTAGTAGAAGTGAAAGGGAAACATCGCAGAGTCACTTGGAAATAGATGGATTAAAAACGGGGCGACTGGTCCGATAGCCAGCGTGTAGGTGAACAGATTGACGTACCCTGTAAGTAGCGTGGTGGCTACAGACTTCGGTAATAGCGTAGAAGCCAGACGTAACTGTCTATAACTACATTTGCGTTGGAGTTGTCTGCCCATACGTGGATAACTATATTTCTGTATAGTTAGCAGCTGTACAAGTAATATTCAGTTTCTATTGTATGACATCGTTCGGCAACTTCCCAGTGACTGTGAATTTAACGATTCATTAAATATTATACGAGTCCGAGTCCTCCTTTAACATATAAATACTCACGCATACCCTGGGTAAGGGATCTCATCGCTCGAGTGAAGCCAGGTATAACGACGAGTGGGGCAGAAACACTGCTTCAAAATTGACACCCTTATCAAAAGTGTTGCACACTGTTATCAATTTCAAGCCGTAAGGTAAAGGGAACGTTGATAGGCCGAAAAACAGATATGTTTAACTTTTTGATTGAAATGCTATTAACCCGTGAATGTTGATTTTAATCATGATGATGATGGGGAGCAGGTAAAACCAGTAAAACTTCAAAAATTAATTGGACGGTTGATAGGAATCGACTTCTGATCTCCCTAAAGCGTTACCAAGGAGTCACGTGACAGAATAAGACCAGCTTCTGTTGAGGTACCAATTTTCACTATCGCAAAATCAATGGGCCGTAGCAATAAACAAAATTCGCATGAATGACGTCAGTTGCGCAGATGTTCGGCTATTTACTGACCAGCTCTCTCAGTTAGCTTAATGGGCATATTCACACACGCACCCGTGTTGTTATATCCTATTGTAACATGGTGTCTCTGTCACAGAAACTCAAACATTGAGTGCTGGCACATAAACAAGCTTATTTGATGATGTTTTGCTTGTGTATTACGTCCACAAATGACTTATTCAAAACCCATGTGGCATTAATTCAGCTGTGTCTTATTTGTCAGTTGGTACAGAAAGCGTAATTATCATTTCTGGCTAAACCAGCCTTTCACTTTCAGTCAATATCACTTTCAGCGCGTGTGGAATCAAACATATATATTTATTTCACTTTCATTTCTATTTAATCTTTTAGGGTTGGAAATATTGGCGAGAGGCAAGTTTCGTGCTGCTGTGTGGGGACTTTGCCAACTGCAACTTCTGTTCTACACCAATGGATGGCGTTGCAGTCACCGACTGATGGCTGGTTGGTGAACTCTGGTGTCCAGATGAATCTCCAGCACTCGTTAGGGGCCCTCACGTTACCTCGCGCTACTCACCCGCGTCTAACTTTATCTCAGTGTGGAATCCCCTCCGTAAGTGCTCTAGTTCTACCTTTAAGCACAGCAACCCATTTTCCTGAAAGTACTTAAAAATAAGTTTTTACTTTCAGACTTATTTTGAGCCTTTAGCTTCGATTATATACAATGGGTTTTGCTCTCGGAGCATTTAAAAGTTGAAGAGTATTATTCTCATGTATAACATGGTTATTTCAGCGATATAACTAAGGAATTTCAATTTATTTCCTATCCTTTTCGTAATCATAAACGCAATAATTAAGGTTTTGTGAATGTATTACAATTGAAACCACACTCTTCTATGTTATGTAAAAGCAAAGCTTAAAATACGTGTTACTGTGACAAAATGACAAAAGTCCAATTATTTTGCTCACTTTATTTTCTTCTAACTGAATGCATGAATACAAAGTTCTCTTCTACTGGCGTTATCACAGTCTTTATTCCGTCAGAACTGTTTTCTTCTCGTAACCTTCACGCACTCCTTTCTGTCTTCACATTCTCTGTCTCTGAAACAGCTGACGATACAATCGCTCAACACTCATTAACTGATTCGCTATCTTCCTTTGCATGCGCCCGCACTCAGCGACACCCACACGTACAAACTAAACACTGAGTGACTCACTCTACTCTTCTCGAATGATCTATTGGCTTTCCTGCTGTGTCATATGTCCACAATAGTCCTGCAAGGCAGATTGACCTTGATACACGCAACGCCAGAGGGGTGGGGCAGCCTGGTCCCGACCATCCTTTGTTGTACGCCGCAGCCAGCGTCACATTATTTGTATAATTCTTTGCATTCATAATCATGAACGTAACACCTTAGGATTGCTTGGAACACAAGTATTAATTATCAGCAGGTCCCAGCAGACGAAACATATGCAGGCAGTGAAGTGTTGACTCCCAACTATTCTTTTGTTTAATAAATTACCAAATGCCACGGTCACTGCACGGGCAGCTCTGTTTACAGTCACGCATGCAAATGCACGCAACGGTGAAAGTGACGTATTAGACTGTGGCGGCATTAACGGGAGAAGCTGTACTACCAAGTCATTTTGCTAGACTTTGATTTTCTTACACTTTTGCACATTAAAACATTCTATGTGATATAACCAATATTGTTCAAATTTTCAGCACAAACACAGAGAGAACGAACTTACACTGTCATATATAACATATTTGCATTATAGTACCTACACCTACAATATACATTTCAGAAAGAATTTCAAAAGTTCACATTTACAGTAAATAATAACAATAATAACAACAATGTCCCTCAGTCATGAATCAGACGTGCCAGCATTACCTGTTAGGGGTTGCTTTGACCTACTATCCACAGTTGTGATTTGTGTACGAGTGGTTGGGGCGGTGGTTTGCTAACAAATAGCTTACGAGTTCCAACCCTCTCCCATTTACAGAGATTTATGTATTTAGTACATACTGTTTACTATATATACCTCCAGCATGGAACTAACATTATCGACACGTCGATATGAGATATAAATTCAATTACCGTGTACAATTAGGTATACTTTAGTTATTCTTGGATATTGTGCCGGGTTTTCGTACTCCGTCAAATGCATTTCTTTTCCTACAGTTAGGTGTATTTTGTCTAATATTTTGGTGGATCTCCCGCTAGGGTCGTTGTCTGTATGTGCTTTTCGCTTGTTGGTGGGTTAGGGGTAGCGCCACCATCGCCGTCTGGGGTTCGGTATTCGATCTTTTGTGAGTGAGATTCTTTATGGTTTATAATTCTCAGCCGATTAATGGGATGTTGTATCCCCCCCCTCCCACATAATTCCTTTTGAACCCGTTGGTTGGACGGAATTGTAATCATACCTGCAGCAAGATAAATACTAGTAACTTCAGAATTGGCATGTAGCAAGAAGCATCAGGGAATAATTTCTAAATTCAATTAACTCTATTTATTTCTTTAGCATGCATTGGGCATCGTGCAGGAATACTGGGACTACAAAAAAGTTTCGAATGGGTTGCGCGGTGTTTTTCCTGTCGCATCCTCGGCACTCGTTGCCATCTGCTTCTATTATAGAAAGGCGCAGATGAAAGAATAAACATTTTAAAAACTACTTTTAAAGGCTTTACTTAGCAATTTTATTTCAGGAGATGCTGAAACTGGCCGCTGTTGTTGTCCATACATTTTGGGCAGCTCTTTAAGAACCTATCCATCACTCGCCGCAGTTCACGTTGAGAAATGTTGGCAAATTCCTGGCCGATATTCTGTTTTAATTCTTCCAGAATGTGTGGGTTTGTTAATTTGTGTTTTGGTTTTAAGTTTCGGATAGAGGTGTGTGTGTGTGCGCGCGCATATACATGTTTATAACAGCAAATTTCCGAAACCCCTTAACCAATCACCTTGAAAGTCGCCAGGTGTCTCTACTAGTAAACTTCTATGTACATGATAAAGTTTACAAATGAAATGTTTGCTTCCATATAAAGTCAGTTGTTTTGCACAGTTGCTGCAGAATTTTTCTTCCCCGTGCAGGTTTTATGCAACCTTTTATTGCCAAAGATGCAGTGTAGTCCATTTTTATCCCAGTAATTCAGGCGCACTCTGCACAATAGTCACTGTTATTGCTTGACCTGCTTCGTTCCGTAATCCTAGATAGACTTGGAATGGATATGTTGGTTTTAATTTGCTCTCGTCCAGTCCTAGTATCTTGTATTCAATGCTGTTCTATAAAAACTGCACAAAACAGATCCAAGATGTTACAGGGTGTTCAACTAGACTATTACTACGTTTTCATGTGGAATTGAAGTCTATTTGAATCCATTCCCATTTCCGTGTTTGCATGTTGAATTCAATCCGGAAATGAGATCGGTTTGCATAAACAAGCCTCAAGTACATGTAAAGATGTTTTCTGTGTATTTTAACAAGATTTTGAGGTCAGTGATTATGTTGCGTGATTATTCAAACAAAAAAGGGCTTTGTTGTTTTGCTTTATTGCATAACTTATGACGATAATGTGTTACGAGTACAGTAGAATTTAGCATCTCTGCGGATTGAAATCGATTTGAATCAGCAGATGTTTCCATGCAACAATATTTCGATCCGATTCCACTAAATTAGCGGATCCCATTCAACCAGAAAAATAACTCAAATCGATTTGAATTCGCCATGGAAACATAGTAAATATCCATCTGTACATATCCTTGTAAAACCCTATTTCGATGATGCGACAACACATTATCATTGTTCTTCGCTAGACGCCACTTCAGAGTTCTGTATGGGATAATCGGCAAGCTCTAAAACAAGCCATTTGTAGATATTCTTCGGACCACTGTACCCTATTTGATGTTCTGGCATAAGCAGAAAGTCTTTCGTGGTATAACAAATTACAACTGTTTTCTTCTCGTAGCCTTGACTCACTCCTTTCAGTGTCTCTCTTTGTTTTCTCTGTCTTTCAAACTCCGACGATAGAATCACTGAACACTCGTTAAAACTTCTTTACTTCGACGCGACGTAAGTTTCACAGCTATCTCACACTCACTGACACACTGACGACTCAAAAAATCTGCCTGCCTTCCAGCGTTCCATCATTCTAGAGCAGGTCGTACAGGTTCACCTGTACGGAGTGTTATATCTGCACAGCACCTAGCCGTTTAATGCGACTTTATCTGTGCAGTATAGTAGGAATTATTTTTCACTAACTTTCGTGTCCGTGGGCTATTTCCGGTGAAATCTCGACATCGAATTTTCGGGTCGAATACAATATATCCTCTCCTTTACGTAATAGACAAAGTAATAATTGTGCAGTATTAACAAGGCGTCAGTTTTATTCTTTGTTGGTTTCAAATTGGAGAAGCAGTTGTTAACACAGTGGTATAACCACTTGCCTTTACGTCACACTGTAACCAGCGAGTGCGATACAGCATCCTCAAGATCTGTTGCTATGCGACGAATAGCTATCTCCCCCGATAGACATCTTCATCCTATCGCCTATATTAAAGACAACCATTAATAACCCTCGTCTCTGTAATAAGAAAAACTGTGTGTTTATTTCTCATATAGAGGATCACAGAATGTTGTTTTCTCAGCTGCACCCTACGGGGGAAAGTAATTTGATTCGCCTTTCGTTTATACTCTCCCTGGGCAAGTTTAATAGTGTTTTTGCTTCTTGACCGAAACTGCCAAAGTTACGTTAGGCCATCATTTCTTTTACTACTAATCTTCAGAGCCAGGGGTACCGCCCCTAAATCAACGCGCTGTCTTTGTTCTATTAAACACATTTTACTGTTATTGCCTGCGTATAGGGGAGTCACAAAATAAAGGGAAAACTCTTGTGTTATATTCACATTAATTTTTCTACTCACTTTTCCTCTATTCTTCTATCTGCTTCATAATATTTGAGATAAACATTTGTAAACTTGATTCTACCTGCTGTACTAGGGATCCCTGGTTCGATTCCCGTCAGGGGGGTAGGTATTTTTCTCCAGCTAAGATTATTCCTCTTCCTTCCCTGAGTCTGGAAGTATGAATGAAACTGTGAATTGAAAGTATAAAAATCCCAAAGATCGAAAAGAAAAACCCACCGTTAAACGTGTAACACCATTTCTCAATAGGCAAGGCCACCAACATGACCTCTGCAGTAAAAGGCGGGATATAAATGGAACAATAAACGAAAACGACATGATTTTATTACATTTTCCCCTGTGAATACAAGGAATTGCAATACAGAGCTGGTCCTTAATTGACTCTGAAATTGCGTCTCTGTGTATGATTAGAAGATATAAAGGAAAAAGAAAGAGAGAACGAATGCAAGAAGGAAAGAAAGGCGGATGAAAAGAAAGGCAGAAGAAAAGAAAGGCGGAAGAAAAGAAAGGCGGAAGAAATGAAAGGCGGAAGAAAAGAAAGGCGGAAGAAAAGAAAGGCGGAAGAAAAGAAAGGCGGAAGAAATGAAAGGCGGAAGAAAAGAAAGGTGGAAGAAAAGAAAGGCGGAAGAAAAGAAAGGTGGAAGAAAAGAAAGACGGAAGATAACAAAGAAAAAAAGAAAGGAAGGATGGAAGGAAGGATGGAAGGAGAAAGAAGGAAAGAGACAAACAAAATAAAAGAGACAGACAGAAGGAAAGAGACAGACAGAAGGAAAGAGACAGACAGAAGGAAAAAGACAGGCAGAAAGAAAGAAAGAGAGAAAGAAAACAACGAGGGTTTCAAAAATGTTAACCCCAAAACTAAGTATTTACCATAAACTGTATGCTTTAATAGGATCTACATATTTTAAGGAGTAAGGCTTTTGTCGATATCTTACGTTTTGCCAATTACACAAATGTTATTCAGAATTAAGATGACTTCATAAGCTATTTCCGGAAAATTTCAGATATATGTATTTCCATTTGTACCGAAACTGTCTTAAAAATGTGGTCGTTACAGTCACTTTTGAAAAAATCAAAATTTTTGAAAATTTTTTCATGTGAAGGGCAGTTTGGAATGAGCGTATTTCTTGCAAATTTTCGTATAACATTCTTGGAAAATGAACTGCAATTAATACAAAATTTTGTACTTAACCAACTTTTCCTTTTTCAGCTATGCTGTTCAAGACACACGGAACTTTTTCTAAATGTACTTTAGTTGGACACAGGACGTCTCAAAACATGTATTTTCTGTGAAATTTCGGTATAGAATTTTTGGATAGAATAAAGCCTCTACTTACTACTCACCCCAAAGTACCTTTTACATGGAGAACCTTTTCAAATTTTGATTTTCTCGTGATTGACCAATATTTTGATTAAAATGCTCTATGTTTAAGATAGTTTTATAAGTAAAATATATATTTTAAATGTTCTAGGGATAGTCTCTAAAATCCTCTTCGTTCTGGATAACGTAGACTGAAACCCTACTGTATTCTTATATTCCCCTTGTACCTACAAGGAAATAAGCAATAAGAAGAAAGAAGAGTTTGTGAGAATGGTTAGTACAAGAGTAGAGAATGCCATGTGACTGCAATACATCAGATTTTTTTTAAAATTAGAGTTATTGTTACCCCTCTGACTAGATGTTCTCCGCAAAGGCAAGCAAAAGGATATTTGTTCCAGTTAGTTGTATTGCTTAATCTTGACTAAGAACTCGTAAAGTAAAATAAGGAAAATCCTACACGATGCTGTGAAAGGAAGTTATAACTTTCACAAGTGTTGAAGCTTCTTTCGCTGATTCCCGGTATGCGTGACTGCCAAGATGTTAAACTACGTGAATAACATTCCAATGCTTCCCTCGCAGAAGTATTCTGAACGTCATTCTTCCGAACTGCCTACCCATATGAAACTGCTGTCACACCCGTTCGTGATATAAGGCATTCTAGCCAATATCGTATGCAGGCTAAGCAGGTGATATGCTACTTATTCAACGGTTATCGAACTAGATGCTATAACAGCGCAAAGTAATGTGGTAAGGTGTGAGGCTTCCATTCCGGTAGTCCCGGGTTCGAACTCCAGTTCTCCAGCCATCCAGACCTGAGGTATTTTTACTTTCTCTACTGGTAAGTAGGGGAAGTATTGTATTCCACACAAAAATTCGATGTCGAGATTTCACCAGAAATTTATGTTTTGAGACCCCCTGAATCTAAAAACTGCATTTTTAGAAAAAGGTCCGTATGTGTGTCTGTGTGTCTGTGGACAGCATAACTCAAAAACGAAAAGTCGGTTAAAAACCAAAGTTGGTATTTAAGTTTAATGTCTTTCAAGGATGCGACACGAAGATTTTCAAGAAAATAGCCCCACGCTAAAATAACCTTTACATGGAAAATTTTTCGAAAATTTTTATTTTCTTGAAAACGGTTCTAACGATTTTGATTAAAACGTCATATGTTTGAGATATTTTTATGACAAACGAAATGTATATCTTGAATTTTCTGACTATAGCCCCTGTAGTCGTATTTACTCTGGACTACTTTTGCATAACTGGTAAACCGTTAGAGCTAGACCAAATCATACTATACAAAAAATGTAGACCTTGCTAAAATACACAATTTATGTCTCAATAAACTTTCTTATAGGGTGAACCATTTCAGAGATATTCCTTGTTATGTATGTGAGTTTCGGAAAACTTATTCACTTTCGTGAAATGGATATTTTTTTTATAGGTTAAGTGTGCAAAGACATCAGAATCTCAAAGCTTTAAAACATTTGACTATCGCACAAAGTCTACTGTATTCTAACATTCCCCTTGCACCTACAAGGAAATAAGCAATAAGATAATTTGTACAAATGTTTATCTTGACTAACATGAAGAAGATATAGGAATAAGAGTTTGTAAGAATGGTTAGTGCAAGTAAAATAAAATCAAATAAAATTCCTGTGCCTTCTGTTACATGAAAATCCCTCCGGCGCTTTTTTCTTTTTGATCCTAAGTAATAGAAGGTTAGAGGGAAAAGAAGAAACTAAAGAATTACAATAAAAACACACGATGATTTAAATCGAGAAAGATGCATCTCGTTGAAAGATAATTGAGTACTGCAAAAAGAGCAACTCTGGAAAGAATAGCAACCACAGAAAGTCAATAAAGAAGATGGAAAATCACCTTAAAATCGATATTCAGTAACATTCTTACGTTGCGTTTCCACGGAGAAACATTTTTACAGTCAGCCTCAATTTCCATTACTTTTTCACATTTAACCTATCTGTCATTAGAATTTCTCTGTATAAATGTTCTTACAGATTGCAATGTAAGCTGTCTTCAGGCTGTTACGCGACCTCTCTGCTCCATTATGAAGAAAAGGGGGTTGGGAAAGTTTTCTTTTCCGCATTTTAAATAGGGACTAGTTCGTTATCTTCAGCTCATAAATTAGAAGCAGTCGATTCGTCCTCATTATTTTTTCAGTGCTGCCCTTCGGTGCTTCTGCAGTCTAAAATCGCAGAGCATCTGTCTCTTAGAGGAAAACTGCACCTTCAGCACGTAAATTCTGTTCTCTTTTGGAGGGCTTCTCTTAGCAAAAAGTGGTAAATACTATTTTGGTAGACCTCGGCAACGTCATCATGTAATAAAAAGCTTAAATTTAATGGCTTCAAGCAATATAAACAATTTTCGTTAAAAGATCAAAGAATTAGAGGCATACAGAATAATAATTTACCTAACGCTGCCATCGTAAACACAAAAGAACCCTGAAAGGCTATTTTTGTACATTTCAATGCTCTTACTTTACAGAACATGAACCCAGATAGTGAAATAAAATTTTAAATACTCACGACTCTGTCCATACCGGGCGTAAGAATGGAGTGCCGATGGAACGTAGTTAATACCTCGATTCCCTATCGGCCGGAGGATCTGGGAGAGTGCGGAAGATATTGTGACGCAGGGCGTGGCGTAAAACAAAGGACTATCGGAGCCGGGCTGCTTCACACCATATGCCAGGCTGGTGAGAGGGCAAAGGCGTTAACGGTCAGGCTGTCTAGCGCAACTGTTTGTGCGTATATGATAACAACAATGAAGCGGCTACACAAAATGAGCTTTCTCCATAGCTTTCGAGAAACATCTGGCAACCTGACTGACGTCATCGTCCCTACATAAGGAGGCGAGAAAACAGGAGAGAGAGCGTTGCAGTCGGTCAGTGTGTGTGTGTGTGTGTGTGTGTGTGTGTGTGTGTTGTTACAATAAAATGAAATCGTTTTATTCTATCAAGTGCTTTTAATATACCGTAAAAATATAAAACCTTAGAGAGAGAAGAATTGAAGATAAATCTTTTTAAGTGAAACAAGGCAAATGTTCTATTTGTTTTATAAGAATAAATAAACCTTGCATACATATTATTATAGTTTACTTTTCGGTTTTACGATTTTTTTCTGTCGTCATTCTCAATGTAGCTTTTATGTTAATTGAGAAAATGTATGTGCATGTAAAAAACCGTATACATTTTTATATATGGTGGAGACGCCGCCTTGGGCCGAGGAAAATAAATCAATAACTTGTCTTGTTAGGTCCCAAGGGCTAATAACTGTAGCACAAAGTCAAATGCTGCTTGCATATAATTGCCTACCTAGATACAACTTGATGAACAGGTTGATTCCATCATAACAAATGGTTATATCTTGGGGTGTCACTGACAGTACCGTGTCACCCACAGGTGCCGTGACGTCACCATGAAACGGCTGATGATTTATGGAGCAGACTGAACCAAATCAGGTGAGTATGTAAATGGTGTCCTACTTTAGCCACGATTCAGTCTAGACAGTTGCCAGACGCTATCAGAACAGGCCTATGTCACACAAAGTTCATTCATAATGAGCTTGGGCTGGTTCTAAGCGTCATCAGAAGAACCAATAGGAGCACGCGTATTAAGTCACTGACATTTGTATACAGGAATGGGCACAAATAGGCGCCTAGCTGCATATAATATTATAAGTGAGCAATACAAGAGTTTTTTTTCTAGCAAGATGGCGCTCCTGCTCACTGATCGTGAAATGTGCAAAATCTTTTAACCGAAGAATTATCTTAAATGTTTTAAAAATATTTTAAAAGATAATGTAGTGCAAGAAGGCCATCTACTGTTGATAATATAATAGGAGAGTGCCAAGAAATGGATACAAATAAAGAACGTTTTTTAGTTACAAAACAAATTGGTTTGTATGCATTTGACACAGTTTAGAAGTGATACATGAGATTTTTTCGCGAATGTTTGCGAATTTTTCATATTTTCGAGAATGTTGTATTTTTAGCGATGATAAATATTTATTTTTAAATATTTACTTACAAAAATAAGTTATTTTACTCATTGATTCGTCGGTGGTGTTTAACTTTTCGTTTTAACAACAATGAAGCACACACACACAGCTTTTTCTAAAAATGCCTTTTTGGATTCAGGGGTCTCAAAACATATATGTCAAGAATCAACAGTAAATTAATGACCTATATACAAAGCTTGAGAAAATTAAAACACAAATTCAACATTGGATTAACTCGGTGAAAGGAGGTATCATTAAAGCAAATGGTGTAGATTTTACTAACATGTGAGCTTTTCAAAAGCTATCTTAAGTTATTAAAATCCTCCCGACATTCTTTTTGCTATTGTACTTTTCCTCCTCTACCCTCTCTGCCTCCCATCAACTGTATTTCCGCTCTCTCTTTCTCTCACTATATCTGGTTCCTTTACTCCCAAATTCAGCTGATGCATGGAGGGGGAACATGACAAAAGAACTCCTATCCAGGGAATTTCTGGGGTTAGAAAAGAAACTCTTACACCATTAAGCCAAGAAAGGCTCTTCAACGAAACTAAAACGCCACTTTCGTGGGAAAAGAGGTAAAAATCTCGCGCAGTTAAATTGAATAATAAAAATAGAAAACAGAGACTTTATATGATAAGAAATAGTAACATATTTTGTCCATAAGGGATGGTACCTATTTTATAAACCATCCCTCCAGCTTACGCCAGGTCGGAAGTGAATACATCAACCCATTACTGAATTAACAGGTGGTGCCGGAGAATACTGAGACGTCTCACAACCCCTGAGCATCGCCCGGGTGTACCCATTCGCCTGTGGGTAGCAGGAACCACTGCCCCTCCGAGTCCAACCCAACCCCAACACTCGTTTACGGGAGGACTCGTATGTTTGGCCCAGCGTACTTCTGTTAACTTTGGAAATACCACGAGTGCCGGGGGTTCGCAGCACACACACCACTATGGGGGATGGGACTCAATTGTACAACCGTACTATCCCTTACAAGGAAAATTATTAAAAAAAATTGATTTTCTTGAAAATAGCTCTAAAGATTTTGAATAAAATGATAGACACATGATTAAGATACCTTTATGACAAATCAAATGTATATTTTGAATTTTCTGGCTATAGCCTATGTAGTCCTGTTTATTCTGGATGACTTTAATAACTTGTAAACTTAACAGATGGACAAAATCTTACTGTACGAAAAATGCAGATCTCGCTAAAACGCACAATTTATGTACAAACACATTTTTACATACTGTACTGGTAAGTAGAAGCAACTATTGCATTCCACCCAAAATTTCGATGGCGAGATTTCACCGAAAACGCATATTTTGAGACTCCCTGAATAAAAAAGCACTTTTAGCAAAAGGTCCGTGTGCGTGTGTCTGTCAGTCTGTGGGCAGCATAACTCAAAAACGTAAAGTCGGTTATAAACCAAAGTTGGTATTAAAGTTTAATGTCTATCAAGGATGCGACACAACGATTTTGAAGAAAATAGCCCCACCCTAAACTACCCTTCACATGGAAAATTTTTCGAAAATTTTGATTTTCTTGAAAATGGCTCTAACGATTTTGATTAAACTGTCATATGTTTGAGATATTTTTATGACAAATGAAATGTATATCTTGAATTTTCTGGCTATTGTCCCTGTAGTCGTATTTACTCTGCACGACTTTTGTATAACTGGTAAACCGTTATAGATAGACCAAATCATACTATACAAAAAATGTAGATCTTGCTAAAATACACAATTTATGTCTTAATAAATTTTCTTGTAGGGTGAACCATTTCGGAGATATTCCTTGTTATGTGTGTGAGTTTCGGAAAACTTAGAACTTTCGTGAAATGGGTCATCGTTGTTCATTTTTTTTTATGTTAAGTGTGAAAAGACAACAGAATCTCAAACATTTGACTATCGCACAAAGCCTACTGTATTCTAACATTCCCCTTGCACCTACAAGGAAATAAGCAATAAGATAATTTGTACAAATGTTTATCTCAACTAACACGAAGAAGTTATAGGAATAAGAGTTTGTAAGAATGGTTAGTTCAAGAGTAGAGAAAGTCATGTGAGTGCAACACATCAGATTTGTATTAATGTTTTTGCATATACTTATACTTTATATATTATCAAGTGTTGTGTCAAGGTTAGATCAGAATAAACTCAATATTTTCGCGTCTGCGCACACATCACAACCCTGAAAATTATGAAATTGTTTATCTTGCCAGTAATTAGGGTATGAAGGGACAGAAACCAATGTTGTAATAGCGAATTTGCTTGCGGATTCACACATGAGAGCATTCAAAGGAAATAATGTTTGCGAAACAGTGGACAGAGACTGCTTATTGCGTTTCTAGTAATCATTAACAGTGGATTGAAGACCACGCCACCTGAGATATCTGCGTCTTTTCCTCTCAAAGCAAATATGTCCGAGATAGGCTTTGTGTAGCAGTGTCCCTCAGGTCACATTCAAAATGAACAAGGTACCTAGTATGTGTGTTGACTCAGAGAACGGCTTTCCGTCCGTCTGTCTGTCCGTCTGTCTCTCTGCACTGCCCGCTCCGTGTTTGATTAAAATCAACCGGACACCTTTATGCCATCCTAAGCTTTCTGCATATAGAGAACTATACACTTTTTCGACTGAAAGAATACCATAAGGGTATTTTCAAAGAGATACCACGTTTTAACCCTTTTATGTAAGTTAGGTATCAAATATAACTCCCAAATACGCTGCTTCCTTTGTTTCTGGTAATTGTTGACCCTCAAAATTTAGTTTTACTTTTAGTTTCTGAAATGCGGGGTCGTTATTCATTTTTCTCTCTCTTATTCATGCAAGGAGGATGTAATTTCAAAGCCCTCATGTAATGACCACCTTTAAGCGATTTGACTATGGCCTATAGCTTAGTGTTTTTCTATATTCTCATTGCATCCTCAAGAAAATTAGCGATATAATTCTCTTCAAATGCTTATCTAGATTGATATGAAGTATATAGAGAAATAAGCGTTTGTAAGAATAGTGAGTAGAGAAGGTCACGTAAATGTAATACATCAGATTTTCTTTCTTAAAACAGAGATCACCTACATTTATGCCTTAAAAGATAAATTGTTTACTAGATACACAATCGAGTGTATGAATTGTGCTGCTATAATGCACAATGGTTTATGTTCCTAAGGAAATACTAAATCGCCTATGCCAGAACCTTACCAAATACATATGAACAGCTAACCGGTGATTTTCCACTGCGAACGCGAAAATACGATACCACCAGCTGAATACACAAGGTCACGAGCATCACTTGTTTTTCTCTGCTCTGTTTACACTCAGTACTGAGGTGAAGCGATATCGTGCGACTGCATTATTTCCAGTGTGCTTTATTATTTTGTCCTGTACTTAGTCACAAAGTGTATTATGGCTCAGCATTTGTTTTCTACTGCACAGCATGTATTTATTATGATTTTTCTCGAGTCCACAGTTGACGCTCGTACATATGTGAAAATACAATGTTGCGTCCCTTTTTACTTTCTCTACTGGTAAGTAGGGGAAGTATTGTATTCCACCCAAAAATTCGATGCCAACTTTTTAGTAAAAGGTCCGTGTGTGTGTCTGTCTGTGTGTCTGTCTGTGTGTCTGTCGACAGCATAACTCAAAAACTAAAAATAAGTTAAACACCAAAGTTGGTATTTAAGTTTAATGTCTTTCAATGATGCGACATGAAGATTTGGAAGAAAATAGCCCTACCCTAAACTACCCTTTAGATGGAAAATTTTAAAAAAATTTTGACTTTCTTGAAAATGCCTCTAACGATTTTGATTAAAATGTTATATGCTTGAGGTATTTTTATGACAAATGAAATGTATATCTTGAATTTTCTGGCTATAGCCCCTGTAGTCGTATTTACTCTGGACTACTTTTGCATAACTGGTAAACCGTTAGAGGTAGACCAAATCATACTATACAAAAAATGTAGATCTTACTAAAATATACAATTTATGTCCAAATAAATGTTCTTGTAGGGTGAACCGTTTCGAAGATATTCCTTGTTATGTGTGTGAGTTTCGGAAAACAACTTTCGTGAAATGGATCATCGTTGTTCATTTTTTATATGTTAAGTGTGCAAAGACAACACAATCTCAAAGCTTTAAAACATTTGACTATCGCACAAAACCTACTGTATTCTAACATTCTCCGTGCAGCTTCAAGGAAATAAGCAATAAGATAAGTTGTACAAATGTTTATCTTAACTAACACGAAGAAGATATAGGAATAAGAGTTTGTGAGAATGGTTAGTACAAGAGTAGAGAAAGTCATATGAGTGCAACACATGATATTTTTTTTATTTTTGGGACCTCCTAAGATATAATTGAAGTTAAATCTCTACAAGGATTATGTGAAGGTATACAATAGTTGCTCTGCTTAAGGGAATTAGTACAAAATATTTAACTGTTTATGTTTTTGCTAACTGTGTTCATAGGTACATTGGGTGTTAAGTTGTAAGAATGAAATTGTGCTAAGTGGATGCGCTTGTATCCAGACCCATCAATAATAAGGTTGGGACGCAAGGAATAAGCTCTAAGAGATGGAACACCCATCCAGCTGAAATTCTTCCCATGTTTTGAAGTAGGGTATACAGCTCCCCAGGGACAATACAGAAGCTTTACTGCATGGTTTCCATTACCAACTTGAAGTGAAGATAATAAACAGGCAAGCTGTTTGTGGTTCCCTTGAAAGCTAGCTAGCTAGCTATCTGATAAGCTACGCTGAGAGAAAGCAATTTTAGCAAGCACAGGAAAATCTCTCTGCTGGGTGAAAATACAGTGCCATAGAAACGTATTCAACGGGTAACAAAGCTGAGATCAAACGTAGCCAAAATCACATTTCAAAAGCGAATAGTAATTATTAATGTAACAATGCACAGCCGTGTGCAGGAAAGCGAGCCGATCTTCTGGTTTTCTATTGTGCCTTTGTTTCTATAATGTCGTGATGACATTTACCAGCGTGACGCACCTTTGATTCCGTCTCCACTGTCTGTCTTCAACATATCGCTGCTGCAGACTGCTACAGTAGCTATGAGATTTTTCTCTCGGGGTATGCGTACTTCATCTACCAAAAGTTTAAGGACACCCATATACACTCTTTTCTTAATCTATTCTGTATAGTAGCCTTATGTTTCGTCAAAAAATTATTAAAGAGCACATTTTAAAAAGAAATAATTATGTAAATATCATTATTTCAATAGGAGTTAGGATTTTTTTTTTTTTTTTTTTTTTTTTTCAGTTTTAGAAAAACTGAAAAAAATGTCATTTTAAAATCTTTCTCGAGATGTGCCATGAAAATATAAGCGATGTCAATTTCATTTTTCTCTAAAAGGAAGGACACATATGAGAGTAATATTTATAAATATGACATCGCTGTCATATAGTGTTTATCAACAATGGACGTGATATTTATAACTTCTTCATGTTAGTTGAGATAAACATTCGCAGAAATTATCTCATCGCTTATTTCCTGGTAGGTAACTCGTTAAAATACATTTGTTTGTTTTTTTCTATTTATTTTTACGTCGATCATGTTGCGTTAGGAGGTATCTCGTAGATCGGTGCATGGTGGACAGTTAGTCTTCTACTTCTCATTCCTGTACCATATTAAGCTTACTCATAATGTGTACACAGAGACACCAGTGCAGAGCAACTGTACCTCTGCCAGAGACGGGTAGATGGCATAGCAATCTTACTGCTTTCATTATCCATGGACAGATGGCATAGCATTCGCTATTACGATCTATTTTCATTTTTGGTATTGTTTTAGAGTTAAGGTGGAACCTTGGTTGTGGTGTTAAATACCCAATCCCGTATTTACCTTGGCGACGGAAGGAAACCACGAAAAAACCCCAGTGGGCTCTCGGGGTTTGAGCCCAAGACCTTTCGAATGGCAGAGCTATTAGCTCGGTACCCGTTATGTCAAGTACACTTTGACATTACTCTAAGAAAAAGGATATTATTCTTGGAAAAATTTGGTTCGATTTCGTTGCTTACTATAAATGTCGTTTGGTTCATGTCATAAATTAATAATTTAAGGATTAGGGGGTCTTAAAACTGCGCAAATTTCCTATGTTTATTTTCATCGAATAAAAACTTTCCCTATGTACTAGTGTATTTGAGAAAGCCATGTGAATGTAGCAAAGCAGCTGTATAGCGTTAATTAATACAAGAAACGTGGAAAGCATCTAAAGTGTTGATGCTGTGTTAGGTGTTGCGGAATTAACTGTATTTTTGTGTCGGTGCGGAGAGAGTTAATTTTGGATGTGTAATTTGTGACAAGGTCCAAGTGTTATCGTGTGTTGCGCATCGCTGGGAATGAATGGGATTGTACACATGAACCGTGTAAGAGTTGTTAATACATCACCAGGGTTGCTTGGGACTGACATTGTTTTATATGGTCTCTGAAGTAAACTGTTACACCAGCTGTCCCTGGCCTGGAGCCATCTGGAAACGGAACAAAACAATATCTCATACAGGACACTGCTAATTTGAAAATAATGTGCGAGTCATATAACTTCAATGTCCTCCTATAACAGTTTCATTTTAAATATTAAAAAAAACAGCTTTTTTTACTTTCTCTACTGGTAAGTAGGGGAAGTATTGTATTCCACCCAAACATTCGATGACGAAATTTCACCGGAAATATATGTTTTGAGACTCCCTGAATCCAAAAAAAGCATTTTTAGAAAAAGGTCCATGTGTGTGTCTGTGTGTCAGTCTGTGGACAGCATAACTCAAAAACGAAACGTCGGTTAAGAACAAAAGTTGGTATTTAAGTTTAATGTCTTTCATGGATGCAACACGAAGATTTTGAAGAAAATAGCCCCACGCTAAAATATCCTTTACATGGAAAATTTTGATTTTCTTGAAAATGGCTCTAACGATTTTGATTAAAATGTCATATGTTTGAGATATTTTGATGACAAATGAAATGTATATCTTGAATTTTCTGGCTATAGCCCCTGTAGTCGTATACACCCTGGGCGACTTTTGCATAACTGGTAAACCGTTAAGAGATAGACCAAATTATACTATACAAAAAATGTAGACGTTGCTAAAATACACAATTTATGTCTCAATACATTTTCTTGTAAGGTGAACCATTTCGGAGATATTCCCTGTTATGTGTGTGAGTTTCGGAAAACTTAGAACTTTAGCGAAATGGATCATCGCTGTTCATTTTTTTATATGTCAAGTGTGCAAAGACAAAATAATCTCAAACATTTGACTATCGCACAAAGCTTACTATATTCTAACATTCCCCTTGCACCTACAAGGAAATAAGCAATAAGATAATTTGTACAAATGTTTGTCTCAGCTAACAAGAAAGAATGTCGAGAGCTCACAACCTTTAGCAAATTACAGCATGCAGTCACTATTTTTATGTCTAGTCATTTGTTTCACACATTCGCTGGGTCTTTCGGCTTCTTTATGCTTGTTTTAAGAAGAAGAATTTTGTATTATTCCAATCTTGAAGATAGTAGAGTTTTAATAATAGGTTTTATCATCTAGGATTATTTGATAGGGAGAAAACTCCAGAAGAAAAAGTTAGACAAGCGTTAAAATTTGCAGTAAATGATAGCGAGGCAGATTTCTGAAGGGTTTAAATTGCTCTCTATGTTCACTTTCTCTTCCCAAGATCATTAAGTTGATTTACAGAGCGTAAATTTTAATAAATGCCACAATTTTATTCCTCCTTCAACGGGATCTAATGTTACCCCGAGAAACACATTGCCACTGGGTTAACATATGCGTTTATTTACAGTAGAACATGGATAATTACAAGCTGAAGGGACAAGCAAAAAATTCGAAGTATCAAAAATTCGAATTACAAAAGTAATGTCTAAAATTGACATTTTAGCAATATAGGTACATACATCCATCAGAATTTTCCGGTTGTCTCACTCTTTATCGACTTGTTCCACTTGCACTAGAGGCGCTGTTTAAAATTTTCTCCGGTGTTCGGTGATATCCTGTATTCCTTGGCGATTTCATATTTTTCATCAAACTCTTTTCAACTTCTCGAATGACAACTAAAGGTGCAGTGTTTTAAATATAGGGATGTGGGAGAAGGTTTAGAAGCTCAAGACCGGCAGCTAGGAAAGCTATTCTATCCCAATATAGCATTCCGGCAAAAGAAAAAACCCCTGAGCCAGGACCTCTTTTGCAGGAGCACATAGACGAAGTTATATAATTAATTTCCGCGTTTGGATTAAATTTCGATTGACATTTCTAAACACAAACTTCGAATTAAGGAAAGTAAATTCGAATTACATGCGAGTTTTTTATATTGCTTTAACACAAAATTCAAAGGAAGAAGAAAAATCTTGGAATTTTAAACGTACGAATGTGTTAATTTATCTGAGATAAGCCGTCATGAATAAGCCGTAGGATAAAAGGAGGAGCATAGATGAAATCTATCAGCCGCTGGAGCTTAGCATCGCATATACTCCGTCCAAATAGACTGTGGTGTCTTACGTAATGGATAAAGGGAAAACCCAAAAATGCAGTTCCTGATTGCACCAATCCTGACGCCCTCGTAATCTGCCCGCGCATCAGGAGTTCACTCAGCCTTTGCAGAAATTATCAACAGAAGTTGTACACCCCTGGACAGAAAAAATGAGTCATGTCTGGAACGCAAAATACGTTTAAACAGCTTATTGAAAAGCCCCAAAAACCAACTATGAAGTTTTCTCCCCATTATGGCATGGTCTGGTTATATTTGGTGATTTTCCATCTGTTAGGTTGCATTAGTACCACCAACTGTTTGTAAAATATAAAGCTACGACCATAGCTGGCTTTATTACACCTGTTTTGTTGCCATAGAAATCTATATTTCTGAGCTGGTTGCAGGGAAGCCAACCAATAGATATTAAAACAATACACTGCATTTATCTGTGGATGCCATTGTATTGCTCAGTGTGCGTGCTTTTGTCTTGAATTGTTTTACAGCATTATATACTGCTATTGTTACTGTAGTTACGTTTGCATTCGCAACACAGTAGTGTACTAAATATATTACGATTTTTAGCGTTAGGAACTAATTTTATCCAAAAGTATTATGGCACAACAAGGTTTGCCAAAGGTGAGTACGTTCATTCTGTGTTGTTTGGTAACGATGTTCAAGTATTATTGTCGTTTGAAGGCACACCTTGTGATATTTGAGGTCAGACAAACGCAATTGTAATAAACAATTATTTTACTTTCTTTAAAGGCTGTGTATAAATATGAGTAAGAGAAAGCATTCTCCCAGTGAAAAAATGGTTTTAGTATAAATGTGGCTTATGTAACTTAAGTTCTTTTATGCATCATAGCATCATGCATTTTAATGAAATGAAAATGTGCCTTGAAATATTCTCCTCTTTCCCTGGAGTTTTCTCACAGACTTGGTAATTTCCATTCTAGGTTGGCAGTACTCCTTTTTGCTGTAATGTCCACTGCAGTTTACTGTAATGGCGGACATTTTGAATTCTTGGGAATTCCCAATGAGCTGTTTTCCCCTTTACACGCCACAGAGCCTTGTTTACACCATACGCGATACAGTTGTGTATTGACAACAAATTGCCACAAGTTTTTAATCTTAATATTACTAACCCATATGACCAATCAACACATGACTCCTTATTTTTTTTTCTTTCTCTACTGAGTTTTCTGGCTACATTCCGTATAGGCTATTTACTCTTGATGACTTTTGCATGAATGGTAAGCTGTAGGATATAAACCAAGTCTTACTATACAAAAATGTGGATCTAGTTAAAATATTCAATTTATGCCCAAATAAATTTTCTTGTAGTGAACCATTTCGGAGATATTCCTTTTTACTTATGTGTTTCGCAATACTTAAACTTTGCTGAAATGAAAGGCCCTTATTCACTTTTTTTCTCTTAGTCTCTCTTAGCCTTTGTATAAAGAGGAACTTCAAAATATTTGACAGTCGCTTAGTACAAGAGTAGAGAAGGTAATGTGAGTGCAATACCTCAGACTTTTTGCCCCCTCTCTCTCAACCCTGGTCATGCATACAGCAACCTGTTTTTAAAATTTGACTATCACTTGCTTCTATTATACGCCCCTATTGAAATTGCATCTACGAAGAAACACGAAAATAAAGGTTTTCTGCATTTGAAGTAGATAGATGAAGCGTTTTTAATAACAATTTGTTGAAGAATTGGTGGAGAAAGACATGTGGATATAACATGAGATATTTTTCATGAGAGAACTTCAGAAAGAACACGTGAACTGACAATTGGCTCTTATGGAATATATTGGCTGTTTGGAACTTCCAACCCGATAGTTACAGAACTTCGGTGTTTATTGAATTATTTCGCACGCATGACTACGGAAACGTACGTATTCATGTAGCAGTTCTGATGAGCTGAAAAACTTGCCGCTTCATTAAATAATTCACATGCTACATTTGCAAATAGTGCCATTAAACCAGCAGATGGCAGCACCAAGTTGAACACGCATCCAGACTTTATCAAAAGCCATCGCATGGCAAAGATAAAGCGGGTCATTAATTCTAAAGGTTAATTGCATTGTTCTCTTGAATTATACATCATATAAAAGAAAGTAAAGGTGTTGGATAATTACACGACTTTCTCTAACCAGTATTGATTCTCAGGTATTTCATAAATAGTGGAGACGCAAAATATGAATAAAATGTTGCCAAAATATGAAAAAACAGGTCACAAAACACCGAGAGAACCTCCGCGATAATGTGTAAGGCTTGCATTCGGAAGATCCCGGGTCCAAATTGGAGCAATATTTACCGATGTCACTGCAATTCAAGCCGAACGTTGGGCTACTATTTGGGACGATTATTTTTTATTTTAATGATCTTCTTTGGGGTGAAAGTCTACGAAGTTTTATTCCTCACGGCCTAGCATCAGTCGGAGAGCTTTAAGAGTCTGTTACCATTATTGCAGGGATAGTACAGATATATTAATATCTAAGAAAAAATAAATTTGCCAGAATAAATTTATAAATGTAGTTGTCTATATATTTACATTTTGGATTATTTCAGAGGGCTTACACGAATATAGTGCCTCAAAATCCATGGGCCGACCAATCCAGATGAGGTTTTTTGTGATTTCCTCACTCATTAAGGTAAATACTGAAATGAATGTTTAATAACACGACCCAAAGTTCTATCTTAAGTCTAAATCAATAGTAAAAATGAAAAATACATGGTAATAGCAAATGTTCTGCCATCTGTGCACAGATAATGGAAGCTCTTCTTCTTCTGTTGATGTTAGGTGTAATTGGCTGTTTTCTCTGTTCTTTTATCTCCTATTTGGCCATCCTCGACTTCTTCGTATTGAACTGTTCACATTTTCCATAAAAGTGGCACAAAAGTCTTTGAAGGTTATCCACCATTTCTGCCAAAAGTACATAATCTGCATGGGAGCGCCGCTGCCATAGAAGGAAGTAAGGAGCGAATTTATTCTACACACTTAGTAAAAATAAAGAATAAACGATTTTGTTCTTGGATATTCCTCACAACACTGTCAGTACATTTAAAACATTTGGCTTTTCACCACTCCGTAATGGTTTTCTTTACATTATCCACGGCAGACGTTATTTTGAACAAAGTGTATGTTTCGCTCCTTCATTTACTTTTATCCAAATACGTGCATTTCATATCGCACTTAAAAAAAATTGCATATAAATGTATTCCATTTATTGTTACTATAAGATTTTAAAACTCTTTTTGCAAATAATTCTTGTAGTTATTTTAAATGTAATTCTATTTTTACTTTCTCTACCAGGTTTAGTAAACTAGAGGAAGTATTGCATTCCACACAAAAATTCGATGTCGAGATTTCACCACAAATATATATTTGAGACTGAATTCAAAATAAGGATTTTTAGAAAAACGTCCGCGTGTATGTCTCTCTCTCTCTGTCAGTCTGTGGATAGTAGAACTCAAAAACGAGAAGTCAGTTAAAAACCAAAGTTGGTATTTAAGTTTAATGTCTATCAAGGATACGACAAAAAAATTTTGAAGAAAATTGCTGCACCCTAAACTACCCTTTACATGGAAAATTTTTATTTTCTTGAAAATAACTTTAATGATTTTGATTAAAATGCCATATGTGTGAGATATTTTTATGACAAATGAAATGTATATCTTGAACTTTCTGGCTAGAGCCCATGAAATCCTATTTACTTTGGAAGGTTTTTGCATAACTGGTAAACAGTAAGAGATAGACCCATTATTACAATACAAAAAATGTAGATCTTGCTAAAACATAATTTATGTTTTTTGTAGAGTGAACCATTTCGGAAATATTCTTCGTTATTTGTGTAAGTTTTGGAGAATTTATACTTCTGTCAAATGGTATATCGCTATTCATTTTTATGTTAACCGTGCAAAGATCAGGGAATTTGAAAATTTTAAAAGATTTGACTATCGCTCAAAGCCTACTGTATGCTCATATTCCCGTTGCACGTGCTAGAAAACGAATAAGATAATTTCTGCAAACGTCTATCTCAACTACACGAAGGAGATATAGGAATAAGAATTTGTAAGAACAGTAGAGAAAGTCATGTGAGTGCAACACATCTTTTCTTTTCTTTTTTTTTTTTTTTTTTTCATTTTCATTTTCATTTTAGTTCACGGACTACATTTTCATTCGCACCTACTGACATGGAAGTTGTGCGGTTCGATCAACCAATGAAGTGCTAGTAAAGAACACACTGTTGTTTACATTGCAGTTTAAAGTGAGGCAGGCGAAGGTATAGGAAGAAATGTATCCAGTACTAAAATACCGTGAAGAGAACTGCTTTTTTTACTGACAACATACGTCACGAGAGTTTATTTTCATAGTTCAGCGATTAGGGAGTCTACTTTGTTGTAAAGAAATATAAAATGTAATACAAAAGAATAGCTGAGCTTTTTTTGAAGAGAAATGCGGCAGACTGCACTGTCGTGTTGTTGCACGCTCAGTAAGCAAATGAGAAGAATGCCAGCAACATGTAAACATTATGTACGCTCTTCATGCAAACACATAATGTATACACAATGTCAGGGTTGCCAACCGTATAAGTCAGAACTCCGAGAGAGGACTCCACTTGCGCAAGAGAAAAACTGTAAACGGGAGCAGAAAACTCGTCTTGATTTCATGTTAAGGGAGTTAAAAATCCTTAAAAATCTCTTGAAAGTCTGCGTGTGGCATTCTCGCAAGATGGAGTACTTGAACGAAGGTTTAATGTTTAACCGACTCTTCATTATTGCGCTATGTTGTTCACAGCCAAACACACACACAAAAGGAACGACACACAGAAACACACACACATACACACACACACACGACAGTTATGAGCTGTCAAGTCGACCTTTGAGACCACCTGGCACAAGTAATAGACAAGTCATCCTGGCTTCCCCCCACGGCTAGGAGCATATTACTCGGAAAACATTTGAAGCCGGCTGTACATAAAGAAAAAACAATTAACTGATTGAATATAAACAAAGGTGTATGTAGAGTTTCTCTGAAACAATCGCTCCACTTTAAGAACTGAGTGCTAAAACGCCTGCGCGCTCTCTGTCTCACTCTTTCCGAGAGATTCTTCTAGAGGCCATATATTACATGTTTGCTCCTCATTTCCTGTTAGCTTCATTCCTCCTCTGTCTCTTAAAATAATTCTTGCGGAATAAAAGTATTTCCAAACTCTAACTGGAAGTCACAAATACTTTTATGGCTTACTTATATACATCCAACAGAAACGGTTTTGGTACTAGATTACCCTTTTGGGCTCAGGGGACCTCAAAACATGTACTTCCGATGAAATCACGACATCGAATTTTTGGGTGGAATATAATACTTCCACGTAGTACAGAAGTTAAAAAAACTACGATTATCGAAAACATGCAATTTAGCAACAGAAATGAAAAATGTAACAAATATTTATCATGCAATTATCTGAAGTGTAAGATTCCATTCGTTGCACGTAAGGCTTTTATGGAAAACGAAGGCGCAAGAGAATGTTCTCGACACACACTAGTGGCTCTCAGGGATCCATCTATTGGTGACGAAGCTTACTAGAGCCTCTCTGTCTAGTAAGTTACCTACATTCTGTTTGACGCACAGGGGGGCAGACGGACACGGCTCGTGTGGGGTAAAAAGACAGCGCACTTTCCGTCTTACAACCAGTTCAATACAACATTTAAAATATTCATGGATGTGAATATTATCTAAATAATCATTTCCATCCATTTATTGAAGAAATATTCATTTTGTGTTCATTTTCACATGAAAATAGAAAACCTGTAATGAAGAATAGATTCTTGCATCTCAGAATCGAGCTCCCTTGTAGAATCTTCAGGAGGCAATCCCAAATAATAGTAACAATACAAGATAAAACTCAGGCTTCTCCACTCTCACAAGCTTCGACCAGCCCCAACAGCCTCGCTGGACTGAAAAGGAAATCTAAGGACTTGAGGTTAGAAACAAACTCAAAATTCATAAATTCTAAAAGCTAGAAAAACTGCCCGCGCTGAAAAGGACTTTTCGTTTTTGAGTTATGCTGTTCTCTCTCTCTCTCTCTCTCTCTCTCTCTCTCTCTCTCTCTCTCTCTCTCTCTCTCTCACACACACACACACACACACGCATTTTTTCTAAACTTTCCCTTCTACGTATAGTAAGTAGAGGAAATAATTAATTGAACCTAAAATGTTTTTTGGGATCGCCTGAAACTAAAAAATGTATTTTTGAAAAAGCTTCAAGAGTGTCTGTGTTCGTCTGTGGACAGCATAACTCAAAAACGAAAAGTGGGCTAAAAACCAAAATTGGTATTTAAGTTTAATGTCTTTCAAGGATGAGGAAAGAAGATTTTTAAAAAAAATAACCCCACCCTAAACTACCCTTTACATGGAAAATTT
Source organism: Tenodera sinensis (assembly GCA_030765045.1). Taxonomy (NCBI): domain Eukaryota; kingdom Metazoa; phylum Arthropoda; class Insecta; order Mantodea; family Mantidae; genus Tenodera; species Tenodera sinensis. The sequence goes on along the minus strand of CM060967.1, from coordinate 21,617,196 downwards.
TTCGAAAATTTTGATGTTCTTGAAAATTGCTCGAACGATTTTGAAGAAAATGTCATATGTTTAAGATATTTTTATAACAAATGAAATGTATATTATGAATTTTCTGGCTATAGCCCCTGTAGTTGTATTTACTCTGGACGACTTTTGGATAATTCGTAAACCGTAAGGGGTATACCAAATCTTACTATACAAAAATGTAGATCTCGCTAAAACACACAATTTATGTCCAAATACATTTTTTGTAGAGTAAACCATTTCGGAGATATTTCTTGTTATTTGCGTCAGTTTCGGAAAACAAACTTTCGTTAATTGCAACATCATTATTCATTTTTTATACGTTTAATACATTTTTATACTGCAAAGGGAATGGAATTTGAAAGCTTAAAGAGATTCGACTATCGCTCAAAGCCTACTGTATCCCCATATTCCCATTGCAGCTACAAGGAAATCAGCAATAAGATAGGTAATGTTTGCAAATGTTTATCTCAACTAACACGAAGACGATAGAAGAATAAGAGTTTGTAAGAATGGTTAGTACAATAGTAGAGAAAGTCATGTGAGTGCAACACATCAGATTTTTTTTTTTTTTTTTTTTTTTGTTTTTTTTTTTTTTTGTTTTCTTAAGGTGAAGCAATTTGAAAATAGTCCTCTAATACAATACTTAACTTAGTATAAATGTGTCAGTTTTTATTGCACTGGATAGTTTAATAAACGTTTCTTGCAGTGCCATAATCACGTGACATCTTCTCTTTGAAATCCCCACGTAGTTTTTGCACGTTGGTTGGATGTTTTTCATTTTAAATATGTGTTAGAGCGTGTTAGAGATGAAACGGTTCAACGATTGAACTATGCATGGCATTCTATCTATCTCCTCATTCAGCTCCAGCACATTAACTAATGTCATTAACATGTAAACAAAAAAAGGTAGTTGTACCGTAATGACGAAGTGGCATTTTGTGACTGTTTTTTGCTTCTCCAAATTTCATCACGAGGTTATTTTCGGAGTTAATTCAACCGTGAAGATAAAACTAGGTTTTATCTGAAAATAGCATCACAAATGAATGAAAGTGATCAGAATCCATTGACATTTAATGTCCTTTCTCGTTGGATTGATCTAATAAAGACAATGTATAATGACCATTTTGTAAACGATATCTGGTTTTGCTAATCTTAACATGGCAGGCATTGATTCATGATTCTCTTTTTTTCATCACTGTTCATTTTTTATTATTACGTTAAGGTAATTACAGGAATAAGAGTTGGTTAGTACAAGAGTAGAGAAAGTCATGTGAGTGCAATACATCAGATATTTTATGATAAAGCTACAACAGACATAAAGGAATGTTCTCAAATTTAATTAGGAATTTATGCGACATCTTCATGCCAAAATTGGGAGAAATGTTTAAAAACAGCTGAAGTTATACCGTTCTACGGTACCTCCACCAATAACTGAACGCTGCAACTATAGTCTGAATACTCATACCTCAAGACCAAGCATATCATGCCATCTCTTGGATTGGTGGTCAACTTTCTCTATCTCTCTTATGTACGCGCGCCGGAACCTACAAACTACAAACAACAGTTTTGGGTATTAACTCCAACGGAAGCACTTCCGGACCGAGGTTCCTTGTCTCGAATGGATCCATTTGCCATTCTGCAACATTCCTGAAACTTCGTAAGCTTATCTTAGTTGTCGTCGATGCCTAAATGTCCAACTAAAGAACAGTACAAATGCGGTTAATTACAAATAGGGTAAAATAGAATGAAAACATTGAAATGAAACTTATTTTGTTACGTTGCCACATGCACTTTCAAACAAATCACTAAATAGGTGAAATAGATGACAAAATAAAAGGAATCCAGTTTCATTTCTGTATTTGTGAATTGTTTACATTCTTTGAAGGGTTGCATACCTTCCGTATTAAGATACCAAAACCAATGTTAACAAATTGTTACAACCGTTCGTTCTGAAACTTTGACGCTCACCAGCGTCCAAACTGTACATTTCCGGACAGCGGATTCTATCTGAAAAGCAACTAGTTTGCTGTCCAAGTGTATTTACCTTTCCCCACCACCACATTGCCTCGTTCTTATTACAGCGCCGCGTCCGTGGTCCCGTATTGCAACTGTCATTAGTTCATTGGTCAGTAGTTATACCTCACCCCTCACGAGATACCGTTAGACGTTAAGAAACTGAGAGATGCTTCCAAGCAGTGCATTTTACTAAACTGACTTTTTATACTTTCATCTGTAATTGTGTATGGAGAGAAAAAGGAGAGAACTTTGAGAGGACTTTTGACGGATCTTGCATAACGTTTTGAATACCCTTCATAGAAAATGCTCTTACTATCTGCGGAAAAAATGAAACTAGCTAACAAAATCGGCGCAAGTGGAAACCTAAAACTGTAGTTAATAGGAATAAACATTCCGACAGTATTTTTAAGATATTCCTCCATAGGTACTGTAATAAAAAAGAATGTTGGGGTGGTAAGCCCCAAAAAAACAGCACAAAAGAAACTTTAATTATAGCTCCTATTTCCATCCCTCCTCTGGTCAGTTTTCTCCATTCTCTTTTATACATATCAAATTCTCTTTGCTTTTAATACCGGAGCACAAACAGAGGGACTTTCACCTTCTATCTCGTATTGTTTTCATGCTGTTCAAATTCGCAGGGGAGTTTCGATAAAGAGAAAATAAAAAATAAATATCCCTCGAGTTCTATTAGCGTACAGCTGAAGCGCTTTAAGCAGAAAGATGAGGCCTTTCTGGAGCTTTCCGTGTTCATTTCGATGTCATTAGGTAATCAAAGGATGTTAACAACACATAACTAAGGAAATGGAAATTGATTCGCTTTTATTTTTTCATTTATTTCCTTCATTTAGCGATTTGTTTGAAAGCGCATGCGCTGAAATATCTTTGATGTCGAGAATTTTCATTTTATTTACCTTGTAAACATATGCGATACAAATAATGAAGAGAAAAAAGATCATTATATACATAACGCTTTCTCTAGGCAATGTCACTTGTTTTATCTCTAATATAAAATGGTAATAGTTATTCATATAACTCGAGCATTATCTGTATGAACGAAAGCGAAAGCGCCAATTCACAATGAAAATATTACACATCTATCACACACAACGTTTTATGCAATTTTAGCATTAAATACGTAAAAGTACCTAACACATTTGCTGAATCTAAAATTATAATGTATCAGAGATCACAGATGTATGACGTAATATATGTAGTTGCGAAGCACATGTTTCATTTCTTTCAACATTTATACAGGGAAATGAAAGGTTATGTTAAAACTATTGAAAATATGGATTGTATTCCGCTTCAATTTTGAAGGAAGCTAAGAGTGCTAGAGTTTAATAACTCCACAAAAATCAAAAGATGTTTACGAAAAAGAATATCAAAAGTTTCGTGGATACAGAAACGAAAAATGCGTTAGTTTGCGAGAGTGACGGTTTCAGGTTTTCTTACTGGCACATAGGAGAAAAGTGCGTTGTGGCGGTGATGTCATTGATGTCTTGTTACCATGGTAATTAGGCCATTCATTTTCTGGCACTGGTAACAGAAACGCCGTTTTAATGCTAGAATTCAATAAATGTGTTTTAAGCAAAATTATCAACAGAATTAAATAAACAACCTCGTAATAGTTTCTATAGCTGCCTAATAACTTGCTTTGAGCTTAATTTATACTTTTCACAATGGTGTGGCTTGGCTGGTTCGAAGAAAATAAAAAGTGTTTGATTCATTGCTCCTCAATGTGTTTCCAAGGACATTCCAATATTGAATTTAAGAGTGGAATACAATACTCCGAAGCTAACCCGGCGCACAGCAAAGGACAGTCGGGGCCCGGCTGCCCCACCCCACTGCTTGTATCAAAGACGCTCAAGGTCAAGCTGTCTCGCGCGAGCAGACAAATAACAATTAGAGCGACAGAACCAAAAGGGTTTTTCCAGATTATTCAAGAAGTGTCTAGCAGCCAGAGTATATGTAGAAATTCTAGAAAGGTCCACGTCACGTCGGTATATAAGGAGGCGAAGTAACGAGCAGAGAGAGTGAGTTCCAGACAGAAACCAGTCAGTTTTTACTTTCTCTGTTACGTATAGTAAGTAGAGGAAGTATTGTATTCCACTCCAAAATTCGGCGTCCAGATTGCACCAAAAACATAGGTTTTGAGGCTCCCGATTAAAAAATAAATAAAATAAATAGAAAAAGACCCGTGTGCGTGTGTGTATGTCTGTGTGTTCTGTGTGTATGTCAGTCTGTGGACAGCATAACTCAAAAATCTGATGTGTTACATTCACATGACTCTCTCTGCTCACTCTACTACGAACAATTTATTAAATCGTTCAACTTATTCCGTCTTCAACATAACTAGTCTGTCCAACTCATGACACTACTCATATCTGTTGGTTTATTATATAAGATTTGAAGCTTTCATAGCGATGATATTGTTAAGAGCTTCTCGGCTTTCCAGCTTACAATAGATATTAAATTTCTCGAGCTTTCGGCCATATTAAACTCCAGTCGCCAAAATGTTTTAAGTTGGAATTGAATGAGGAAATTATCAGGCCATGCCATGGGAGGCCATGCTACTGGATCTCCTCTGCCAATCCATCTTTCATTAGATGTTTGGTTTAAGTATTGTTGCGTGATGCGCACAAAACAGGGTGATGCTTCGTCATTAATAAACCACATTCGTCGTCTTTCCACAAGCACAACTGCTCCAAAAGTACGGGTAACTGATCGCGCGGGAATCGATGAGTCGCATCAATTCGATTCACCTGTTAATGTGTTAGGCAAAATGTATGGTCATAGGAGTCTTTCACCTGCAATTCCTGCCCATACAATGGGACTAAATCGATCTTGATATTTAAAGCATTTAATGGACGATGGATTGGTAGAGGAGGTCCGGTAGCATGGCCTCCACGTTCTCCGGACCTCAATCCATTGGAATTCAGGCTATGGGGACATTTAAAGACACTGGTGTGTGCAAACCCATAAAAATGTGGATACGTTGCACATTTTTGTAAAATGACTGATAATTTGTTTCTGGACACAACTTTACAGGAACATTTGTTCTAGTTTTGACCAATCCCAACTCTTGTTACAACATCGGACACTGTTTAAACACTTTATATAAATAATAAGACTTTATTTATTTTCATATTTCCTTACCTATTAGAGCTGGGTAGAGGAAAATGTTATAAGCTTTCATTATTATTCTCAACTTCTGTAGTTTATGGGTAACATGTTAGGCTTTTTGACCCTGATGAAACAATGACTAATTATTATTGTATACTTATCTCCCCTCAATCCAAAACTGGTAATGAAAGCTCTCCATCACCCACAGTTTACAAGAACCAGGGGCATCATTATAGTAAAAATATTTATGTTTAATTTTTAAAGATCCCCGAATTACGGATTACAATTCTTTAAGGATGAATTCCGGGTATTTTATATGTTAAATGACCATAACGGAATGCTAAAATGTATCTTTTAGTTTCATAGTAAAGTTATTTTCACAGTTAGAGTCATGAAATCGTGACAATGTGGAACCACGGAGGGCTGAAGTGGGTGGCCTAGTGGGAGTGTGGTGAAATGGGAACTACTTCGCTATCCTTCCTTACATTCTTATTCAGAATAGTCTGAAATATCATTTTGAAACAGTGTTAATTCAGAAATATATATAGGTGGATTGCAGTGCTGCCCTTTCAGCGTATATAGTGTTTTAATTGTGTTTATTGTATGTGCTAGCGAACTTCAGCGATAGAAAAATTCTGCTTTTCATTTATCATTAAGAATAGCTGTAATTACACAAAAAAAATCAGGGCTAAGAGAATAGAATTTGCAAACCAGTGAAATTTCTGTCAAATGATAACGTCGTTATTAATTTTGGCTTGCTAAACTGTACAAAAATACCCACGTCGCCGACAAAGAATTCGTTTTCAGATATCACAGAGAAGACCTTTTGTTTTGTAGTGAAGTTTTCAAGCTCTGAACAATACGTTATCTATACACGCACATAGGAAATGGGAAAGCAATATCTCTGTCTTGCTTACGGCACTGATGTTTTACTCACGAAACAAAAAAGTGAATAAAGAAGCCCGCTGGGGCACTGCAAGAAGAATCCCTAACAGCATGTCACTCCCTCCGAGTGTTTCTCCAAAACAAAGTCGTTTACAGGAAAAGCTTTTTCACGCTCCTCGAAATGCATAGCAAGATGTTTGGATTGTCACACGCTCTGAACAACGGTGTTAAAAATCCTTGTGGAAGTGTATACACTGGTCACCTTAGGAATCGGACTACAAGTACCAAAACCGTATTTGTATTCATCCGCCAGGCGAGTTATCATTGAATACAAATCAAGAAACAGACTCATCTATGCAAAATACATATCCATCTAATCATACAAAATTTTGCACAATAAATGGTGGTAGTTGCGAAGTCAGTACGGAAGATATAACTCTACTACTTTATAACTAGGTGAAATACCCGGCGTTGCCCGTGGTTTTACGATTTATGGCTAAAACTTTCGGACTTTGGAGACATTTGAAAAATATCACTAATATGTAATTAAAACTCTTAGGATACAATAAGAACTAAACTAAATAAATAGGAACACTGAGAAGACATTATGAAAGTACACTGTTGAACATGCGCAAATACCACAGGAGAGAACGGTGTGAATGTAATTTCTATTTCGGTAATATACAAAAGGGTGAATTGTTTGTAGAAGAGCGAGAAGAGAAATACATGTAAATGTGTTACTTAAAAGAAAAATAAGTGGAGAAAACTGTGTGAATGTAATAAGTTGCGTTTGTATTTCAATGACACCTCAACAAATCAAATATTTCCCTTCAAGGAAATGCTCTATGACATTGTTGATAATATTTCCTCTAGTATTGGTTCATCTACTTCCCCAGATTCTTTCTTAGCCATTAAAGTCTCTTAAGAGTATAAATAGCTTGAACAGTTGGTTTACAAGATCTCTAAGAATATTTAAAGTCGTATCAACATTATTTGATTATATAGATATTACATAAGCAAAAGTAACTGCTACAGCTTCTAGGTTGGTATTTAATTGCTTTACTCATTAATGATTAATTTAAGTGGCTACACCACCACTAGCACATGCAGGTTTTAATCTATTCTTATGGTAACACTCATAGAATTTAAGTTTAACCAGTTCATTATTTTTAAAATTTGCTTCTTGTAAACATACGATGTCAGGATTATTATTCAGCATAAGCATTTTAAATACTCAAATTGTGTTTTTAAACTGTTTATATTCCACTGTAATAGTGTTAGAGCTATAATTTTGAAATTTTACCAAGTGCAATTCTTAAGAAATTGTAGTTAAATCTTCTTGTAGTCTGGTCCTGATGGTTTCTCCAAGGTTACTGCTAAACATAGCTGTTTTTGAATTCGTGTGCTTCGCTTTCTAATACTCTTCCCTTTGAGGTATTGATGTAACTTCTTAAGGTTACTCTTTAGTGTAACTTAAAGTCTCTGCAACTATATCTTTGGTGTCCACTGTATTTTGCATGAAAGTAGACAGTTGTGTAAAGTTGAGGATAAACTCTTCTGGTTTAACCTCAATAATTTGCTTAAGTGGGGTTAAAGTTTCAAGTATTTGAGCTTTCTTATCAATAGGTTTTACTCTCTTGTTAACATGCTTAGAAGGCTTAGTGCTACTTTCCTCTTTGTCTGACTGCTTCTCAACAGTTGCATCAGAGCATGAATTATCATAGTCATCTTCAACTGAAGTGCAGGGGCTACTGGTTGGGTGTGGTCTTTTTAGCTTTGCTGCTGTCTTCTGTGTTTCAACTTCTGAGCTATTTGTGTTAGTTTTCTGTACAGGAGGTATAGAACGTTCTGTGTTGTCCTGTTTAGTGGTTTGACTCTTTAGTATACGGGTCTGTGCATCAGAGTTTGTTTGGTTGAGGTTATGAGGGCCTTTTGTGCTGGTAAGCATTGGTAAATCAGAGATATCTTGGTTCCTGGCGTCCTCTATTGGTACAGATTGCATTTGTTTTCGCTCTATTGTTTCATTGGAATTGCTTCTGCATTGTTTTGCTACATGGCCTTCTTGTTTACACAGGAAGTAAGTAATTGTATCAGTAGTGAAATAAACCCAATAGTTTTTATCATAAAATCTGATTTGCATGCTACTGGGCTTAATAAACATGTGTCTTCTAAAGCTGAGAATATGAGTGAAACCAGGTTCTTATGGACTGTAGATGGGAAACCGGGTTAATGTCGACTTGCTCTGATAAATAATCCTCTATTACATGATCAGGGATCACTGGAAATCACAAGCCGTACATTTTGTGCGATAAGGGGTCTCACTTCTAGGACATTGTTTATTTTTTTGACTTTTGGGTACTTGCTTTCTGTATCTTCAGCTATAGTTCTGTTTGCTAGATACAAACAAACCTAATGTTATTAGGATCTGTGATTTTTCCAATACCTAACCTTAATAAAATCTGATGTATGGCTTCTATAAGTATTGCCTGACTTTGTTTGGCAGTGATCCTGTAGCAGTAGCATAACTAGTTCTAGTAGCAGTAGTTGTAACATTACCTTGGGTTATTCTTCCACCGCTAGCCATAACTGTTAGTATAGAATATGTTTAGGTTAGCTGTTTTATAAACAACTACATTAATCCGTGCTTAGGTTCCTCTTCAGTAATTTATATCTCACTAAATAACTCGCCTTATATAGAGCAATATTTAACAATTGCTACAAAAAGGAAATATATTCTTAGACGAAAAATTAGATGTTTTAAACACCGAACTCACTAGTGCCTTAAAACTGAGTCACAGCCTTCTATACACCAACAGTAAGTTTGTTGGCATAAATAAATAATATGATACTCTTGTAATATTGAACTTGCCCATAACGAATCTTTTATATTAAACCACTAGAGTCAACCTGCACAAAGTTACTGTAGTTTGAAAGGCCTGGCTTTTGAATAATGTATGCTACAGAAATCATTTACATCGGCCTGGAAACGCCGCTTCCTTCAGTTTAATATCAGCAAGTTCGATATAGCAACTGTGTCTTGAACTTTACCTTGCTGCCGTGTAACACAGGCCTGTTTTCTTCTAGAATTTATTGGTCTGGCACCGTGCCTCAAGATCCTGTCTTTACGACCGCAACCTCATTGTGAAGTGGCCCTCAAACGCAGAAAGAAACAAGGCTGTATCTGTTTTACGATTGGTTTTCAAAAAAATATTCCCCAGTGAGCACAAATACGCCTGATTCCTCGGGGTTATGTTAGTGTTGTAAACAGCGAATAAAGCCCAACTCGATACAACTCGTATCATAAAAGAGACAACAGCCAAGTTACGACGTTTAACGTGCTTCACCCACATTCGTCATTTCGCATTGACATGTAACAGGTTTTAGCAATATAACGGAAGGTAGAAATTCTTGTTACTTTCTCTAATAGTATATATAGTAAAATAGAGGAACTATTGTATTCCACCCAAAAATTGGATGTCCAGATTTCACCGGAAATATGGTTTAAGACCCCCGAAATCCAAAAAGAACGCATTTTTAGAAAAAGATCCGTGTGTGTCAAAAACATAAAGTCGGTTAAAAACCAAAGTTGGTATTCAAGTTTAATGTCTTTTAAGGATGCAACACCATCCTAAACTACCCTTTACGTGGAAAATTTTTGGAAAATTATTATTTTCTTGAAAACAGCTCTAACAGTTTTGATTAAATTGTCATATGTTTGAGATATTTTTACGACAAATGAAATGTATATCCTGAATTGGTTATCCTGTAGGAGCCCGTCCTCACGTGGTCGATAGGCAGTTGTTTGTGACTTCATTTCCCTTAACTCGTTGGTGACGTATGTATTGCCAACGCTGGAAAATTGAAATCAGCGGAAGCATGTGAATGTTGCCAACCAACTTGTCAACATTATTTGTTGTTATTTAGAGTTATTGTTTTGTAATTAAGTGATGTGACGTAAGTTCTTGTGCGGTGCGGTTGTGGTTTTAATCTGTATTCTACATACGTTTGAAAATGAAAAATTGGACTGAGGAAGAGATATTGTGGCTCATCGAAGCATATAAAACTGAAAATTACCACAACAGGCACAAGAGAAGGCGGTAAACCGAGAAGGGATGCTCTCAGAGCACCCGCCTAGTAAGCGGCGGGTCTGTCGTTCAAATCCCAGCTGTGGTATTGAATTGTTAAGTTCTAGTACTACCTCTCAAACATTGCGCACACACGGTTTGTGTTTAAAAATACCAATAGTAAGTTTGTTGGCATAAATAAATAATAAACTTGAACTTGTTGCGCATTTTCACACATGACTACACTTATCAAAGGTACAACAATCCTTATTTGAGATTGTATAATACAGTAATTTTATTACAGATTACGCAGTATTAACAACAACAACAATATTAATAAATAATAGTACATTGTTTTGGCGTTTTGTGATGCGTGGTTGGTAGTTTTAGCGAGTTGTACAATGTTAAGTTGGCAACAGATATTTCTGCCTTGTAGCGCCATCTTCTTCCGTTGTAGGTCAGTGACATAATAGAACTGTCAGTGAACCACGTGACGACGGTCTCCTACAGTTTTACTCTTGAATTTTCTGGCTATAGCCCATGAAGCCCTATTTACTCTGGATGTCGTTTGCATACCTGGTAAACCCTAAGGCATACAATTTATGTCCAAATAAATTTTTTGTAGGGTGAACCATTTCGGAGATATTCCTTGTTATTTGTGTCGTTTCGGAAAACTGAAATTTTCGTGAAATGTAACATCCTTGTTAATTTGGTTATACGTTAAGCGTGCAAAGAGAACGGGATCTCAAAGCTTTAAAACATTTGACTATCACACAAAGCCTACTGTATTCTAACATTCCCCTTGCACCTACAAGGAAATAAACAATAAGATAATTTGTGCAAATGTTTATCTCAACTAACACGAACAAGATATAGGAATAAGAGTTTATTAAAATGATTAGTACAAGAGTAGAGAAAGTCATGTGAGTGCAACACATCAGATTATAGTTTGGTGCTACTATCTATTGCAGAAAATACATTCTAATGTTCTAAACAAGGGAGTCGATGTGGCTACAAAGATACAAGGTGCTAATGAACAATATGGTGCAGATTTAAATCTCTAACGAGAATTACGATATTTACGACTACATTTATTATTGTAGGTTGTAAGCGTTTTAATTTACGAATCTACATCACTGGCTCTACATAATAATCGGTGCTTGCCTCTTTATTGCTACAGTTAATGAACATTTTTGTTCTGCTTTAGCGCCGGGCACTGTCATGACCAACCTGCGCATATTTTGCCGACAGCCATCTTGTATAAAATATGCAGAGCTACCTAAGAGTGTCACGGTCTGTTTTCACTACCGTAGCATGGAAGAAATACAACACATCTGACGTGTTGCACTCACATGGCTTTCTCTACTCTTGTACTAACCATTCTTACAGACTCATTCGTATATCTTCTTCTGTTAGTTGAGATAAACATTTGTACAAATTATCTTATTGCTTATTTCCTTGTAGGCTTCGTGCGATAGTCAAATCTTTTAAAGCTTTGAGATTCCGTTCTCTTTGCACGCTTAACATATAAAAAATGAACAACGATGTTGCATTGCACGTAACTTCCAAGTTTTCTGAACTGACACAAATAACAAGGAATACCTCCGAAATGGTTCATGCTACAGAAAATTTATTTGGACATATACTGTGTTTTTCAGCGAGATCTACATTTGTTGTACAGTATGAGTGCGTCCATCTCTTACGGTTTATGAATTATTCTAAAGTCTTACAGAGTAAACAGGACCACATGACTTATAGCAGAAAGTTCAAGATATACATTTTATTTACCACAAAAAATCTCAAACATATACCATTTTAAATAAAAATCGTTAGTGCCATTTTCAAGAAAATCCAAATTTTCGAAAAGTTTTCTACATAAAGGGTAGTTTATGGTGGAGTAATTTTCTTCAAAATCTTCGTGTCATATCCTTTAAAGACATTAAACTTAAATACCAACTTTGGTTTTTAACCGACCTTTCGTTTTTAAGTTATGCTGTCCACACACACACACACACACACACACACACACACACACACACACACACACACACACACACACACATGCACGCACGCACACACATGGAGCTTTTTCTAAAAAGGATTTTTTGGATTCAGGGGTCTCAAAACATATTTCCGGTGGAATCTGGACGTCGAATGTTTGGGTGGAATATACTTCCTCTACTTTCTAGTAGACAAAGGAATGAAGTGTCAGTAAAGGCAATTGGTCTTTTTCATCATCTTGTTACATGGTGTCAGAAGTGGGATTTATCAAATTTCTATTCAGTTTGCAAAAAAAAAAAAAAAAAAAAAAAGATCACATCAGCGTCGCCGGTGTGCCGGAATTTTGTCCCGCAGGAGTTCTTTTACATGCCAGTAAATCTACTGACATGGAGCTGTCGTTTTTAAGCACACTTGAAAACCATCGGCCTGGGCCGGGTTTGAACCCGGGACCTTGGGATCAGTAGGCCAGCGTCTAACCAACTGAGCCACCCAGACCGACTATTCAGTTTGCAGCCACATACTCTGGGCAGCAAAGGCAAGAATCTTTTTAGACAAATTCCCACCCGCAGCGGGACCCGAACCAGGAACTCTCGCACAGTAGGCATGCGCTCAGCCGCCTGAGCTACGAAAGTAGAATTATCGATATTAGTAGCAGCACCTGTTGCACCAATCGGATAGTGTTATCGAAGTATTTACATTTGTTCACTTTCTACAACGTATGCCATGTTTTAGTAAGGCAATAATTTCTCGCTCCTTCTCATTGATTTTCCCCAGCATGACGTGCATTACAATATGCAACTGATGATGCTGTACTGAAGTGGGAGCCGAAGAATAAGAATGAAAACGAGCAGCACTGTAGCCAACTTCTGAAGAGGAAACAACCCAACAACTTTCTTAAGCTTCTTTCACAAGAAATACAAGAAAATTCCATTATTTGTATGCGTCCGAATGGTTCTCTTTCCTTTCTCAACTTTTTGTGGTTCACACTCTTTTCCTTAAAAGATCTGTAATCAAAGGTACTTTTGTAACTGTAATAGGATAATAATAAGAGGCTTAAAAGTGTCCCAAGGCATCTTTCTTACTTTAACCGCTACTTACCTATAGCAAGAATCTGATAACGAGATTTCAGTGAAAATTTGAAATCCCTGAACCCAAAAGAGCATTTTTAGAAAAATAATGTATATGTGAACTGCATAGTATCTTTTAAGGGTGCCACACAAAGATTTTCAAATCCCCACCCCAGACTACCCTTGACATGGAATATTTTACAAAAATGTTGTTAACATTAAAAATGGGACTAACGAGTTTAATTAAAATGTAATATATTTAAGATATTCTTACGGAAATTAAATGTATATCTTGAATTTTCTGGCTATAGCCCCTGTAGTCCTATTTACTCTGGACGACTTTTGCATAACTGGTAAACCGTAAGAGATAGATAAAAGCATACTGTATAAAAATGTAGATCTTGCTAAAATACATATTTTATGTCCGAATAAATTTTCTTGTAGGGTGATCCATTTCGGAGATATTCCTTGTTATGTGTGTGAGTTTCGAAAAAACTTAAAAAATTTCTTAAAATGGAACATCGTCGTTCATTTTTTTTAATATGTTAGGTGTGCAAAGAAAACGGGATCTCAAAGCTTTAAAAGATTGGACTATCGCACAAAGCCTACAGTATTCCAATATTCCCCTTGTACCTACAATGAAGTAATCAATAAGATAATTTGTACAAATGTTTACCTCAACTAACACGAAGAAGATATAGGAATAAGAGTTTGTAAGGATGGTTAGTTCAAGGGTAGAGAAAGTCATGTGAGTTCAACACATCAGATTTTTTGTGGAGTGAACCATTTGGAGACATTTTTTGTGTGAGTTTTGCAGTGCTTAGAGGTTTCTCAAATGGAAGGTCGTTATTCACTATCTGTTTGACCGTGCAAAGAACAGAATTTCAAAGCTTGCACTTACAAGAAAATTAGCAATAAGATAATTTCTGCAAATGCTTATCTCAACTAGTACGAAGGAGATAGAGGAATACGAATTTGTATGACTAGTTAGTAGAAGAGTTGAGAAACTCATGTGAGTGCTATACATCAGACATATTTTGTTTAAATAATAAATAAACAGCTGTGAAATCACTAAAGTGCACTTTACGCTTCAGATCAAAGTGACGCAATTTTAACCCAGCATGTCGAACACCAGACTTACTCGTTTATAAACATATCCAGCTTTTGTATGTCTACCAGAGTTTTAAGTGGAACAGTCTACACACGTGCTTGAGTGTTTAAAACGAGACTGCTACTTCACTTCATTCAAACTCTGCAAAAACAGCTAAACTTTCCTCTAAAAGCATGTATAAAAATAGATTTCTAGAACAGGTTTGGTAAAAGCACATTTTGTGTGTAGAAATACGGTAGTTAATCTTTCTCTGCTTCGTTCCTTTCGGTTTTACTTTCTCTGCCAGGAACAGAGATTTATTTGCTGAAACTTGAAATGCTAAATGTTCACGCATATGAGATGAGTATTCAACAGGAATGGCCCCTTTGGAGGTTCTATACCACTGATTTCTAATGTTATCAGTTTTCTCTCTTTATACATACCTTGCTAACGAACTTGATAACAACATAAATACAAATAAAAGAAAACAAAACTTTCTTACATTAGGGTTATGACACTGTTTCGGCAATTAGAAACTTCGATACATATATTTATGGAATTGAAATAAGGTTATTCAGCAGTTTTGACACTTTCATTACAAACACATTTGCACTATTTGATAAATGAAATTAAAGAAATAAATATAACACAGGATAGATTGTCACTTTTAACTGTCTGGTTTCTGTTTGTTGAAGTGTTACGTCATGTCCGTATTTGTTTATTCCTTGCAATAAAATGTAACCGGCTTTTGTTAGGTTTTACTATTCTGTGTAGCAACTGTTTATATTCTGTGAAGCAACAACTGTTTTATACCTCATGGCATCAAATCCTTCTTCGAATGCATGTTTTGTTATAAATCCAACGTGTTGGTAATCAAATGAAAGGGTTTTATTAATTATTTTTAAATCTTTAGAAACTTATGAAATTAGAAGCGCTTTGTGGCACGATATCAATCAGAACGAGTTGGTCTCTTCAAAGTGAAAGAATCATCAAAATGGGTTGAATGATTTTTTGAGATTACAGGAACATGTTTTTAGGTTTTCTACTACGTGTAGTAAGTATTGGGGGGAAACCCAAAACTTCGATAACGAGATTCCATGGGAAATACGTGTTTTGGGACCCCAAACAATTGTGTCCGTGTACGTATGTGTATGTGTGTGATGAAAACATGGTTAAACACTTAATATTTTAGTTCAGCGTCGCCCAAGGATACAACACAAAGATTTTCAAACACCCCAGATTACAGTTTAAATGGAAAATGTTATGAAAATTTTGATTTTCTCGAAAATTGCACTAACAATTTTGATCAATATACCATATGTTTATTTGTCATAAAAATAGCTTAAAGTATATAACTTGAATTTTCTAGGAATGTCCTCAAAATCTCTCTGCAGTCCTTTTGACTTTGGCATAACTGGTAAACTGTAAGAGATAGACAAAATCTAACTCCATAAAACAATGTATATTTAGTTAAAACACACAATTTACGTCCAATGCGCCCGCCTCCGTAGTGTGGTGGTAGCGTGTCTTCCTTACGTTCAAGAGGTCGCCAGTTCGAATCTCGCTTAGGGTGAGATATCCGATAAGGTTTTTTCCGAGATTTTCCCTTATCCTGAGAAGACGAATGTCGGGTAACTTAAAGCGCTATAAAAAAAGTCACGTCCAATGCAATTTCTCTCTGGAGATATTCCTTGTTATTTGTCTGAATTTGCAATGCGTGTAGTATTCTCAAATGAAAGGTCGTTATTCATTTTTTATCTCTTACTCCTGCAAAGAGAACTGTAGTTTAAAGCCATTACAGAGCGACTAGCTCTTACAAACACACTTGAGTGTGTGAGTGCAACAGACTTTATAATATTGGTATAGGTAATAAATATATTGATGTGATTAACCTTTACATATCCAGTGGTGTGAATTTTGCAGCGTTGGACGTCACTGGCTGAGCGTGGATCAACAAAACACAGAGTTTACCTTATTAAGTTAATGTTGGTATAACTAAATTTTCAATAATCAGCCGATGTGGTTGTAATTTGCATGTTGTGGATGTGACAGCTGTGATGGAAAACTTCAATAACAGTTGTGCACCCAACAAAACTTGTTCTGCTACTTCCAAAGCACACATTAAGGACCACGTATGACGCAGGTGGCCACGATGTCAGTGCATCTTCCCACTTGAGACGGCTCCATGAATGATGGCACAACTTTGGTAAAAAAAAAAACTTTGCTTAACGTGGGTTTAATGTTTGTTAAACAGCCCCTCTTGTATCGCGCCTAACTGCATTAAGTGAAATATAATGGATACGTGGGGATTTGTGCATTAAAGAAACTCTGACGCTGAAACAGCTGCATAAATTTGGTCCATTCCTCTATGGATCTTAGAAGAGTATAAATAAAACAAATAAACAAATCCATTAAATCCCTTTAGGGCAAGGGTCTCCTACTATGAGAGGGATTAGCTTAAAGAGTCTCTCAGGGTGAACTTCATCTCTTATCCTGTTGTGATGTAACTAACAACTACTTAGACCACGTGTGAGTTTTCTTATCTCATTGGCGTAATGTAACTTAAGCTGTTTGTCCCGTAATTTAATTCATTTCACTCATTTTTCTATATTTCATTTCATTCTAACCTCACTTTTCATGCCCAATGGATTCCTATTTCTACCTTAAGTTAGTTTTCCTATAATTTGCTTCCTCCTCACTCCAACACACGCTTCTCTTGTCCAGTGAAGACCTATTACTTTTCTGAAATCCTGTGCCGATCTTCGCCTTGGTCTTCCTACGTTTCTCTTCCCCTGTGGTCTCATTCGTCCATCTTGACTGGTTCATCCCGACTACGTGTCCCCCCAGTTCTACTTGCTACCTAGCTGTTCCATCTCAACACCTCATTCTGGACGCTGTTTCTAAAAATTATGCCCAATAATTTTGTCTCAAATCTTAGTTTCACCACAATTCTTGTGCCTAGAAGAATGAATGCTAGGCTCCAATTTTTTTCCCATACGGGTCGTGTTCTTATTAATATTTCAGTTTCTCCTGCTGATGTTTTGACCCAAGTAGGAATATCCATTACAATATTCTTTGTTCTTCCTTGTGGTAACATTGTTAATTCCTCTTGGTTTGTTATAATTTTTATTTGATTGGGCTCATTATTAAACCCATCCTTTCGCTTTGTCTGTTTAGTTCTTAGTTTTTGTGAATAATGCAAACATGACATTTGTAAGTTTTTCCCATTTATGTTAATGCCATATGCTTTACTGTTCAATCCTAGTTTCCTAAATATAATTTTCATCATATTTATTGAAATAAAATTCATTTCCGTGTTCATAAAATTAAATTCTTGGATCTCAAAATCAAGCTATCTTGGAGAATTTTCAGAAGACAATCCCAAATAATAAGAGCTACACCACGAGGCCAAACTCAAGTTCTACACCTTCGATAAGATTCGAGCACACAAGGACCGATGTGATAGCTAAAACGGTAACATCTGTTGCTCGTATTCAGGACATCCTGGGTTCAAATTCCATGGGCCGACCAATCTGACGGTTTTTTTTCGTGGTTCCCTCAGCACCCAAGACAAATACCGGATCAGATATTCAATACTATGACCGAAGGGTCCATCATAAATCTCAAACAATAGTAAAAATGAAAATGGGTGGTAATAATGAATACTGTGCCATCTGTACACAGATAGTGAAACCAGATAGACTGGATGGCATTCCAATATCACTCGATCGCCACAGAGGCAGACGTTCAGGTGTCGTGGACTCGTAACGAAGGAAGGTGGTACGGTATAGGAAAGAGATCTTGAAGGCTAAACTGTCCACCAATCCAATATACGAGTCTCCTAATAAATCAGTCGGATATGACTAAAACAGAGAAAACACAGAAAAAAGAAGCACGCGTATTCTTGCTGAGAGTGGCCATATTTTTACAGGATATGTTTCCTATTTGAGCAGCTACAATAATGTAAGAATTTTAGCGCGGATCTCATGGCACAATTTTTCCCGGAAACTTTCGATTGTCTTTTGCAGTAGAAAGAGTATGCGAAATGGGTTAATATACTATATTACAAGAGCCCCATAGAATCAACATAACCTAATAAGCCAGTAGGAAAATGTATTTTGTACATGGGGACCACAAATGTGTGACGCAATAAATCAATTAAAGGAATTTTCCTCATAATCTATTTTTCAACTCGTACAAATGTTCAAAATACTGCTCGCGGTTCCATTTTCAACTAATTTGATTTATTTTGGCACATTAAATACTTAACATCATGATAAATAACAATTTTTACTTTCTCCACTGTAAGTAGAAGGAAGTATTGTATTCCACCCAAAAATTCGATGTCGATATTTCACCGAAAATATGTTTTGACGCCCCTGAATCAAAAAAAGCATTTTTATAAAAAGGTCCGTGTGTATGTGTATCTGTCAGACTGTGGAGAGCATTACTCAAAAACAAAAAATCGGTTAAAAACCAAAGTTGATATTTAAGTTTAATGTCTTTCAAGGATGCGACACGAAGATTTTGAACAAAACAGCCCCATCCCAAGCTAATGCACTCGCAATACAATGTTTATTAAATATAAACAAATTTAATTTGTTTTTAGAAACAGAGCATTAAGCAAAAATGTAAAATTTGACTTAATTTCTTGAAAATATAGATTTTTGGATTCTTGCGCATTTTATAAATGTTTTTATTCTTGTAAATTAGTATGCAGAGTTCATTTCAGCCTATTGTAAGTGATCCGTATCAAAGTATTATTGTAGAGAAACTGTTAGATAACTCGTTTATCATTGTTATAATATTTTAGAGATTGCAACATTTTAAAAAATATTTACATGGACAATCTTGGATACATACCAAAGCTAAAATTCTGATGTATTGCACTCACATGACTTTCTCTACTCTTGTACTAACCATTCTTGCAAACTCTTATTCCTATATCTTCTTCGTGTTAGTTAAGATACATTTGTACCAATTATCTTATTGCTTATTTCCTTGTAGGTACAAGGGGAATATTAGAATACAGTAGGCTTTGCGCGATAGTCAAATCTTTTAAAGCTTTGAGATTCCGTTGTCTTTGCACACTTAACATATAAAAAAGTGAACAACGATGATCCATTTCACGAATGTTCTAAGTTTTCCGAAACTCAAACACATAACAAGGAATATCTCCGAAATGGTTCACTCTACAAAAAAAATTTATCAGGACATAAATTGTGTATTTTAGCAAGATCTACATTTTTTGTATAGTATAATTTGGTCTATCTCTAACAGTTTACCAGTTACACAAAAGTCGTCCAGAGTAAATACGACTACAGGTGCTATAGCCAGAAAATTCAAGATATACATTTCATTCGTCATAAAAATGTCTCAAACATGTGACATATTAATCAAAAAAATTGTTAAATCCATTTTCAAGAAAATCAAAATTTTCGAAAAAGTTTTCATGGGCAGATACCCAGAAGTTGGAGAGACAAAGATAAGCAGCGCTTTCACCCAGCATAAACTTTCTGGAAAGATTTTCTAACATAACCAGATTATTCTGGAAGTTTCATTTCTTTCGTTTTGTTTGTTGTATGTTACACGCGTATAATCTTTAATTGTAACATTCGTAAAAAACAAACATAATCAGTTGGATTACGTAATAGTTACGCAAATAATTAGATAGATATTATGAAATGTAAACCACGCTTTGAACGCAAGCGATATGATTACGTTTTGTCACCTCTTGTTACACATTCAAATTTCTAATCCTGCACTTTCCTAGCAGTAATAGATAAAAGGGTTTTATCATCGCGACCACTTATTATGGCTATTTATCCATCACCATATCATCATGCTAATGACATTCATTAACATGCAGCATGTAATTGATAACCGCACTCGCTCATTATGGTAATGTATAATGAGGTAATACCGAGGGCTTTTTTCACAGGGATAACACCACAACATACGTGAATATGTCCACAGACACAAGGTTTGTGAAACTGTGATGAAAGTTCAAAATATGCAAAGAAAGCTTTCTTCTTACTCTCTTAAACTCAGCTGAAGCGAACGATTCATAAATACTCTGCTGTAGAACTGGTTCGACTTGCCTGAATGTGCTAATGTTTTACAGTGTAATATTCACCAATAATATATAACAACTATTATGTTAAAAGCTGTTATTTCAATTTGTAATTTTTTTATTTCTATTTTATAGCGTTTAGCTGCTGAGCTACTTGTACATTGGCTCTTGCTTCTCCAAGATCAAATGCATATCAATATACTCCTCTGTCGAATACATGATGAAGCAATAACACAAAATATCATGCAACAGAATGGAGTAGGCATTCACAATAGCACAAAGGTTTTAATGAGCATAACAAATTTGTATAATGCCGAGACGCGAACCCTTGTTCCTGGGGTTAGCACACAGGATACATAATTCTGCTAAGATATTTTTGATAGAACTTAACACTTTCTGGA
Source organism: Tenodera sinensis (assembly GCA_030765045.1). NCBI lineage: Eukaryota > Metazoa > Arthropoda > Insecta > Mantodea > Mantidae > Tenodera > Tenodera sinensis. The sequence continues at coordinate 21,596,458 of CM060967.1, read as the reverse complement.
AATCTTTACGATATAGTATTTGATTTCATGTGGTATTTATGAAATATTCCAGTTAGTCTGACCTTCCCAGTTAAATTCTCTCTGACAATTTATCTTACAAAAATAGTAATTAAATTACATACGCTAAGCTGTGGCAAGGAAAATAAATATAACAGCACGGTAAAATTCACAGAGTTTGAACATATAATTTGTACGAATGAAACGCGTGGAACTGATTTAATGCTTAATCTGATTTCCTATACACAGTTCATTTACCCAAGAGACAGTCTAGCAATTTAACTTGTTAATTCGATAAAAATCAATTGTCGTTGATAATGTGTAGTATTGGAAAAGTATAGGGTCATTAAAATATATGGTAACGGTTTCGCGGGCACCCTCCAGAGGACAGGGAGTCAACGGGGAAATGGTGCAGGCAGAGGCGCGTTTCCCATTTTTCACTAAGGAAAATTCATCTGATTCTTTTAGCGCGCGCGCAGGCACACACACACACACACACACACACACACACACACACACACACACACACACACACGCACACGCACACACACACCTTAGCGAGACCCTTCACTCGAAAGCACGGGATTTTTTCTGAAGCCCTATATCAACATTGATAAAAGGGTTAAACTAATATGCTTTCATTCGATAGTAGTACCTGAATATGTTATCGCACAATATATAATTAACCTACTCACCTTTGGCAAATCTTGTTCTGCAGTAACACGTTTGGATAAAATCATTTCCGATCGCGAAATATTGTAATATATATTTAATGGGTTCCTTCATTCTGAACACAAAAAAATCTGATGTGTTGCATTCACATGACTTTCTCTACTCTTGTACTAACCATTCTTGCAAACTCTTATTCCTATATCTTCTTCGTGTTAGTTGAGATAAACATTTGTTCAAATTATCCTATTCCTTATTTCCTTGTAGGTGCAAGGGGAACATGGGAATACAGTAGGCTTTGAGCGATAGTCAACTCTTCTAAAGCATTGAGATTCTGTTCTCTTTGCACGCTTAACATATAAAAAAATGAACAACGTTGTTCTATTTCACGAAAGTTTTGTTTTCCGAAACACACACATAACAAGGAATGTTTTCGAAATGGTTCAACAAAAATAAAATTTATTTGGACATAAATTGTGTATTTTAGTAAAATCTACATTTTTTGTATAGTATGATTTGGTCTATCTCTAACGGTTTACCAGTTATGCAAAAGTCGTGCAGATTAAATACGACTACAGGGGCTATAGCCAGAACATTCAAGAGTCATTTTCAAGAAAATCAAAATTTTTGAAAAATTTTCCATGTAAAGGGTTGTTTAGGGTGGGACTATTTTCTTCAAAATCTTCGTGTTGCATCCTTGAAAAACATTAAACTTAAATACTAACCTACTTTTCGTTTTTGAGTCATGCTGTCCACAGACTGACAGACACACAGACGAACCTTTTTCTAAAAGTGTTTTTTTGGATTCAAGGGGTCTAAAAACATATATTTCCGGTGAAATCTCGACATAATATAAATATAACTGCATATACGGCTCTATAGCAATTCAAGACAAAACCACGCACATACGAACAATACAATGGCGTCTAAACAGAATTTTGTTTTAAAATCTATTGGTTGGCTTCTCTGGAACGTGTTCAACAAAAGGGCTTCACCACAGATGCAACAACACCAACTATGGCCGTAGCTTTACCATGGTTATATTTTACGAGCAGTTGGCAGTACAAAGGTAACCTAACAGATAGAATATCACCAAATATAACCAGACCACGCCATAATGGAGGGAAAATGAAGTGATGGAAAAGTAACTGGACTGCATTTTGTCGTTTTTTGTAACAATATTTTAACCTCTCTATGTTGAAATAGTAACCTGGTATTATTGTGTTTTTGCGATGTGTTAAAAGACTACATATACACCCCTGCAATATTAACGTGAAAGCAGACAACAATAGTCATGTGGCAGAAGTCGTACAAGGTAGTAATTTTCAAGTACGAGTGAGTGAGTGAGTCCAGTAAATGCTGCAATAGTCCTCTTTAATGCGCGCATTTCAATTCTGCGAAACGAACACATTAAACATGCAACAAGCAGAAAAGCCACTCTTGATGTTAATGCGAACTACGGGCGTTTATTGGCGCATTTCTCATAAAGACAAATGAGGCATGACGTGGTTATGGATTCAGGGAGGTCACAAAAGGTGTTTCGGATCCGTTCTGTTACAGCACAGATTATCACGGGATCAATAGTGCACCAAGCTTTGAAAATCTATACACGATATCTGATCTCCCACTTGTGCCAATGACCCACTCTGTGGTGCCTGTCATTTGGGCAACACTCTACAAGGTCTTCTAATACGCCCGCTGATTGTCATCTGTTTTTCACAATCCGTTATTAGGTTTGTTTTGTAACTTATGTCATTGTTGTTTTACTTTCTCTACTGTTAAGTAGAAGTATTCTATTCCACCCCAAAAATTCAATGTCGAGAGTTTACAGGACATATATATTTTGAGATCCCTTAAACCCAAGAAAAAAAAAAAAAACATTTTTAGAAAAAGGTCCATGTGTGTGTCTGTGTGTGTGTCTGTCAGTCTGTGGACAACATGACTCAAAAACGAAAAGTCGGTTAAAAACCAAACTTGGTATTTAAGTTTAATGTCTTTTAAGGATGCGACACAAAGATTTTGAAGAAAATAGTCCCACTCTAAACTACACATTACATGGAACATTTTGATTTTCTTGATAATTGCTCTAACGATTTTGATTAAAATGGAATATATTTGATATATTTTTATGACAAATGAAATGTATATCTTGAATTTTCTGGCTATAGCTCCTGTAGTCGTATTTACTCTGGAGGACTTTTGCATAATTGGTAAACCGTTAGAGATAGACAAAATCATACTATACAAAAAATGTAGATCTTGCTAAAATACACAATTTATGTCTGAATAAATTTTCTTGTAGGCTGAACCATTTCGGAGATATTGCTTGTTATGTGTGTGAGTTTCTCAAAACTTAAAACAGACACATAGACACACGGACATTTTTCCAAAAATGCTTCTTTTTGGATTCAGGGGGTCTCAAAACATATATTTCTGGTGAAATCTTGACATAGAATTTTTGGGTGGAATATAATACTTCCTCATCCTACCAGTAGAGAAAGTAATAAAACTGACTTAGGATATATGAAAAGTTAGGTTATGTTTTCAGTAACAAATCGTATTATTTGGAGACAGGATAAAGAGAGTCTGTATATAAATTTAATCTTCTAGTTCTGTACTTATCATTTATCACCCTCTAAAACAATTCTTGTTTTTTTGTATACTGTTAGTTCCATTCTTTAGGGTCAAGTTGAGAAAGAATCCTCAACGTGATCAGGAAATCGAATTTCTTTTCCTTGTGTGAAAGTTACCGAAACTGAGAACTCATTCATTACTCTCTCCTGACATCCGCTGTCGTTTCTGGTTCGCGGCGAAAGTACGTTATAACCGTCTGCACCACTGGGACCGATTCCAGCATGTTCATAAACTTGAGTACCTCATGCTTTCCCACGTCCAAGTTTGGTCATACTCAATTACAATTATCATATGAAACAAACTGTTATTGTATATCATACTCCACCATATTAGAGCTGAATATAACATGTGTAGAGAGGCACTAGAACAAACACAAAACAGACACTGATGTATATACTTCAATATTGCTTTAAAAAAAAAAAAAAAAAGTCAATTCGACGAATCCCACTTCTGACACCAGTCACAAAATCAGTGCAGTTACTTTTCTATTTTTGTTCTAAACTTTTGCACGAAACACAGTTCTGTTGTACTGACGCTAACATAGTCTACAGTCTTTCGTGATATTACACTTCTCGCAGCCTTGACCCAGTCCTTTCACCGTTTTTCTTCACTTTATTTGTCTCTCAAACACTAATTCCAACAATGTAATTCGACGCTGGTTAAAACTTCTTTCTTCGGCGCGATGTACCTTTCACGATGACACCACACACAGCTGTCTGGTACTCTGACACACTGACCCAATCATGACTAACTTTTCTGCTGTTTCCTCGCCTCCTTATATAGCGAGGGTGACGTAACATTCACAAGAACGCCAGCTGCCGGATGTCCCTCGAAGGTTCCAGCAAACTGTTGTTAGGCGCCGCGTTCATTGTTGTTAGCTGTATACAGTTTCGTGAGGCAGCCTTACCTTGAGCGCTCTTGTTTGCTCGCCGGCCTTGTACGAGGTGTGGAGTATGTTAGACCCGACCGTCCTTTGTTGTGCGCCACGTCCGGCTTCACAACATTCATACGAGCATCTCAATTGCCATTATACTCAAGTTTAAAACATTTATAAAATGGTTTTAATGGTTTACGGTTAGAGTGAGTTATCCGGATAACTCTGACCAGCGCAGACAATAGATCATCTTACATCATCATCTTACCCTGAAGAAGCCAAGCGCAGTACTTGGCGAAACGTCGGTATATCCAATGCCTTCTAGACCACGGCCTGCAAGTCCGAAAGAGATAAACCTAACTAACGCCAGGACTCCGGCCGTGAAAGCCTAAGTTTACACACGCACGCACGCACACACACACACACACACACACACACACACACAGATAGATACTCCCATAGAATTTCTCAATGAAGTTAATTGGGGGTGCTCCTTGTAAAGTGCGCAGGAAAATTAAGCAGTATTTTAGAGCGAAATCCTTACATTACAGTTTTATTTTATTTGGATAGATGTCATGAAGCTAAAAGCATAATGCTTACTGCATAAATTTTCCAAGAGTTAGGAAGTGCTTTCAAAGATACCTAAAAGCATCTGTGGACGTGGATAGATTCTAATGAGCAAACTCGTGAATATTTGAAGGAATTTATCACCGTCTATTGCAAATCAAATTATATTAAAAGAGTTTGACAGTACACATGCATACTTTAGCTATTTTTAATGCATGCAAATCCAATGTCCACCTTGTTTCGTTGACATACGTATATTCTTCCGCGCTCCATTTCCGTGACTGGCTAATGCACACCTTCCAATGTCTGTCTATGGCAGACAAGGTCTGTTATGTAGAGGTCTGCATACCAGGACGGGCTGCGTTTCGAAAAAAAAAAAAAAAAAAAAAAAAAAAAAAAGAAGAAGTCTGGCTTTGGCATTAAAATTTGCTGATCACACATTTTTGAGCCAGATCGACTAACAAAATCCAAATATAATATCGCTAGTTACCGTTGAGTGGTGTTGTTCACTAATCGTATTTCTATTGCTCACCGCCTGTGGCGTGTCGGTATTCTCTGTCCTCGGGTAAAGTTAATCTGGCTCAAGAAGTTCTATTCCACCACTTTGAGCGTACAAATCTCTGAATTTGCTGACTGAAAATTTTAAATTCTTCAACTATTAATGCTATTTAGTTTGGTTTATTCCCTAGGTGTAATGCAAATTTACTTTTAGAATACAGGGCACATTACATTCATAATCTTGAAAATATTATCCATTGAAAGGATAGTTTAAATAAATATTATTTTTGAAAATTAATAACATTTTCTTTACTTTGAACTAATAAAATTCTATTTAAATTAGAGTTAATAATGATGTATAAAAATTATTTGGATCTCCTCATATATAAGCTCTTAAAGATACAATACAAATAAATATAAACAATGGAACTGTCAGATAAATTATCTTTATGGGAGCAATAAACTATCCATTCGAACCTCGGTTAGGGTTAATTGTCTCACTAAGATTAACCCTCATCCTGAGAAAATGCACGTGACAACTGTAAGCTGCAGGGATTCACCGTTCACTTGACCATTATTTTAAGGATGTCGTTTAATAACCTACCCAGTTAACCCTCACATTACTAAGGGTGGCGGTACCTTATGCCCACTTTTTTTAATTATTTAAATTTTCTCTTTTAGTTTGATTAAAAGCATGCGCTTAAAACTTGTGAATCACTATTTCTACTACTGAATTTCGTATTTGTTTAAATATTTTTATAGTTGATATTTTTCAGAAACAATGAAATTTGAAGGTGTAATAAAAAAGTAAAAAACGTGTTAAATATTGCTTTCATAAACATGAGAAGATATAATTGCCAACTTTGAAATAAATTTGTTATAAAAATTGCTCATATATTTTGTTAGTAAGTTCTGGAATAATTGGTAATCTTAAATAAAATGCAGAAACTGTTAAAGAGCAGATAATACGCTTTAAGACTTCATTCTGATGTTCATGGATGGCGGTCAATTGAATTTCGAATTGAAATTCCTGTAGCACTATCAATTCCTGAAGCAATATTGTATATTACAGCGAATTTCATTAATTTAAATACCTACATATTTATGTTGTTGAAAACAATACTCTCATTATGAGGTCAGCTATGCAGAAATGATTGATAGAAAAGTCAAATAGTAATACGCTTATAAATATGATAAAATAATTTGCAAGTAAATAGAGGATTTGCCCGTATAGTTTATATTGTAGCTTTCCTTTGTTCAGTTGTAAATTGCTAGTTAAGTTAATATATTAACATTATGCAAATTTATTGCTGATATCGCGGTAATTATTTAATAGTCAATAAATAGTGATCATTCTGAAATACGTTTATACTTCATATTTTTAAATTATACATCTGTGACTGTATATTATCTCAAACTTATCTGTTCTGGTGAACAATACTCAACACTTTCTCAAGATACACACTTTATAAGCGACGCCATCATCAGAACTTGAGTTTCTGGGACACACAATGACATCTGTCAGGTCAGCCATTACATTAATACACCGTTATTATTTTACGTATGTGTAATACAATCTTCACCCAAAGACTCAAGTCGTACCGAAAAGATTTACAGCATGGCAAGGGTTTGTTTTCTGCTTTAAGCCCTTCAGTAATGGAACCAGAAGCCGAGTCCTGACCTAAAGACATAAGACTCGATTTATGCCAGGCAAGGTTTATTGACCAAGTCGTTGTATCACGTAATTTAGCTTGCTGCCGCAAAAGTCAACAGCTCCTGTCTTCATAAGCGTAAATCTTTTCCGTCCGCTAATATCCTCAGGTGTTCTTTATTGACAAGACCTTTCCAACCACCCAGAGCTGGTTCTGTCCTTCATGTACACATCTGGCCAAGCTTATCGACAGGCGAAGTTCGACAGGAAAGTATTGCATTTCATCCAGAAATGCAATAAGACCCCCAATTTTTTGTTCCGACTAGCATGCACACAGAGCAAGAAGTATTTGCATGAATAGTTTGTACATGAGTAGAGAAAATCATGTGAATGATGTACAGGGGATAGGCAAAATAATGTTAATACCTCTACTTAATTTTGAATGGTTTATTAATATTGGGCGTGACCCTCATTTGCCCGTAATACAGCTGCAATTCTTTGTGGAATACTGGTTCGATGATGTTCAAATCCGGGGATTGTGTTGGCCAGGGAAGATGCCGATGTGGTGTCCTGGCTGTATAAATAGGTGCATTATCGTCTTGAAATATGGCATCTTTGTTGGGGGACAACAGTTGAATCATGATCGCCTAAAATGTTCAAATATTCTGGCTGGAATGCAGCCTTTGAGAGTAATGACGAACCAGCGTAATACCATGATACAGCCACCCACACCATCACACTTCCACCTTGACCGTTGGAGGTAAGCAACCAGGATTGTAGGCTTCTTTTTGGAGTTCTCCAGACGTAAATCCGACCTGATTTTTGGAAATAACGCAAACGTTGATTTATTTCCACTGATCAGCTGTCCAGGATTTATGTTCCTGACACCATTTTTTATGTTTTTGTATTTATTTTAGTCACTAATGGTTTAGATATTGCAGCTCGTCCATGAATATCCACTTTACGGAGTTCTCGGCGGACAGAGTTGGTAGATACAGGGTCTAGACTACTGAGCTGTGCAGTCACTTTAGCCGCAGTAGTTTTGTGTTGTTTTGATACAAATTATTGTTAGTGTACGACGATCTCTGTCATTTAGTTTTGATTTTCTCCCACTATTATTTTTACGTCCATGTTTTGAGTAGGCTGTCATGACTGTTGAAACAGTTGAACATCTCCGATCCGGAGGATGACGATTTACAGAGAAAAAATTCCCTGCCCATGCACGCCGAAATTCCCGCCAACACTTCAAACCCTGAAACAACCAAACAAATGAAAGGTGACGTGAAATGGGAAGTGAGGTGGAATGGAGCGATAAGAAATTCCCGAATGTGGGCTATAGACGTTAACCCCTGAGATATCCTGCTCGTTTACTTAATGAATGACTTAGTAGAATGAATATTTGAAAACCGAGCGTTGTCTTTATTTTTTTGGGGGGTGGTGTGGGTGGTGACACCCAGTATATATAGCATATAGGGAGGTATTCTGTTCTCTGCATTCCCCTTATATCTAGACCAAATATATGTAATCACTATATTTCTACACAAATTTATTTCGTTAGAACAGTTTGTACTAGCTAGATAAAATTAAACAGCGATGGGTAAAGGTCGTGTGATTTATTTTGTGAGCTGCTGTATAAAGCGGCACTTTCTAACCTTCATTACACTAAAAATATTGCTTATCTTATTTGAACTTTAAGCGCTGGTTGTTAAAGGTCAGTGCACAGATAACTTTTCTTAGCCACCTACAGGTATCGTAAATCTGCTTGGTGTCTAGTTTATTTTAGACAGGTCCTGGCAAAGTGCCTGGCCTCTACAGGTAGTATCCAGTATCCACTTAAACAGGAAATTTATTAATTTTTGTACCCATATATTTCTACCGCAATGTGCAGTTTCAAAGCTCTTACAGTGATTTAGCTTCCACTTCAATAAATCGAATCTACAGTGGTAAAGAGAGCAGTGATTAATCGAACTTGTAACATTACTTGTGGAAATTACCACAAATTGTTGGCCCCATAACTCAATCGGTAGAGGGGTTCGCGTTCAATTCCCGACCGAGTGGGAATTTTTCTCTAGACAAAATTATTCCCTATGCTCCCCACAGTCTGGGGTATGAATGTGAGTGTATTCTGAAGCACAGAAAACCCAAAGACTCCAAACTAGGATTTAAGGGTACACTGAAGTGAAAAGGGTAATTTTATAAAGTATTATATAACTTAGAAGGTTAATGTTTTGCACCGGCATTTCCAGTAAACAAAGAAATATGTGCACCAAATTTCATTCCAATATCTAATTACATTCTTTATACCAGGGGAATCAGCTGCCCCTTATTCTCGAGTTTTATGCAATCCGTATTTTATAGTCCAACATGAAAACATCGGCCCCATTACCAGGTTCTACCCGCGTATTTAACATGGATGTTAAACACTCGATGAAATTAGTACTAATATAGATGTTATCACATCGCTTTTTAATATATTCGTAATTACACAGCTGACGTTTGCACTTCTGCAAATGTTCACTGGAACCAGCGAATATTACATCTTAAACGGAATGTTTAGCTCACACGTTACTAGGTAGCTCAGTTGGAACGGGCGCAAGACTCCGAAGTAATCTGTCTGCTGTGAAGGTGGTTCGAATCACCTGCATGTACTAATTTTTTTTACCGTACAATCCTCACAATTTACAAACTATTATTCTGAAAACAGTTATTATATTCATTTTTATTGTTTTATTTATGTTTTATGGCATTGTTTGATGTTTCTTTATTGGTGAACTACAATTATATAGTTGTTTAAACACACCTATAGGTAGGTGCAATTGAAATAAGGATCATTCATACACATTTGAACTCAGAAAGCAAGGAAATTACATTGTCAGAGTTTAACATGGAAGTTAGACTCAATTTTGCACACAATGAATTATTGTGCTATTAAAAATGTAGACAACCAAAAACGATTTAAATTATAACGTCCTAAACCCTCAGGGACTTCATGATTAGATTATTGTGAATTCAGTTTCCAAGTTTTGATGAACATAAAAAAAAAATATTTACAATGTTGAGACTCGAACTTGTGTCATTGGGGTTTAGCGTAGAAGACCCGTCACAATCCTATTCAGCTATTTCGAGACTTCCTGAAAGCACGTACCACGTCCAATAGTAGGACTTGTATGCCTGGCGCTATGTCATTGCCACCTCGCAAGTTATCACGCTTGATTTAGCCTTTTAAGACAGTTTTAATCACTTACTGGGCGTTTTAATATTAATACTTAAATGGCAAAAGCTGTTATGCATATTAATTGAGATGCACGAGGCGTAGTTCACGCAAAAATGCAAATAAACTGTTATTTAATAATATGTCCGTTTTGACTGTACGGGTCCATGATGGATGAGGCGTGTCTAAATTTTTCCTGATTTTTAGCAGCCAACCCCTGCTCTAAGTACAAGAATCCACCATTTTCTTTTTAACTGACGTTGTTAGTGTACTCATATGATAGATCCATTTTTTCCGAGGCGTTTACTGAATTACGTTGCTATGTATACTCTAATAAAAAGTTTGTAAAATCGGCTGGAAACCGGAATTCGCTCTCAGTAAACGAGTCGTTGGTTTTTGAGGTGTACTTTAGCGAGGAGTGCGTTCTGTCCCTTAAACCACTGTTGCTTTCAATTTTGCGCATTCCTCTCTTTAAGAACGTCAAGCAATACATTTTAGTAAGCGCAAAACTGGACTAAGGCGCACATGCCGTTAGATGGGTGGCCTACCTTCCAAAAAAATAAGGCGCGGCTGACTCACCTGGTATATTAAATAATTTATATTAATTAATATAAATTTTACTGGGTAATTAAAATTATCTGCTCCAACAGATACTGAACTACAAAATTGATTTTTTATTTTCTCTACTACGATTAGTGACGTAGAGGAAGTATTGTATTGCACCCAAAACATTGATGTCGAGATTTTACCGGAAATATATCTTTTGAGGCCCCTGAATACAAAAAAAAAGCATTATTAGAAATACGTCCGTGTGTATGTATGTGTGTCTGGACAGCATAACTCAAAAACGAAAAGTCGGTTAAAAACCGAAGTTGACGCAGACCTTTCTTTAAACATGCTTTTTTGATTCAGGGGCATGAATCATATTCCCGGTGAAATCTCAACATGGAATTTTTGGGTACAGCACAATGCTTTCTCTACTTTACTATCCGTAGTAGAGAGAAAGTAAAAAGCCTTAAAACATTGCGTTAATTGTCTATTTCTGTAAAACTGACCCTACTTGTATTCATTGCATAAGAACCCATCGACTGCAACTTTTCCTGTAGCGTTAAGATATTCTACAACACGTCTTAAAGATTTCACGTTAATGCAATTGCGATGTTATGCAAGAAACTTTTCAAATTCTGAAAGAACATCCAGCAAGCGAGCCTTCGTGTATCTGTCTGTTTAGAAACGAGCTTTCTCGTCCAGAAGCACTTTGAAACTAATTGTATTGGAAAAGTTTATTATTCAGACAACCGTGGTAATAAGAAGGTACGAACTAAATTAAATTTGGAGCAGATACCGCCAATAGAATGTGTAATTTTTAAAGTAGACAGGAGATGGAATCGGATAAGTGTTTGTATAATTGGTTTTCCCACCGATGGCTCTACAGCCTTTGTTCTTTTTTGTCTGGCGAAAGAGCGGGAGCGAGGGACTTGCAGTTGGCTTGGGATAGAAACCACAGATACGCCTTTCAACATGAGTGACTAGCCGAACTATTCTTTGTTACAAACACCAGTTATTCTATCTAGATAAACATCTGTAGAAATATAGATACAATGAGAATAGGGGATACAGAAGAATATTAAATATTTAAGAGCTGCTCGCTATGCAATGTCTTTGAAAACCGAGAAGGTACTTTTAGACCGGAAAGCCTACAATTATAATTCATTTTAATTAATTAAGAAACATAATGAGTGTGATTAGATATAACTGAACAAAATGGAAATGTTGTTTTCGATGCGTATATATAATTATATTTGTAATTTTAATCGTATGTGCAAGTACAATATGTAAAGGGTTCATCTTAAATCACTGTCAGGGACTTGAGTTTAAAAAATTAGAATCTTACACATTTTATGAAAACAAGGCTGTCCCCCCACCCGCGTGTCTATTGTTATATCTGAAGAGCGTGACGTCAGTGTGACATCAGCGCTAGGTTGTAAGGTGGCCAAGGTCAGTTTACCTTGAAAATGGCACAGAGGAGGTGTTGAAACGTACGTTAGCTGTATATTGAAGTGAAGTTATTAGTCTTTACATGTTTTGTGTTACTGTTGGATTATATTACTTCACTGTGTATAATAATACACTTTTAAATTTACAGTTTTGGATAAAATATCCTGTTTTAATTAAACATCCTGAAATAAGTAAACAAAGAGAAATAAGTAAACATAAGCACAAACATAGTTAAACCTACACATCTAGATATGTCTTACGAAATATAACCTTTCTGTTTATCCTTAAAAGTGTGAGGAAAAAGTTGAGTATTTTGTTTAGAACTTCGGGCTTGGGGAGGAAGTCGTGTCGTTGCTTTATCTTATTGCACGTAGAAGTTTCTGGTAGTTTTATAAGCAAGCATTAGCTGCTGCCATAAGTTAATAAGGAAAACAAGATGTTCGTGTAACAAAATAAGAAGGCACATTCAAAGTTCGTATCAAGTTGCTCGCAACTCTTGCCTCAGAAGATAGAATCCATATGTTTCCTGCTCCACCCAAATCACATTTTTCAATCGTATTTTCCCTTTTTGCTGTTTGTCTCACATTTCATCAAAACTTGTTACGGTTCTCATGGCAAAAGTTGAGGAACAGTCGTTGTTTCTTTCTCTCTTACTCTGTGCTCTGTTTTGTAGGTCAATAGGATTATCATAAAGCGATGAAATTTGATGTGATAAGCCTTGTCAGCTCTAATGTAGGGGAGGTGTGATGATCTGACAGCATCACTGATAAAATATGTATACGGGACTAAGTTACAAGGGTATCAGTGTTACCTCAGAGCGTTACTCCGCCACGGACATTACCAGATTGAGCGTGCAATATCAGTAACCATGCGTTACCGACCTATCTAAGATCACCTCTCATCGGCGCATATTTTAATCATGGGATTAGAGCAGCAATCATGGCCCAATTGCGGTTATGAGGCCACGAGCAGAGTCGTCGATACAGTCGATACTTCTAGACCTAGGAAACTACCATGGCAGCAGCTCGATGCGGAACATCCGTGGTTCAAATCCCGGCTATGACAGAATTTGTCAGTCCTGATTCCACCTCTTAAACATTGCCCACACACGGCTTGTGTGTTTCAAAATACCAGCAGAAGTCTGTTGACTAAATAAATAATAGTTATCTTCTCCTTTACTTACTATATAGCGTTCCACTCTTAGATGACAGTATGGAGTTAAATGGGATATATCTGTCTCTATCTAGCGCATACAAGTTGCCATTAGCCTCGTCCTTTTCTACCCTCGCGCTGTTGCCAGATTCCTAATAGCATGGTATAAATATTCATTTGTTATAAATTTCAGGTTTGAACACATTATCCTATGCAGAATTTTTTTTTCTCTATCAGGTTATATCCTTTTCAGAGTCATTATACATTTCTATAGGCCCAAATTTCTTCAGAAAACGTTTTTTTTTTCTCAATAGAAGTCCCATATGTGCTGTTTCTATACTCATCACGCACTAACTAACAAACTAACTGCTAGAATGCATCTATATTTTTTCTTAGGTAGAGTAAACTATAGTGCTACTACCTGCCAACTTTGAATTATATATGTTTACCCAGTAAAGTGTTATAGTTTTTTTAATTAAATGTTTTTGGAAAATTTTATATCCGTGCACTTCAAAAGTTACGCAGTGTGAAACCTTTTTGTTATTGAGTTTACATCAGGGAACCAGCGAAAACAAATGTTGAGGAAGGTTGGGGAAAGTTTTTAAAATAAACCAAAAGGCTGTAACTTCTTTCTTTCATCGAGTAGGGCAAACAAAAGGTATTCATCTATTCAGCGTATTCTCGCGTCAGGCCTGACAAAGAAGATAGTATAAGGAGCAGCACTAACATTAGTTCGAAAGAAGCCGTGTGTGTAACTGTGAGCTGTTATTGCGTTATTTGTTTAATAGTTTCGTAAATATTTGTAGTTATGGAAGGGGAAGCTAGAAAGAGACGATATATTTGTAAATTAAGAAGTAAGGAACGCCAAATAATTATGAAGGTGTTAGATTATTTTTCAAGTAAAATGCGTGTAAGTAAGGCAGTAAAAGAAACAGCTAAGTCTATCGGGTGTTCAGAAGCAGTAGTGTATAGGATTAAAAAGGAAGTAATGAAAGGACCTCTAAGAACGCCATCGAAAAAGAAAGCAAAAAGGGCGAGGAAAAAGGAAGTATATGGTGAATAGTGCAATGTGGAGTGCGGCGAATTGTTCATTCTTTACTGTTTGCAAATATTCCACCCACGCTGAAGGGTGGAACGCACTTTAGGTTTGATTGATAGATTTATCAGTAGATATATACACATTTTACATATTTCTTTTGTCGTTACTGGGTGGAAGGTGATGCTTCGGCCATACTTAACCAGGGAATTTACACGATGAGTGTAACAGGGTTCCACATTTAAAACCTAACGAGTGCACGGAATTTCGCCTGTCCGCGATTGGGTGTGCCACAGCCGGCTTTGCTGCCACATAAACTCCGCGCATAAAGCACATATAATACTCTTACCTCATAGAACATGCTGGAAATGTCGTTCACCCCCTGCTAAACAAACATTATATCGGGAAAATACATTCTGATTTAGTTGGGCCAGTTTAATGTTTCCGATTTCATTTCTGATTGTTTTAGTTGTTCCAATGTATGAGGATTTGTCTCGTAAACTTTGTCTTTCAGGTTACTACCCCACAAGTAAAACTCTCACGCTGTTAGGTCGGGGGAGCGAGAGGAACATACACCAACACTAATCACTCTATCTTCAAACACATCCCTAATCTTATTCATAATGTATAATTTTAAGTCCGTTTGATATTTGGTTGTTCCTCGCAACTCCGCACAAGCATTTTGCATCTATAATCAAATTATCACATATTTCTGCAAATTAAAATTAAGTAGACGAAAAATAAAATTTTGTAAGAACAGTTTGTGTGCAGACTAAAAACTGACTGAGTGTTGAGAAAGTAATTTAAACGTAAAAGCAATATTTTCATATCATAATCTAAATCTTTTTGCCCTCCGCGCCTGCTTGCACAGGGCGCCTGTAGTCGCCGGGAAACAAGGTAAAAATATTATCACGTTATCAGCAGACATCGCTTTTCTTTTGCGTGATTCATTCACATATCCTTTACTACCCATTCTTCAAGAAATTATTCTATAACTGAATTAGAAATGCCACGTGTTACATTCACGCGGTTTTTTCTACTCAGTTTTCTTTTACGAAGCACCATCTTTCTCTATTCACCCTTCAACATAAAACTCATGCTATGATTGAAATAGAAATGCAATACATTACATTCACATAATTTTCTCTACACACCTCTTTCATGAAACACTGTCAAAGCTGTTTCTCTATCCCCTCTTCTACAAACAATTCGTACAATTTTCCATGTTTGAATTTGAAATGCAACGCATTACCCTCACATGATTATACTTTTCCTTTACTCACTTTTCCTTTAGAAACACAATTTATTTTCCTATTCTCTCTTGTACAAAGAATTCATATAATTTTCTATATCACTGACGTAGAAATACAGCATCTTTCAGTCACAGAGCTTTCTCTACTTGATTTTCTTCCTGTGGTAGCTTCTGCACCTTTCTTTATTTTGTTTATTTTGGGTTCTTTATATTATCTAATTTAAGTCTTAATTTTTGGATAGTAAGATTTGGTCTCTCTCATAAGGTTTACCAATTATGCAAAAGTCATCCATAGTAAATAGGACTAAGCAGAAAATTCAAAATATACAATTCATTTGCCATAAAAATTTCTCAAACATATGGCATTTTAATTAAAATCGTTAGAGCCATTTTAAAAAAAAATCAAAATTTTCGAAAAATTCTCCATGTAAACGTAGTTTAGGGTGGAGGAATTTTGTTCAAAATCTTGAGACATTAATCTTAAATACCAACTTTGGTTTTTAATCGATTTTTGATGTTTGAGTTATGCTGTCCACAGACTAACAAGAGACACAGACATACACACAGAGGGACCTTTTTCTAAAAATGCTTCTTTTGGATTCAGGGGGCCTCAAAACATACATTTGTGGTGAAATCTCGACATCGAATTTTTGGGCGGAATACAATACTTTCTCTACTATACGCAGCCGAGAAAGTAATAAAAATTAAACTCAATAATTACTCTCATTGTCGGTCTGGGTGGTTCAGTTAGTTAAGCGCTGGTCTACTGATCCAGAAGTTGAGAGTTCAGACCCAGTCAAGACCGATAGTTTTTAAGTGCACATAAAAGTGACAGCCCCATGTAATTTACTGGCGTGTAAAAGAACTCCTGCAGAACGAAATCCCGGCTGTAGCGGGAACGACTCGTCGATGTATCTCTTCAGAGTAACTGGAAATTATCTCCTCAACTGTTCCTGGCAGCGCTGGGCACTTACCTAACCTTTAACTATCTTACGATTTTCTGTGCTTGAGAAGCGAATACAGTTAAACTGATTTATTTCAAATAAATCCTTACGACCCAATTAACACACGCGTTTGTACTTTGTCACTCTTTTTTATCTTCTGTATTACATATAGTAAAGTAGAGGAAAATTCGACGTGGAGATTTCACCAGAAATGTATGTTTTGAGGCCCGCTGAATCCAAAGAAAAGAATTTTTAGAAAAAGGTGCGTGTGTCAGGCTCTGGAAAGCGTAACACAAAAACGAAAAGTCGGTTAAAAACCAAAGTTGGTACTTAAGTTTAATGTCTTTGAATTATGCGACACGAAGATTTTGAAAAAAATTGCTCCACCTTAAACATTTTTCCAAAATTTTTATTTTCTTGAAAGTGGCCTAACGATTTTGATTAAAATGCCATATGTTTGAGGTATTTTTATTGCAAATGAAATGTATATCTTGAAGTTTCTGGCAGTAGCCCAAGAGTCATATTTACTCTGGATGAATATGCATAATTAGTAAACCATAAGAGATAGAACAAATCTAACTATACAACAATGTAGATCTTGTTAAACACACTTGTCTAAATAAATATCCATTTTGGAGATATTTGTGTGAGTTTTGAAGAACTTATACTTCTGTCAAATGGAACATCGTTATTCATATTTTATGTTAACCGTACAAAGAGAACGGAATTTGAAATCGTTAAAAGATTTGACTATCGCTCAAAGTCTACTATATTCCCATATTCTCCTTGTACCTATAAGAAGATAAACAATAAGATAATTTCTGCAAATATTTATCTCAACTAACACGAAGAAGATATAGGAATAAGAGTTTGTAAGAATGGTAAGTACAAGAGTAGAGAAAGTCATGTGAGTGCGACACATCAGATTTTTACTTTCTCTACTGGTAAGTAGGGAAAGTATTGTATTCCACCCAAAAATTCGATGTCGAGATTTCACCGGAAATATATGTTTTGAGACCCCCTGAATCCAAAAAAAAAGCATTTTTAGAAAAAGGTCCGTGTGTATGCCTGTGTCAGTCTGTCAGTCTGTCAGTCTGTGGACAGCATAGCTCAAAAACGAAAACTCGGTTAAAAACCAAAGTTGGTATTTAAGTTTAGTGTCTTTCAAGGATGCGACATGAAGATTTTGAAGAAAATAGCCCCACCCTAAACTAAATTTTTCGAAAACTTTGATTTTCTTGAAAATGGCTCCATCGCTTTTGGTTAAAATGTCATATGTTTGAGATATTTTGATGACAAATGAAATGTATATCTTGAATTTTCTGGCTATAGCCCCTGTAGTCGTATTTACTCTGGACGATTTTTGCATAACTGGTAAACCGTTAGAGATAGACAAAATTATACTATACTAAAAAAAGTAGATCTTGCTAAAATACACAATTTATATCTCAATAAATTTTCTTGTAGGGTGAACCATTTCGGAGATATTCCTTGTTATATGTGTGAGTTTCGGAAAACTTAGAACTTTCGTGAAATGGATCATCGTTGTTCATTTTTTGTATGTTAAGTGTGCAAAGACAACAGAATCTCAAACATTTGACAGTCGCACAAAGCCTACTGTATTCTAACATTCCCCTTGCACCTACAAGGAAATAAGCAATAAGATAATTTGTACAAATGTTTATTTTAACTAACACGAAGAAGGTATAGGAATAAGAGTTTATAAAAATGGTTAGTACAAGAGTAGAGAAAGTCATGTGAGTGCAACACATCAGATATTTTTTTTTGTAATAACTTCTATTATATTCCTTTTTTTAGCCAAGATGAGTGCCACTATTTATTACCTGCTGTGCAAAGGGTCCCGGGTTCGGCTCCCGGCTGGGACTTTTTCTTCCACTAGGATTCCACTCGGATTATTCCCCATCTTTCCTAGAATCTGGAGTATAAATGGGAGTGTGAAGTGTATGGAAATTTAATGTAATACATTTTAAAAAATTGATATAAAGTGTAAATAGGAATCACTGAATGCAAAAGACGGAGTTGCACTGCAAATGATCGCCTTACCGTGCCACTGCTCTTCGAGAGCTACCACAGTAACATGCCGGTAAGGTATTGAATTACCGAATTACATTTTCCGCGTATATTTAAGTATGTTTTGGTGACATGCAATATTGTAATTTCTTTATGTAAGATCCGGAAGTCATAGGTTAGTCAACACTAATTAACCAAGTCAGTGCTTCAGGTTATATGAGTGATGACAAAATTCAGCCATGTTAAAATTCTTGTATCATGCTGCACTGCAACACCAAATCACTTTAAAACAGTAATCAATCTAATGCAGCACAGCCACATGCATCAGTCTGCAAAAACACCGCCACAGATGCCCATCCCATCGTGAAGGGATGCAATAGATAGATGTATGCCTGCATTTGAATGCTGATTAATAGCGGCCATTAAGATCTAGATCATGCCACGAGAAAAACATTCACGTCTCCACCTCCAGCCTGATGAATTCCAAATCTGCAACTGAGATGCATGGACTCATCCATCAACAAGGTTCAATCGACAATGTGATTCATTGCAGCCACTTCCACACGTCACTGTGGTATTTCCTTGGTCATGCAAGAAGGGTTTGTCTAGCTGACGTGATACGAATGAATGGTTAATCGCTAACCCTGGTCTCTACAAGGGCGTAGGTAAACCGTGTAAGATTGTCCCAGATTGACACGAGCCATTGGAGTATATATCGGGTGTTGAAGAAACATTTCGCCTGCGTTTTGGTCTAAAGCAGGCGCGTCATAAATGCTGGGTTGCTAGAAAACTGCTTTACAAATATCTACTCCCTTATTTAGTTAATGACTGGGTAAACTAGTGAAGTCTCTAAACTTCAAGCAGTTGCAAGAACGGCATTATACGATCTCATTTTGAAGAAGAAAAGATGCAATTTGGCAGAGCCGGCGTAGTCGGGTTCATAGTTATTTAAGCACACGTATGATGTCGCTGCAAGGCGAAAGAGCGCACGAAACCGGTATTCAAAAACACAACTGCAAAACGCAACTGCCACACGTTTAGAATTGCACTAGTAATTTGGTGGATTAAGTCGTTTCGTGTTTTGTGCAAGCCAAAATGTAGAACAAAAGGAATTGAAGTAAAATGTTCGCTTAAAAGGGACGATGGTTGGCTTTAATGATGCAACATTATTACTTATTAACCCAGGATAACTTTACCTCCATTCAACAGCGAAAGCTGAATACATCACAGTCCTCCAAGATAAGCTTGGATTCTAAATTCAAAATTAAATAAACCTCCATATTTGGACCTTTACACCAGCAGTGCCCAACGGAAGTTGCACACTGATTAAGCAGCCGCTGAGGAGCAAACTCTTGCTGCCTCCTTAAACCTCAAACTTCACCCGCCACCCTGCAAAATCCTACATCCCGTCATAAAGTGGTTAAGCCCTAAAAGGGCAGGTACACGTATGACACACCTCGGGCTGATCTCAGCCTGCCAGATAGCGTCGTCGTCGTCGTACCTCCAATACCGTAGAAAAAGCTTTCCATTTTCTCGCCTTAGGTATGGTAGCTGTCAAAATTGGAAAAATGCATCAGTGCTAAAAATACTGATAAAGAACTATTTTGTGTCGAAAGAGGATTTTCAGCACATAAGCAATCTTACACTCAGATCCAACATAACCTGTCAGACGACGATTAATGAACAGAATATAAATATAACACTTCCCGACATAGAACTATAATTCTATACACACTCAATCGACAATAATACATACAGCAATCATTTGTATTTACTTATATCTGAGGATGTCATAATATAAAAAATCCTATGTGTTGCACTCACATGACTTTCTCTACTCTTGTACTAACCATTCTTAGTATCTTTTATTCCCCTATGTTCTTCGTGTTAGTTGAGATAAACATTTGCAGATATTATCTTATTATTTCCTCTTAGGTACAAGGGGAATATGGGAATACAGTAGACTCTGAGCAATAGTTAGCTCTTTTAAAGCTTTAATTCTTCCATTTGACGAAAGTTTGTTTTCCAAAACTCACACAAATATCAAGGAATATCTCCGAAATGGTTCACTGTACACAAAAATTTATTCGGACATAAATGTTGTGTTTTAGCAAGATATACATTTTTGTAGAGTAAGATTTGGCGTATCTCTCACACTTAACCAGTACGCAAAAGTCAACCAGAGTAAAAAGGAATACATCGGCTATAGCCAGAAAATTCGAAATATACATTGTGTTGGCCATAAAAATATCTTTAACATTTTAACATTTTAATCAAAATAATTAGAGCCACTTTCAAAAAAATCAACATTTTAGAAAAATTTTCCATGTAAAGGATAGTTTAGCGTGGAGTAATTTTCTTCCTGTCGCATCCTTGAAAGATACTAAACTTAAATACCTAATTTGGTTTTTAAGCGACTTTTCTTTTAGTTATGCTGTTCATAGGCACTTCCTCTACTTACTACACGTAATAGAGAAGGCAACAATGCTTTAATACCTCTGGTCTACGCCATTATTCAAAATGCCGAAAATAGAAAGTGACGAGTATGGAAAACTTAAAATGAAATCCTTTTCATCAAAATTTCCCAGCTAGAGTGTCGGAGTGGAAAGCTTGTCTGTGGTGGTTACCCGCAGGAGCGTGCACAAATATTCTGACAGCAGATCTTACACACAAGTTATTGGATACTCTCCCCGCAGCCCAACACACGTCACCGCCAGAGACACCTCTGAAATGTTAAGTGCTTCTCGCATACAACATCCCTGCAAATATTTGTTGAATGTGCGAATAATTCCTGCAGCGATTTTAAATATAGTTTCTGCTATTATTTCACTCATTTTATTCTGACAGTATTCAGTATCAAATGTTATTCGTTCTCATTTCATGCACAAGCCCTTAGGCTTATACAGGGTGGAAAGCAAGTTATTACCTTCTAATATGTGCTTGGTAGAAACATTACAAACATTACATTTTGTTCTTTGATCAACCGATTTCGCAGGGGAATATGGTCCTACATTATGCCTTAACCGATAATCGAATGTTTTAAGAACTTGTCGCTATGTGAGGGCTTTGAAATTTTTTTTCTTTGCATGGACAAGAGATAAGAAATAAATAACGACCTCCCATATGAGAAAAGTATAAATATTCGAAGTAACAATGAAGTGTTTCACTGTATAAAAATGCATTAGACTAAATTATATTTTAACAAGATCTACATCTTTTGTAGAGTAAGATTTGGTCTATCTCTTACGGTTTACCAGTTATGCAAAAGTGATCAAGAGTTAACACGACCACATGGGCTATACCCTACATTTCATTGGCCATAAAATAAAATCGTTAAGAGACATTTTCAAGAAAATAATGTCCAAAATGTTTCCATATAAAGGGTACTTTAGGTTGAAGGAGTTTTCTTCCTTGAAAAATATTAATTTTAAATACCAACTTTGATTTGTAAACGAGTTCGTTTTTGAACCATGCTATTCACAAACACCTCACAGACACACACACAAACGCACACATAAGACCTTTTTCTAAAAATTTTTTCTTCTTTTTTTCTTGATTCATGGGGGCTCAAAACATATATTTCCGGAGAATTTTCGATATCGAATTTTTGCGTAGACATATAGGTAAATAATTACAATAAATAAATTCAATATGTTAAAATCAATGTATAATGTAAGAAGCAAAAGTTGCGTTTTTGTCCGGGGATAAAAGGTCAATAACCAGACTATTTTGGTGTTGACTAAAATCAATAATTAGTCGATGTAACAAAGGCAATTAGGTGTTCCGGTGAACCCAGCTAACACGAAATCTATTAGTTCAAGATTCCATAATCAGAACTCAGTGAGTAAGTACGAGAGAAGGAAGTATTGTACTCCACCTAAAAATTCGATGTCACCGGAAATATATGCTTTGAGACCCCCTGAAAACAAAAAAACAAAAAAATTATTTTTACAGTAAGGTCCGTGTGCGTGAGAGAGAGAGAGAGAGAGAGAGAGAGAGAGAGAGAGAGAGAGAGAGAGTGTGTGTGTATGTGTGTCAGTCTGTAGACAGCAGAACTCAAAAACGAAAAGTAGGTTAAAAACCAAAGTTGGTATTTAAGTTTAATGTCTTTCAGGGATGCGACACGAAGATTTTGAAGAAAATAGCCCCACCCTAAACTACGCTTTACATGGAAAATTTTTCGAAAAGTTTGATTTTCTTGAAAATGGTTCTAACGATTTTGATTAAAATGACATATGTTTAAGATATTTTTATGGAAAATTAAATGTATATTTTGAATTTTCTGGCTATAGCCTATGTAGTCGTGTTTACTCTGGAGGACTTTTGAGTAACTTATAAACCTTAAGGGATAGACAAAATTTTGCTGTACAAAAATTATAGATCTTGCTAAAACACACAATTCATGTCTGAATAAAGTATTTTGTAGAGTGAACTATTTCGGAGATATTCCTTGTTATTTGTGTCAGTTTCGGAAAACAAAACTTTAAGGCCTAAGGACCTTCCGAACTCCCATGGATAAAACTGCTTCCCGGGACGATGCAACCCTTGCCCTACCACTTCACTCCAGATCTGAAAATGTGTTGCTTTTCGTGTATTTTTATTGTCTGTCACACACCTGTTGCTTATCCCCAGTTGAATTGCAATATCTCTGTGTAGCTTATTGCAGCTATGCATACCAATCACGTGATATTTAATATATTTATTCAGGGTTTTCACCCATTTTGACTTAGCAATCTCTTCTCACAATGGAACTAAATAGGAACTACAGTGCAAGTGACTGTCATGACATCATAACAAGATAAACATAGCAGCATTCAGTGATACCATAATAATACTAACACAATTTAATGTAATATATGTAACAAAGTATAAAGTGAGGGGAAAAATAAAAAAAAAACATTTAAAAACTTACATACACAACATAAAAGAAAAGAAATAAATAAAATACGGCTGGAAAATTTTTACATTAATTATCTCCTCAACACAAAAAACAAAAACAAATTATAACATTTCACACCTGATCACTCTGACACAGATACAAACACTACTAAACAATTATTCTACACAACCATAATACAATAGACTTATAAGTCTATAAAAATAAATTTTATAAATATATAACAATTTTCAACATAAAAAATAAAATAAAAATAAAGTTAAAACAAATTTATCTCCTCACCACAGAACACTCTAGTAGGAAGAACGGAAACTACGTGTTAAAAATGCGTCAACAGAAAAGGGCTCCAAGTGGGACAGTATTGAACTAAAGTATGAGAAATCGCGCTCCCGAATCCTCACGCTACCGGTAGCTCTTACGGCTGTATTTTTCATACCTGCTCACCTGTCAGCCTCAGCTGATCATATGCCCTAATGCCATATTGCTACACTGGCGCGTCAAGTTTTAATACGTGAGCTTCCTTAGTTGTCATTAGTTTTTAAGATTGCTGCATATTAAAGCTCACGCAAATTAACCTTTGCTTTAATAAATGCGGCACTCTTAAAAACTGCAATCACAGCTATGGAAGCTCGCGTATTAAACTTTGGGCGTCATCGGAAGCAATATGGCATTAGGACATATGATTAGCTAAGACTGACAAGTAAGCAGGTATAAAAACAGTTTATTTGTTATAACTCCTTTTTATTAAAATTGTCCAATAGTCTGTACATCAATAGCTTTTATGAAATGTTAATGAGTTCTGTAATGGTTGCAGGTTCAAATGACTAGTTTTCTTAATAGTAACAACAAAATGTGTCTTTTTCAATTATGACGCTGCCACTAATTACTCTGCATGGCATAAAGTAAAATATTTTATACTTTAATGAGCTGCCACAAATTTTTTGTGTAAACTTGTAACCAAACATTAGGATGTGGTATTTGACACAGAAATGGGAACAATTACACATGTTTGACACTTATTTATTCCTTCTAACATTCCGATAGCATAACACAATTTGACATATTTGAATAACAAGCACAAATAACTTCAGAAAGAGGTTTCTGCATACATTATATACAACACTGTATTGCTCCACATGCGAAAACCTGGTCCTCTAACAGTTTCACTTCATCTAACACTTCCACGCCATTTCACCACCAGCACTGGACACCAAAAAGGCACAGCTTGCGAAGTTATACACCCACAATCACAGGAATACCTTTAACTCCAACTTTCCACCATACATATCCTAGAAAAAAGAAAAAGCAATGCAACGAATACCAACATTTATGTATAGCTAAAGTCTAAGTAATGAAAGTGACCTGGCTAAAGAAGGGCTAGGCCATTATCCAATTTACATTTAAAATATAGATAATTTTAGATGGATTATAATTAGGCTTAGTAGTCGAGCTACATTCAAGATGAATCAAGTTATCGGCATTTGTAGTGGTCAAGTGACAGAGTGCACAGTGTGCGGAACCAGTTCTGTCTGCTGTTCAGACAAAACGTGCACAACTTCATTCTTTTTGTAGCTCACCTACTAACCTTAGTTATACACAATTTCAGCAGTTGTAAATATGATTATCTAGCAAATATTAAATTTTCTATCAAAAGTCGCAGGTTTGCAATCTTAACTCTCTCGTGACAACTTTAGCCAATATTATTATAATATCAATATGCCCTATTTAACACATAATTCGGTTGACGGTTTGGCAAATACCACTTGAGAGTTAGATATCAAGAGTATGATTATCTTGTTTTATAGGCATTCATTAAAATATCAATAATATGTTAATATACTTGTATGTTAATGTACATATAAATTCATTTATGTAAATTTGGTTTGGTTCGACACATAACAGAACACTCAACTCTTGAAGGCAATGTCAATGACTGTTCATTGTTTCATATGACAATTCTGTATTTGTTGAAATAGGTTATGATGAGCACGATTTCTATTATCCACAGTTTGTTGCATCCATTTGTATTTTCTCATGTGGTAGTGTTATTGCTGCATTTGCTTATTAATATAATTTAAAATATGTGAAATGGTGTTACTTAAGAGAACTGAAGAATATAAAGAAAAGGGTATTATATTTATTAGAAAATGTTTAATGTACAAATACTGGTATGAATTAAGCCTGGTTGACAACCACACGGTAATGGAAACCAGAACATATATTACCGATCAGCATATCGTTAGCAAAGTGGAGGTTCATATTGTGCATCGGAATTCATTTGTTTATAATGGACCACTAATATATCTTCTAGGTTTCATCCCTGTTCTCATGCTATTTCATGCATTTATGCACTACTTCGCTATTGCTTGACGCTCTATACCATTCCTTGACTTCTCGTCTAATCGAATAGACAGTATACATATTTCAAAAACCTCATCTTAGTCAAAACATCATGTGCCTATTACTTTGCACAACAACCAATGTGTAATTTTTTTTTAAAATACACATTTCTTATAATATCCTGCAATTTTGATTACTATTCCACATCTAAGGGAAGGTCAAATATGTATTTTACAATTTGTGCAACAAATGGATGCAAGTAACTGCCACATGTGCGCGAAAAGCTATGATAAAAGTTTTGGCAAATACACTACCTTCTTCCAATATCACTGGTACAGTAAGAAGCTCTTAAAACTTATTGAAAATAAATAACGTACCTTCAGATTCTAACTTTAGTTTCCACTGGAGATTTACACCGCAATGCTGCAAGGAATATATCGTAGGCATATCCCACTTTCTGCGTGGCTGAAAATTAAATAAAAAATTAATACAATTATCAATAAATACAATATGTCAACACTTCTACTAACAATAACCTATTAAAAGCATCTTACACCTAATTGCTACGCATCTCACCAACATTATTAGAAAATACCAATATTAAACACATATATTAAGTAGAAATAATGCAAATGTTTAATTACCTCTCTATCGAAGACCATTTTGCGACGAAAAACTTATTTTACCAACAGAAAATATGGCTCAGGCTTCCAGAACGTTTCTTTCGTTACAAAACTTCAAAACTTGAATCACCCAATCAGATTTTTCTTCCGGTCCAGCAGTGGCACCAGCGCCATCTCTTGTTCGAACAGGAGACTACTACGACTACTGACTCGTGTTTACAATTCCGCAATCTAAGTGTGACCGGTGTGCTCCTCACTACAACAACATATAAAATTTCACATATACGAACATCACTTCCTAAGGTACAACTATTTGAACTGTGTTCTCTCTCATAACTTCAACTTCAACTTATTTTATTAAAGAAACCATTTGCCTGGTGCCGGTACAGAGGGGCCCGGCTTACAGGCCAAAATTAACATTAATTATAATTTTACAATAATTGTGAATTCGGGTTTGCTTTATCATTTAAAAAACCCATACAGTGGGCAGCCTTAGCCCACCGAGAACAGTTTTTGGGCGTATTCTCAGTCTTTCTTTGTCAGTTTTTGATATTTTTTTTTCTTTAATTTATATACACGGATATATAAACACACTCACTCCTGGGCATACCACACATATGTCCCATCACACGCCCACACACACACACACACACACACACACTCGTATATACATATTTACACACACTGCACTATATACACTTTACTGTGTACAGTTTTTTCCGCAGTTTTCCTGGGCGGACCAGGTTGCAGCTCCTGACTGGTTCCCTGGGATGCAGGCCTCTGAGGTAACGTGTGTGTGGCCTAGGGCCCTTCTTTGCGCGGACGCACACCAGTCTAAAACATCTTAATTCTAGTGTGTTTCCGATGCTTCGGCTCACCTTTGCCAATATTGGCAATCACGTAATTGTCATGGTTTCTGATGCGCGCCCACGCGACAGTGGCTCTTTTCGCTATTGCCTCGGGAATGGTTAGGATCTGGGTTTCCTGGTGAAGGGTTCGGTTAGTGGTTAGGATGGGAGCAGAGAGGATTTTCCGGAGGGAGAGGTTTTGGAGGGTTTGGAGTTGTTTGAGGGCAGTTTTGGAGGCATTAGCCCAGGCCACACATGCATACAGGACCACCGAGAGAATAAATGACCTATATAGTATAAGTTTTGACTTTAGTCGCAACTGTTTACTACGGAAGATGGGGGCGCACAACTTTAGCCGCTGTCTGCCTTTATTGGCGCTATTTTTTATGTGGGTGGACCAACACATTGTGCGGTCCAAGGTGACACCTAAGTATTTAACTTGCTGACGGCAGTGCAATATTTGACCACCGACCGTTAGGTCCGTTGCCAAAGTGTGACGCCGCTTAGAAAAATGAATCAGCTGGCATTTGTTCGGGATTAATTTTGATTTTCCAGTCATGTTGCCATGAGAGGAAATTGTTCACATAACGTTGCATTTCTGCAAGGCCGAAACGTGGATTTCTATGGTGGTTGTATATTGCAGTGTCGTCAGCATACATGGCGACCTTGCATCTGGCGTCCACTGGGAAATCATTGGTGAACAATATATACAGAAAAGGGGACATTATTGCCCCTTGTGGGACGCCAGCCCGCATCACTCGCTCCCGTGAGGAGGAGCGGCCCACTTGGAAGTAAAATTGCCGATTTTCTAGAAAATTGTGCAGCAAGTATAGATAATTTTGAACAGCCGGGAAATTGTGGTGCAGTTTATAAATAAGGCCATTGTGCCAGCACCGGTCAAAAGCAGCTTCTACGTCCAGAAATAGCGCCAACGTTGAAGCCCCATTGTTAAATTTCTCTGTTACGTCATCAGTTAGTCTGAGGAGCTGTAGTTCAGTGGAATGTCCTTTTCTAAAGCCAAACTGTGAATTTGAGAGTTCATGTGTTGCCGAGACTTGTTTTTGAAGTCGAGAAAGGATACATTTTTCGAGCAGTTTACCAATAGTAGACAAAAGACTAATGGGACGGTAGTTTTGCGGTTGTCTGGTGCTTTTCCCTTGCTTTGGAAGCATGATAATCTTAGCTCGTTTCCAAGTAGAGGGGAAATAGCCTTGCTGCAAACAGGCGTTAAATACCTTTGTTAGTTGCACCAGAGCTTTTCTCGGGAGATGCTTAAGTTCCTCATTAGTCACTTTGTCTGGACCGGCAGCTTTCCCATTAGGCAATTTCCTAAGGAGCTTGTAAATTTCCTGGGGTGTTATGGTGGGTAGTTGTTGCTCTTGCTTCTGCGCCACCCAGGTTTGTACCCATGTCTGGACCTCCCGTTCTATTTCACAGTTGGTCACTGGGATTTCGGTGAATCTATCTTCAAGACAGTCAGCGAAGACCTCGGCTTTCTCCTCTGCGGAGAAGTGCAAGCCGCTTTGAGTGTGCAGCGCCTCAGTTGCGGAGTTGACGCTCGTGGAAACTTTGAAAGCCTTGAGTAATTTCCACAAAGAAGAGTCCGAATGTGTGGTACTCAGCATTTTGTTTTCCCATTGTTCAGTTTTATGGATTTTAATTTGTTGCCGAATGATGTTGCGTAGCCATTTTGCTAGCATTTTATATTCAGGCTGACGGGTGTATCGCCACAGTTTTGTCAAGCGTCGTCTCCGCGCAATGAGTTGCTCTACCTCGGGGTACGTGCAAAAACCGGGTGGTCTTGTGGTGTATGTGGTAGCATTTCTCTTAGCTGTGTGTAGCGAGGCAGTAAAGTTTTCAATGGCGACATCTATGTCTGCCTCGCTATAGTATGACAGTCTGGGTTGCGCCATCCCGTGCATTTCAATGGTGAACTTATTCCAGTCGGTCTCAGCTCTACTTTGAGGGCCAGAGGCACTGGCTGAAATGCCACCCCGTATGTCGAAATGCACAGGAAGATGGTCAGAGTCCAGGCTGTGATAAACAGTAAAGTTATTTAACAGTGTCGCATTTTTTGTTAGTACGATGTCCAAAATCTCAGCGTCAAAGTGCCCTGATCGATGCCAAAAGGTGGGTTCTGGGGGAAGATGTACCTCAATGTCATCATTATCAGTTATAAATTCAACCAGGAGATTTCCCGCCGCGTTTGCCCGGCGTGAAAACCACCAGGGGTGCCGGGCATTGAAATCTCCTGCAATTATAACGTGCTCCTCTAAAGCGAGGATCTGCTCGAGGTCTTGTGTAAAGTCTGGGGAGTTAGGGGGCCGATAAAGTGCTACCAGCATAACCGTTTTACTATTTAGACGTGTTTTAAGTGCTGTGCACTCTAACGCTGCCATTACAGGCAACGTAACAGAAGCATGAGCAATAGTATTTCTAAGCAAAATAGCAGTCCCTCCCCCTTGTCTGCCAATTATGTCGTTCCGAAAGATTTCATACCCCTGGAGCTTAAAAGTGTGCTCGTGCTTTAATTTTGTTTCGCAGATGAATGCGACGTCAATTTTGTTACGCCGTAGGTAGTTTTTAAGTTCGTGTTTCTTCCTGTGGATGCCATCTGCATTCCACAGTAGTGCGCGAGTTAAAGTTGTGCCTCCCCTTACGTGGGCCATTTATTCTAAAAGGGCTGAGAGGAGACATATGATGGTCTCTATTTTCTCCCAAGTGCTGCTGCAGCTTTTGAATTTGGCCAGGAATGGCTGCGGCTTCATCAATAATGATGGTAAATTTAGGTCTCTGAACATGTTTAATATATCTTTTATCCCACTCAGGTCACCCGTGGGTGCCTGTTGGGGTAGTGGAGGGGGACCATTCTGTGGTGGCACTGGTGCGTTTTGACCTCCGGTAGTTCCCGCATAGGAGATACCTGTTTGAATCAGGGCCGGGTGTATGATGGGTTTTGGCCCTGGCTGAGCACTGGGAGAGCTCCTGGCTATGGATGCCAGTTGACGGCGGTGACGTTCGTTGCGAAACGTCTCGCACCCCCTGTAGCTGGCAGGATGCGTTTCCCCACAATTAGCACAGTGGGGTACAACGCCCTGCTTGGCCTTTTTCGGGCAATCAGCCAGGCGGTGGAGGTCACCGCAAAGGACACACCGGGGGGTCATATTGCAGTTCCTAAAAGTATGTCCCAACTGCTGGCAGTTGTAACATTGCGTTATGCTTTGGTTTGTTTTTAGGACCTCCACGGTGACCATCATACGGCACACCTCTCGTTCCTGTAGAAGATTTTGGTTTTCGGTGGTCCTGTCAAGACTTACCTGAAAATTTGGCAGAGGCCTGCCACGTGAAATCATCTGTCGTACCTGGACGCCGGTGTAGCCTTTTAGGACCAGGTGCTCTTTCACGTAATCTTCCTCTAAGTCACCTGGAAGACGTTTGATTACGTAGCGAAGAGGTTGGTCCCCACGTGGAGTAAAACTGTAGTTTTCTACTTCGGCGTCCTTCAGGAGCTGCATTGTCGGGTTCGCGTCCTGCTTCCGTTGAAGGAAGAGCTTAAGGCAGTCCCTCGTCGTCTGCAATTTATATGTGCGGGCAGGAAGCGAGCCACGCAGAATGCGGAGGACCTTTACCGTGTGTTGGACGTCAGGGATTATTATTCTTGGTGGTTTCTGGTTGTCTGATGCTTTTGCTGCGTTGTTGGATGTGCTTGGGGCGGGAGTGGGGGTGGGAATGGTGGGCTCGGTGGTGTATTTCTTCTGTGTCTGTATTTGAATGGGAGTTTTGGTAGGGGGTAGCTTGGGGAAGGGGTCTCTAGAGGTGGAGGCTATTGCGGGTTGTGGTGGTGGATCCTCTGACGTCTCGTCGTCGGATTCTGCATCAAATTGTGCCCTCAGCGGCGCGTAGGTGTTTCTCGTGGTGAGGGGATATGGCGGCGTTTTTTGTTTTGAGACGCGCTTGGGGCGCTGCTGGTCGGGACGTTCACTGTCTGAATCGCTTTCCCGGCCGCTTCTTCTATTCCTCTTATTTCTTGCAGGCACTTGTTGCCACCCCTCGCTGAGGATGACTAATCGCCGCTTCTTGAGGGCATGCTCTTTGTAGCAGAACCCGAGGTCCTGTGCGAATTTTGCAAATTGTTGGGATTCCCCATCCATATTTGCCAGCACATTCTGGTAGTAGATGATCTCTCCCTTTAGTTCATCTACTTCTTTCTGAAGTTTCTCTATTTCCATTGCCTTACGCTCTTCCTCTGTCATCTGCGTCTTCTTCGTTGGTTGGTCCGTGGTTCGTTTCCGTTGGGAGCTGTAGTCAATGGGGCTGTAGTGGGCGGGGCGAGTGCGGTGGCAGTCACGGCTGCTGCGCTGGATGCCATCTCTTCCCTGATTCCGCACCAGGCCAACACTTTTCTAATAAATAACTTGAACTCTCGGCGGCCGGCGGATCAGGGGCATTCTCCATCCCCTTCTTGTTCCCGCTCCCAGTCGCAAGTGCTTCTGGGAGCCTCCACTTAGCGTGGGTACACTATATTTCGCGCGGTTTTTACACTGTCACTTACACACTATATTTACACTATAATTATACGTAGAATTATTTACACAGGGGACGGAGTACTATTGATACTCATTCACATATGAGTTATTGCACTTCACTCAAAATATACGTCCAGGTGTACACGGACACACTAAACAAAACACTATATAACAACGCTTATATAACTACACTCTGTACTCAATATCCCTAATCAAAAGTGTGTGGAGAGCGCCACAGCCACTTGATATTTATAGGTCTTTCCCGCCAAAATTATGGCAGTTGACAATGATCCCGCCAAACCGTTACACGTGACCGTTTCTCGCGCGAACAACAAAACACCTCTAAAAAGGGTATCTGGAGCACTTTACTCACAGTTGACCAGGAGTTGAATCGGGGGTTTGCTTTGCCTCGGTTAAAATTGTCATATAGTAGAAACCCTTTAGATGTTGATCGTTGCTAAGAGAGAAATGAGTAACAGAAGAGGTTAAAAAAATTCACTGTAAAACTGAATGAAAAGTTTAAATTTAGTGTGTAAATTTATGTATGCGAGGTCATACCAATTCTACAAATTAGTGAAAAGTTAAGTATTACGGTAGTATAAAAGAAAAATAGATGATAATAGTGAATGCTGTGCCATCTATCCACAGTTAATGTAAGCTGACAGATGGATGCCACCCTAATGCCATCTGCATCACCAAGGCGGAGGTACAGCTGATCTGCATTGTTTCCTCTGTGGACGCGTGTCGAAGCAAGACGGTATGGTATCGTGATAAGACCTTGAAGACTATCTACCGCCACACACCGTTCTTCGAGTATCTTCTAACATATCCTTACAGAACCGTGTTAAAAAATCTGATGTGTTGCACTCACATGACTTTCTCTACTCTTGTACTAACCATTCTTATAAACTCTTATTCCTATATCTTCTTTCTTGTTAGCTGAGACAAACATTTGTACAAATTATCTTATTGCTTATTTCCCTGTTGGTGCAAAAGGAATGTTAGAATATAGTAGGCTTTGTGCGATAGTCAAATGTTTGAGATTCTGTTGTCTTTGCACACTTGACATATAAAAAATGAGCCATTTAACGAAAGTTCTAAGTTTTCCGAAACTCACACACATAACAAGGAATATCTCCGAAATGGTTCACCCTACAAGAAAATGTATCGGGATATAAATTGTGTATTTTAGCAATATCTACATTTTTTGTATAGTATAATTTGGACTATCTCTGTTTACCAGTTATGCAAAAGTCGTCCAGAGTAAATACGACTACAGGAGCTATAGCCAGAAAATTCAAGATATACATTTCATTTGTCAAAAAAATATCTCAAACATATGACATTTTAATCAAAATCGTTAGAGCCATTTTCAAGAAAATCAAAATTTTCTAAAAATTTTCCATGTAAAGGGT
Source organism: Tenodera sinensis (assembly GCA_030765045.1). Lineage (NCBI taxonomy): Eukaryota > Metazoa > Arthropoda > Insecta > Mantodea > Mantidae > Tenodera > Tenodera sinensis. Next base: position 21,563,295 of record CM060967.1, on the reverse strand, counting down.
AGTTTAGGGTGGGGCTATTTGTTCAAAATCTTCGTGTCGCATCCTTGAAAGACATTAAACTTAAATACCATCTTTGGTTTTTAACCGACTTTTCGTTTTTGAGTTATGCTGTCCACAGACTGACATACAGACACACACACACACGGAGCTTTTCCTAAAAATGCTTTTTTGGGATTCAGGGGGCCTCAAAACATATATTTCCGGTGAAACCTCGACATCAAATTTTTGGGTAGAATGCAATGCTTCCCCTACTTACCAGTAGAGAAAGTAAAAAGAAGGTAAAATTGGATTCACGTATGTACAGGCATCAACTGTTAACTCGAAAAACATTGACCCTATAACACTTTCTCCGCTAATGGCGCACCATACACCATTTTTCCCATGAAGGGGTATTTCATGAACAATATCAGGTTTCTCGAGCTCCAATAAGGACTTTCTTCATAACGTTGGTAAGTGAAACCTTTAAGTTAATTTTAAAGATGTTATATGCTTTCTACGATAGTGGAGTGCCGAGGACGTGGACAGACAAAACACCGCGCAGCCGATTGGGAATTTTTAACTCTCTGGGTATTAAAACAACAAAGAAAAAGACCAAAAATATATTCTTAGACAATCCAATATAGCAAGAAAGATATTTGTTAGATTTGAGAAAGTCAAAGCAGCAGAGGGTCAACGTAAAATTAAAGCCTAAGAAAGAGTTAGACGAAGAGAGATAGAGGGGGCGGTGCAACTTAGCTCAAAAACAATAACTGTCATCTCTGACCATTTTGGTCAATCTTCACCGAAATGAAAATAAGATAAGCCGAGGGTAAGAGCGCTTTGGCCTTCTGTCGTAATGTCATTTTCTTATTGTTGCTGGGCCATTAGAAGGGCAATTCCACTCGTATCAGCCCTTAATGGGCCATTTATTGATCGCCCATTGTGCGCCTAAGAAGTTAGCTAGAGGCTTCCATTCGAATCTTGAGAATGGGAGGATCTGAAGGAAAACTATGTATGTATGCCGTAACCTTCTTGTGACGTCATGAAGCCAGCCTCAGGCATGATAATACCCTCCTGCCACTCCCCTTCATGGCGGCGGAAGCCACAAAGCATTTCTCTACGGTGGTGTAAGGACCGTAATCCTGGACACACACCACAAGTAAGACGCAGGGATGCATGGCATTCGTGAAGTTATCTGCTGCCATTCCAGCAAGGTGACTTGGACGGCTCGTTCATCTGCCCGCCCCTCTTGGGCGTTCATTAGCCATTTTTTACCTCCTCGACTACAGTGTAAGTACCGCCGCCTTCCCCCCAAAACCTTGACATACATAGATATTTCAACGCAAATAACATGTCTTGGACACATTGGTTCTAAAAACAAAGCACTTTTTACACGTTCTACCAAAAATTTAAGGACAGCCATTGATATTGTGAAATTTTCTCTTCAAACACGTAACACTATACATTATTATAAATTCATAGCATATTGCTTCAAATATATATTGCAGATTATTTTATACTACGTAAGGGGGAAGTATTGTATTCCACCCAAAAATTCGATGTCGAGATTTTACCGGAAATACATGTTTTGAGGCCCCTGAATGCAAGTAGTATTTCAGTTTAATATCTTTGTGTCGCTTTCATAAAAGATGTTAATCTTGAATACCAACTTTGGTTTTTAAACGACTTTTCGTTTTTGAGCTGTGCTGCTCTCTCACACACACACACACACACACACACACACACACACACACACACACACACACACACACGGACAGTTTTCTAAAAATGCTTATTTTGGATTCAGGGGACCTCAAAACATATTTCCGTTGAAATCTCGACATCGAATTTTTGGGGTGGAATACAATACTTCCTTCTACTTAGCAGTAGAAAAGTAAAAAGGAAAATATAGATACCTAAATCAATTCTGCAAATATTGTTTCCTTGACTTCGTAATTTGTCGATCTAGTTACCTCTGGGACATGCTGTATTTCTTCACCTCGGTTTATAAGAAATTAAATGTTTAAAAAGTAAAATCGACACTTTTACTACCCCTATTTTTTGCATCGTTCTTTAATTATGCACATTTAAGTGCTCCTATTCGCTGAAAATGCTATTGCATTGAAGATAATGTTACTTACATTGTAAAAGCCACCAGTATGCTGTGTATCCAAGATCCCTGGATGGGCTGTATTGACCTTCTCTTTTTTCCCCAACTTTTTCTTACCTGAAAAGACAATAAAACAATATTAATTAGACTTTTCTCCCTCAGCATTGATACAAAACTAAGTACGCATTCATAAGGAAGGTTAAATTCCTCAGAAATAAATTAGGATCCATTAAAATTAATTTATATTTATGCAGAAATACACGTTTTGATGTCTCATAAATCCAAAAAGGACAATTGTCTATAAAACATGCCCCATTGTATGCCTACGTCCGTATTCTTCGGCGCGTCCATGATAAACGCAGTGAAATTTGGGTAACACGAATCTTATATTTGCGGGCCCTTGTAGTCGTGGTCGCTGGAGTGTATGTCTTTGGTGCGAAGGATATGAGTGTAAGTATGAGTGAGAAAGTAAATGTAGGTATGTATTTGGGAATGAATTTAATAGAAATACGTCGTTCCGTTGGCGAAGTGGTCCTTGGCCAAATAAAAAAATGGTTACCTAGAAAAACTCTCTGGAGTAACTAGGTTATAAAATGTAACCGGAACAGGGCTGATCGGAAGGGGGGGGGGGGCAGGAGGTGGTACCATCATTAAGAGTAAACTTGTAATTTTAAACTGAAATGCACAGTTAGTGCTTTTGCTGTTTTCGGTAAGTAAGGGAAGTGACAACAGAATACAATGGACAAGCTGGTGCCTCTTTCGTAGTTTGTAATTCGATGGTTTACGTACAAGAATACTACTCTTGATAAAAGTATTGCAACAAATGAGAAAACACCAGCTATTACTAATGGCACTTTATTGCCTTCTAATCAGTTATCGTAGTGCCAACGTTACTCTTACATACAAACTCAGAGCAACAGAACAACCGTTGAATAGGATCACAATAAAAAAAAACTGTCAGATTGCGACTCGCACTGAACTGCACTTGGCCTGATTCAGAGGAGTTGTCCAGTGAATGCTTCGTAAACGCTTAAGTAACTCCCACAGTCCACTACAATACTTCACTACAAAGACAACTATAACTTCGTCTCTGGGCATGAGTGAGTCCCTTATATAGTGCCTCACACAATGAGAGAGCTCTGGAAGTGGAATGCTCGAGAGTGAATAAGAAGAAACAGTCAAGACGGAAGACGGCACACAATGTATATTTTTATTTAGCTCTTATTGTGATATTGTGATTCGTTTCACGCGATCATTAATAAATTGAAAGCTTCAGGTTCGTTGAAACAACAAAATCATTCTAGATCAGTTTTAAAAGAAAATAAGATGAAATCGGAGCTAGTTTAGAATGAAGACCTCGAAAATCGTAAACAAACTAGCTCGGCAATATACAACTTTCTTTTACGAAATTCTCTTTAAAATCCTATTACTTTATCAGCCAGCAAGTAGAGAAAGTATTCCATTACACCCAATAATTTTATATTCAGATTCCATTGACAATATACGTTTTTGGAGAAGATAACTCTGGGTCAATACAAAAGTTGGTATTTAATTAAGCATCCTCCAAAGATGCAACATGAGGATTTTCAAGAAGGGCTATCCCTATAAGTATAAAACAAGATGTCATAAGAATAGATGGATGTAATATTCTATATTACTCAATTCCCTTCTCCTTCTCCATATCTATGTTCTATATTCTGGTGCTCCCTTATCCGTTAGACTGTTCAAAATAAAACTGGTGGAAAAGACGGTCATCGCAGAAGATAATCAAATCTGAGAGAGGGATTGCCTCATCCCCTACCATACTTCACCCTCGCGTAGTCGTGAATGTCAACTAATGCAGTCACAGATGGATTAGAGTCATGATTAATTCATTTCACTCATCTGTGATGAAGGGCAAGGGATGTTAAAACCCTAAAAGATTGGGAGAGGGGACTACTCCATTAAGATATTTACATCCTAAGTAATTAAATCGGTAAATTCTGGATTCACTGCATACCATTATGTCATAAAAATTAGTTCCTATCTCATCACAGAAGCTGTTAACTCTTTTACAGATCGTATCCTTTCGTAACACAGAAAGCACCATTTCTTGCTAGACATTTCGAAATATTATTTCGTTTAGGTATAAGATAAGGGGGAATTTAGCACCTCAACCTTGAGTGTTCAAATCTAGGGACAAAGATTGTCTTTTTTTCGTCTATTTCGACTATTTCTCATAAGCTACCTTCGTGCTTTTAGAAGTATATATTTGTTGCTTTAACTATAAATAACGTGACGTGTCAGTGTAATAGTTCTATTACACGAAAGCTATATGGTTTTTCTGCTGAATGTCTATTATTAATATTATTACTACTACTAACAAGGATAGTGGTGGCGACGGTGCGGCGGTGATACTGAAGCCGCTGAGATGGTGGGGTGATGAGATGAGATGCTCAGAGCCTACTGTATTCTGCTTGTGCCTACAAGGAAATAAGTAATAAAGAAGGTATAGGAATAACAGTTAGTGCAGTACTTGAGTAGAAAAAGTCATGTGAGTACAATACAGCAGATTTTCTCCCTTTCTTTGTCATGACGGAAACTCAAAGCAATGACGTAATTTGGCAGTTAGATCATATGGTCTACCAATTTAGTTTACTATATCCTTCTTACATTTGTAAAGAAGCCTTTAAATGTATAATAAAAGCTTATTCCACTTAAAAAGAAGTATAGAAAACCATAACTTTTTAACGAGTAAGAATAATTTTTAGAAGAGTGAATAGAGAAAGTCATATGAATCAGACTTTTGTGGTAGCACACTAACTCATTGCCTGAACTCACGTTAGCTGTGTACCAACATTTACAAATGAGTATATGATATATCATGAATGCCAATTAATGTTTAAATCCATTGTGAATTCCAAACAACCGTTAATTTGTCAGATTAGAAGATCTTCCTCGCGCATCAATACACGTTACGGTTCACTGCACCAGTAGCCAAAAATAGACAGCTCTGGTCTATATGTGCATATCCCGGTTCAAAACCAGCCTGGGTCAAGCTATGTCGAGCTCGTCTCCAGGTCCTTCAGCCAGTCTCTCATAAGTAACTGGACATCCGAAAAATTAACTGATTTTAATTATTTTATATATAAATATAATGTGTTGCACTCACATGACTTTCTCTACTCTTGTACTAACCACTCTTACAAACTTATCTTATTTCCATATCTTCTTCGTGTTAGTTAAGATAAACATTTGTACAACTTATCTTATTGCTCATTTCCTTGTAGATACAAGGGGAATATGGGAATACAGTAGGCTTTGAGTGACAGTCAAATATTTTAAAGCTTTCAGATTCCACTCTCTCTCTGCACGCTCAACATATAAGAAAATGAACAACGATATTCCATTTCACGAAAGTTTTAAGTTTCCCGAAACTCACACAAATAACAAGGAATACCTCCGAAATGGTTAACTCTACAACAAAAAATATGTGCATTAGCGAGACCTACATTTTTGTACAGTAAGGTTTTATCTATGTTTATTATTCAAGTCACCCAGAGTAAACAGGACTAAATGAGCTATAGCCAGAAAATTCAAAATATACATTTCATTTGCCATACAAAAATCTTAAACATATGACATTTTAATCAAAATCGTTAGAGCCATTTTCAAGAAAATCAACATTTTCGAAAAATTTTCCATGTAAACGGTAGTTTAGGGTGGGGCTATTTTCTTCAAAATTTTTGTGTCGCATCCTTGAAGGACATTAAACTTAAATACCAACTTTGGTCTTTAACCAACTTTTCGATTTTGAGTTATGCTGTCCACAGTCTCAGTCACACACACACACACACACACACACACACACACACACACACACACACACACACACACACACACACACACACACATTTTTATTCAGGAAGCCTCGGAGCATATCTTTTCGGTGAAATCTCGACATCGAATTTTTTGGTCGATTACAATACTTCCTCTTCTTACTATACGCGGTAGAGAAAATAGAAAAGAACATTAGGAAAAACCCAAAGCAACAGCCAAAAATCGAAAAAAATTTAAATTGGTAATTTTGTATAGCAATTGCCATTTCTGATTACTTTTAATATATGGTGTTCGTGGCGGACCTATCGTTTGACAGCTGCAAGTAATAATAATTTAAAATATTTTTTTTTGTAAACAGAAGAAGGTACTGGGTTTTGAGAACAGATTTGAGTAAATCGAATCTAATGACATTTTTCGAAGGTTCATTTTGATCAGTCATTCTATTAAGGTAGGCTGACCTTGCAGGTTTATAAATACACAAAACACTTCATTCAATTATGCATTAACGAGACTCGAGAAGTTAGGGCAGGAATTATTTTGAGGATTTCAATGTTGTGACGTTCTGAAAGTTAATAAATTTAATAAATTTAAGTGACTGCGAAAACAATTCGTTGTCGCTTTTTAGTGTTCATTACAATGCCAAGGAGAGGATGAACTGACATAGGTCGACGAAGTCAGCGAAATGCGAGGTGAACTACTTCAATGCAAATCGCACTGATGACTATCGAATGACAGATAATGAAAATAGTCGTATAGGCATGTCTGACTTTCCTTCGAGAGCAATGGTCAGAGTGCATGTTCGCGTGTCGGAAAGCCATCAGCTTTGTTTAGGCACAGAAAAATAAAACAAAAACGTAGTCTAACTGTAAATGTAAACAAAAGACAATTACAAATGAGTTCCATTAATTATCCACTTAAACGTATACGAGTCTAATATTAGCGATCTCAATGAATTGGAGTTGGAAGATTGATTACGACTGATAATCAATTATAAAGAATTACATCAAATCAATTTTAGGTAGTACGAAGTTCAGCTGGTCACCTAGTTTATTAATAAAATCATTTCCCGTTGCCGTTCATTGATTAAGTTCCTAATGAGCCCACCAAAGACCACTAGCGAGCAATGAGAATCGCTGCTTTATAAAGGTCTTGTTTTGCTTTTCGGATTCTCAATATATTTAATACACAATTGTATTTTTGAATTATTGCTTTTCGGTTTCACAATATATTTAATATACAATTGAACTTTTGGATTATTAATTTTCGGTTTTACAACATATTTCACATATAACTTCATTTTTGTTGATTTTCGTTTGACAACATATTACAGATATAATTTTATTTGTGTTTATTTGCTTTTCAGTTTTAAAATATATTTCATATGCAATTGTATTTTTGGACTTTTGGTTTCGCTTAACAATTAATTGGATTTTTGGTTTTATATTTACTTCTTATGCAACTGTTTTTTTTCTTTTTTTTTATATATTTCAAATTAATTGTATAGCATTTTTTAAAAATATTTTATCCATTCTTTTGTTTCTCACATTGTCATGCAAGGGAAACCCGCAGTGCAGATATTCTAATAATGTTTGTAGGAGAAGAATAAAAATAGTGCGTTATTTTTTCGAGCCTTGTTGAAGTTTACAATCCTGAAACTTATAAACAGAGGAAAAAAGAGAGCACCCTAAAACTTCAGTTACCCTATTGGTGTGCTTATTTTAATTCAGTTATTACAAACAATTGCGAGCTTTGCGGAATTTTGAAACTCAGTCCCTAAATATGTATGTAATTTTGGAAGCTTCCTGATACAGAATACAAACTTTGATAATGGAATATTCCACAGTAGTTTGCTGCAACTTCCGTTATGTGAAAGTTGGTAGTAGTTTGTGGTCCCAACAGTCCCAAGTCACACTTTGTGATTGGCTTTCGTGTCAGCATTGTAGTGATAGCTTTCCTTCATGAAGAAGGGAGATGAAACCAACTCGAATATCAAAACGTACCCTAGCACCTGGAGGCTTTTGTTTAGTCTCTTGTATTGGCAAGAGTGTAGTGTTTCCTTAAGGTTACACCGAAGTGAAATAATAAATAAATTGATGTTGGAGGCTTAATTTTTTGTGCAGACATTTCTGGCAACTAAAGAAGTGGATGTACCAAATTTCATTCCAATATCGAATCACATTCTTAATATACACTAAGAATTGTGAACTCGTGAACAGGCTATGCCAGTCGGCCAGTAAGGAGTATGGAAGCTAACTTAGGAGTTGCGAAACTATCGCACAAAGCCTACTGTATTCTAATATTCCCCTTGCACCTACAAGGAAACAAGCAATAAAATAATGTGTTCAAATGTTTATCTCAACTAACACGAAGAAGATATAGCAATAAGTGTTTGTAGGAATGGTTAGTACAAGAGTAGAGAAAGCCTCACATTTTCTCTGTATTCTCGCCAGAGGGACAACAAATTACCCTGGTCCAGATGCTAGAAACTGGCTTGACTATTATTATTTCTTTACACAGAACTGCCATGTTTTCAAAACCTTGTGCTACCAAACTTTCAATTTTGTTTTCCAACATCCCTGCCGTTTCATTCCTTCTTCTCCTTCTCCAGTCCTTTTACTTTCACCCCTATCCTCACTTCCGGCGCCCATATATTTTTGGGTCTACCCCTTCCTCTTCCTCCAGGAGCACAACATTTCCAAACTTTCTGGCTAGCCTTCTTCCTGATTTGTTCATACCAGTTTGGTTGTTTATGTGTTGTATATCCTGCCCTAGAATTCTTAACTTTCATTTCTGCCTCAATAACATTGTACCTAATTCGTCCTTTCTGATTGTCTGTAAGAAGTGTCCACTGGCGCGTGCCCGACAGTTCATCAGCAATCTTGAACTGTTGCTTTTCACCACACTTTCCACTTTAGTAAAGACAAGTTTATCCACTTCACCTTCCACACGATTTAAATTATTCCCTACAGTTTCATTTTATTCTACATTTTGCAGAAATACTTGTTTTTACTTTCGGCATGATGTAATGTTATCGCATTTGGTCTGTAAACACCGTTTTGTAACAATAGGCAAGGTGCGCCCCTCAAAAGTAGCAGGTAGATTCACCTCACATTCTTTTACAGGAAAGTCTATCTTATTGTAGACGTCAACCATTTAGTTGGGCGTATTAAACTGTGGCTGACGAGTCGAAATGTTCAACAAAATGAAGTTCTGCAACTTCATTCAAGTTTTTGGGGCTCAAAGCTGGATTTCCCCATGTCACCTAGGCGAATGTTGGGGTGCTTTCATCTCTTCTACCTGGATTCCTTTCCCGTCATTTCTCATTTCCTTTCACTGTCATCTTTTAGGTTCGATTGGTAGTGCGGTTAGTTTCGGCGCTAGCGTGCAGATGGCATAGTTGTTTGCTCATTGTCAGCTCTCTCCCTGACCCTCCTTGGAAGTTGCTGTCCGGGCCACTATGGTCGCCTTGTCGCCTTCTTCCTGGGTGGATGTTGTGCCTTCGGGTGTGCGCCTGGTGTCACAATCTGGAACTATTAGGACTTCTATACGTCTCCGGTGGCTCCGCTGTGCGATGTGCCTTCCGGTCTCACCTCGCTTCATCCCTTCCCCCTGGGGGGTGATAGCCCAAAATAGATCCATATTGGAGTCGCAGAGGACGAGGTGTCCCCCTCCGTTACACACTCAATGGTGGTAGTAATAGCATAATACAACGAAATAAGCAATTTAATGACAAATTCAAACATAATGATCACCAAAACTGAGATAATGAGTTTAGTCACTTTAATCAAAATACAAATTGTACTTTTCGATTCAAAATAACATTACTCGTGATTAGTGTCTTTTATATAAACTGTAGTATACTTAGAGGAGCTTCCAAGTTTTATTGAAGACACTAATATTTCGAGGGTTAAGCAAGTCTTTATATACCATCTCTCAGTTTCAAGAATGTTCAAATATCGGCATTTCCGGTTTTTAGAGGAATATAGTAAAAATTCAGAACATAACGTAAACTAGAAGTCGATAAATTGCTCTTCGCGATTGCAGATGTCATATCGATGAGACGTACACCACTGCTTGTTTACGTTTGAACGCGTGTTGATTGAAGGAGGGAGGGTTAGGTATTGCTTTGCTCCTGACGGTGGTATATACGTCATATCATCAGCCGGTAGAGTTTTACCGATCAATGTAAGGGAGCGCCTGACGTGTATGCAACACACATAACGTTCAGGCAAGCTTATCTGTGTCAACCCCAATGAAACCCGTTCTTGCCTCACTCCACCTGCCACCCCTCCCGTAACTATCTGTTGAGGTTCTGACACGCCTCATTCAGTGGCGAGTTTGCTGTTTCATAAAGAGTGGCAGAGAGAACTTGTTGTAGGTTACAAAGACAGGAAATTTTGCTGTTTAATATGTGGATTTCAATTTTCAAATATACACAAAGCCTTACAATATGAAACAGGTATTTATTTACAATTTGGAAAGGTACTTTCTGAGTTCTTCTACTTTTTAAATATATAAAAAAGGCAATATGATTCTACTTTTTAGTGGTTTAGTTTCATTTTGGTTTATTTAATATAAACTATTGTATCTCGTGTTTCAAATTTTGAACATACTACTAAGATTAAAGCCAAAGAATTTATTATGTTGATCAAATAGTTTTAAAATATTTCTATTGCGAAAGAGAATCAATTTAATAATATAATAATATGAACAAATACTTAATAAAAGCGTAGAAATTATTACTGCCGCGCAGGTGGAACGAACGCACCACTGCACGTGTTGTATCCAAGTCACTGGGTAAGAGAATGTGGAATGGGTAAGGCAAGTTCAGTCGCTATCTCTCCTCTCGTGCTCATGCCTAGTCTATGGTATATTTACAACCCAAGCTATGCCTGTTGCTCGGGTACGCAGTACAAGGCGTGGTGGCATCTACAAGGTGGCAGCACCAAGCAATAAAATTAAGTGATGACGTCACGAAATAACCTAGAAACAGTCAGAAATGCGGAAGCCATGTTGATTTCTTTCTGCACCGAAAGCTATTACGTATATAGTTCAGAAAGGTGTATTAAGTTATGAAGGTTGGTTTCTGGTAAGAAGCAATTTATTTTAAGTGTCAGGGTTTCTCTTGGCTTTTCTCTAAAATATGCATAAATGTGAAACGGAAAAGGAAAATTATCGTCATGCTGGATGTGCGGCATACAGGTTTTGGGCCGCAATTCTATGTTTACAGCCACACGCAGACTTCCTGGTGCTGTCTCTGGGAGAAATATATAATGCAGCCAACTACATAAATCTGGCATTTCTCTCCAAGAGATTCTCTGCTACTAAAAGCTCGCTTGCCTGGTAACAATAATAAGGAGGGGTCCGGGCGTACCTGAAATTCGGACGTAAGCATGGGCCCATTTCATACATGTGACTGGTACTTTGAAATTCTTAGCTAGTAATAGTAGCTTTTTTACTTTCTGTACTACATATAGTAAATAGAGGCAGTATTGTATTCAACCCTAAAATTCGATGTCGAGATTTCACCGGAAATATATTTTTAGGCCCCCTGAATCCAAAAAAAAAAAAAAAAAAAAAAAAAAAAAAAACATTTTTAGAAAAAGGTCCGTGTGTGTGTGTGTCTGTCAGTCTGTGGACAGCATAACTCAAAAACGAAAAGTCGGTTAAAAACCAAATTTGGTATTTAAGTTTAATGTCTTTCAAGGATACGACACAATGATTTTGAAGAAAATAGCCCCATTCTAAACTACCCTTTACATGGAAAATTTTTCGAAAATTTTGATTTTCTTGAAAATGGCTCTAACGATTTTGATTAAAATGCCATATGTTTGAGATATTTTTATGACAAATGAAATGTATATCTTCAATTTTCTGGCCATAGCCCCTGTAGTCATATTTATTCTGGACGACTTTTGCATAACTGGTAAACCGTTAGAGATAGACCAAATTATACTGTACAAAAAATGTAGATCTTGCTAAAATACACAATTTATGTCTCAATAAATTTTCTTGTAGGGTGAACCATTTCGGAGATATTTCTTGTTATTTGTGTGAGTTTCGGAAAACTTAGAACTTTCGAGAAATGGATCATCGTTGTTCATTTTATTTATATGTTAAGTGTGCAAAGACAACAGAATCTCAAACATTTGACTATCACACAAAGCCTACTATATTCTAAAATTCCCCTTGCACCTACAAGGAAATAAGCAATAAGATAATTTTTGCAAATGTTATCTCAACTAACACGAAGAATATATAGGAATAACAGTTTGTAAGAATGGTTAGTACAAGAGTAGAGAAAGTCATGTGAGTGCAACATATCAGATTTTTAGAAAACGTTTCGTATGTATGTCTATCTCAAGCTTTGGATAGCATAACTCAAAAATAAAAAGTCGTTTAAAAACCAAAATTTGTATTTAAGTTTAATGTACTTTAAGGATACGACACGAAGATTGCGAAGAAAATTCCTCCACGATAAACTACCCTTTACATGAAACATTTTTGGAAAATTTTGATTTTCTCGAAAATAGCTCCGAAGATGTTTATTAAAATAACATATGTTTGAGATATTTTTATGGCAAATGAAATGTATATCTTGAATTTTCTGGCTATAGCCCACCTGCTCCTATTTGCTCTGGATGACTTTTGCAAAACCGGTAAACCGTAAGAGATAGACAAAGTCTTACTATACAAGAAGTGTTGATCTTGCTAAAACATACAATTTTTGTCCTAGCAAATTTTTTGTAGAGTGAACCATTTCGGAGATATTCCTTGTTATTTGTGTGAGTTTTAGAGAACTTATGCTTCTGTCAAATGGAACATCGTTATTCATTTTTTATAATTGTTAACCATGCAAAGAGAACGGAATTGGAAAGGTTCTCGGAATAAGCGCACCCAACAATCGAAATGTAATATAAAACATTTATTACGGTTGTAAAACCAGTAATATAGCTCTGATGTTCCAGGAACGACTATTATTCAGCATTTGCATACGCTGGAAACCATTAAGAGATGAGGTAGATAAGCGAAGCTGATGTTTAATGGGTTCAAAGGCGTACGGTTTTCAGATGACGCCCCTTACTTTATCGGAAATAATATCGATAAATTGTTTTCTGTGCTACTATATGCACACAGTCACAGTAATACACGTAAAAAGTCTTCATAACGAAGGTGTACCAAAGCACGCCTGTTTCAACAGGGTGATAGGTATATAACATAGGAATAACTAGAGACACTTATAAATTATTCTCTTTTAGCTTACCGTAAATACATTATATCTGTAGTACCTGGGGACCGATTTTTTATTTTCCTTTTTTGTATGTAAAGTCCTGTTCTCTTAGAAGATACGTAGGTATTTAAATAAACGTGTTACATGAAAGAAAAACGAGTAGAGAAAACCATTTGAAAATAATGTATTGTATAGTAGATGAATAGTATAAAACCCTTCTCCATGAAAAACTACATATACGTTGGGAATTTCATAGTGATCGGTCAAGCGGTTTTCGAGCACTTCTTTTCCAAACATAGAGAAAATAGTATGATTTATTTGTAGAAGAGGGAATAAAAATGATTGATTTTTTTTTGCGTAAAATCACGTTTTTTCAGGAAAATTGTTTGTAGAAGAATGAGTAGAGAAAGAGATTTGAATGTGTTACCTAAACGTTAGTAGAGAACGCAGTGTGAATGTAACATGTACTATTTATATTTCAAACATACCGAAAATTAATCATCATCGAGACCAAGATAGGCCTTTTCAGCTACGAAATTGTTCGAGTTATTTTGGAAGAGTGAATACAATTTGTTTGGTCTAAATTTGCGTTTTTTCAGGAAAATACCTGTATAAATGAAATTAAAAAGCAAAACCATATCTGAACACAAAATTTGACCGGAATCGTTTGGACGGTTACTAAATATGTACACGAATACAAAACAAATCTTATATACAAGGTGTCTCAAAATTAGACCGACAAACTTTTAAACCAGAGAAGCGACTGGTGCCTTTGCGAGAGTACGGCAGAATAGGGCACGCTGATGCACTCTTTGTGTTAATCGCAATGGGCGTGCGTTCCAGCATTTGCTTTGAATAGTAAAGCTATATTTATGTTTAATGTTCTTTGAGAATACTACACCAAAATTTTGAAGAAAATTGCTCCATCCTTTACTTGGAAAATTTCTCAATTTTTTTTTTTTTTTTTTTTTTTTTTTTTGAAAATGGCTCTAATAGTTTTGATTAAAATGTGATATGTTTGAGATAGACCAGACTTTACTATGGAACACACTTCTGCCAAATGGGACATGGTTATTCATTTATTTATGTTATCTGTGCAAAGAGAACGTAATCTCAAGAATATAAAACATTTGAATATCACTCAAAGACTATTCTATTCTAATATTCCCCTTGTTCGTACCAGGAAATAGGAAAAGGAAGTAAGCAATAAGATAATTTCTGCAAATTTTTATCTCAACTAACACGAAGAAGATATAGGAATAAGAGTTTATAAGAATAATTAGTACAAGAGTAGAGAAAACATCGAAATTTTATGTCGAATGCAATACTTCGCTACTTACTATTCGAGTAGGGAAAGTAAAGAGGTTAGGTTGCCAAATGGATTTATTTTTCAAGGTGCATATTTGCCCTTAAAGAGATATTTTAGGATGGTCATATCGGGAAGGTCTAGACTTAAAAGATGCTATTTCAGCAGTGATCCAGTCGAAGGAGTAAGAAATGCCAGACGTTATTGGAAGATTGTCCAATTTTGCCTTGTGTGTGATAAGTCCGCACTCAAAAGCCTTTCTCTTTCATTAGGTAGCAGAGTTATTCGTCGCGATTGCGGCTGGAACTGTTACAAAGTCGGAGTTCAATTTTAAGATAAACGGCTGCTGGCTGGATCTTTGCCGACGGACGGACGGGGAATCCTGAATCGTCAAGGGAACTGAATGGGTTAAACGCTTTAAAGGAAATAGCTTCAACACTCACTCACTCCATGTCTTAAGAGGGTCGTTCATTAAATCATTTTCCACCCTTTGCAGATGTATGGCGCTTGTCTCTGAGTACTTTTAAGCTCGCAACGCAGAACGAGAAAGAAAAAAAAAAGAAATACCCTTTCATTTTCTATAAAATAAAACTAAGTACATAAAAGGAACTAACTGTCTTTCCACAAGTACTTTATGACTTTTATAACGCCCTTTAAAACTCTAAACATTAGATCCTTAACCTACATATCTTTCAAAAGCTGCATCAAACGTCAAAACGTTATAAGCGACGAACGTTCTTTAAAACTGTTTACTAAATTCATAACCCATAAATTCATAAAATTTTTTTACTTTCTTTACTGGTAACTAGGGGAAGTATTGTATTCCACCCAAAAATTTGATATCGAGATTTCACCGGAAATACATGTTTTGAGGCCCCCCTGGATCCAAAAAAAAGCATTTTTAGAAAAAGGTCCGTGTGTGTGTGTCTGTGTGTCAGTCTGTCAGTCTGTGGACAGCATAACTCAAAAACGAAAAGTCGGTTAAAAACCAAAGTTGGTATTTAAGTTTAATGTATTTCAAATATGTGACGCGAAGATTTTGAAGGAAATATCCCCACCCTAAACTACCCTTTACATGGAAAATTTTTGAAAATTTTGATTTTGTTGAAAATGGCTCTAACATTTTTTATTAAAATGTCATATGTTTGAGATATTTTGATGACAAATGAAATGTATATCTTGAATTTTCTGGCTATAGCCCCTGTAGTCGTATTTACTCTGGACGACTTTTGCATAACTGGTAAACCGTTAGAGATAGACCAAATCATACTCTACAAAAAATGTAGATCTTGGTAAAATACACAATTTATATCTCAATAAATTTTCTTGTAGGGTGAACCATTTCGGAGATATCCCTTGTTATGTGTGTGTTTCGGAAAACAAAACTTTCGTGAACTGGAACGTGGTGGTTCATTTTTTATGTTAAGTGTGCGAAGAGAACGGGATCTCAAAGCTTTTAAAGATTTGACTATCGCACAAAGCCTACTGTATTCTAATATTGCCCTTACACCTACAAGGAGGTAAACAATAAGATAATTTGTACAAATGTTTATCTCAACTAACATAAAGAAGATATAGCAATAAGAGTTTGTAAGAATGGTTAGTACAATTTTTCCTATGTTTCAGTTGTCATTTTCTATTAAATTTCCTGCACCTCTCTGGTTCATTTTCTTCCTATCTCTTTATCGCTTCCAGTTCCATTCCTCTCTTAACTTCGTTTTCTGTAATACGTACTTGACTTTAACGCTAATCTTTTGTTTCCCTCCCTCCTATGTCAGCTGACTACGATTAACTTTTTCCCCTATATGTTAACACATGTTTGCTATCTGACACCCACTTTCGGGGAATACTATCTTTCCCAATACGCGCTTCTCCCATCCCACTCTTCGCCAAGGTCTATCAAGAACTATAGTCCAGAAACCCTTTGGGGACAAGCATAAGACAATAAATTAAAGGATAATACAAAGTATTACATATCAGTAACAAAATATCGAAGTCCCATCCTTCCTTTTACCAGTCTATGATACTTTTCTTTAGCCACTAACTTTCTTTACTGATATTTCTTGCTTTCCTCCGATAGGATTAAAATGTTTAAAGATGTTTGCTGTTTGAGCTATGAATGAATCCTTTATGAAAACACTGCAGATCGCTATCTTCAGCAGACAGTTTTCCCATTAACAAATCAATGAACAGCTACATAGCTGGTGTTATGAATTATGAACAGGCCTCTCTGTCAGTGTGTATCTGCAAGTGACGGGCTGCATAATTCATGACAAGGGCCGATCATCGGGCGGTGTGCTGGGGGTGGGTGTTATCAATTGCATAGCACATCATCTCTCATCTGGGTCCCATTTGGCAAAGGCGACGAAGGCGATGAATCAATAGCAACGTGGCCCCTCATCAGCTGAGAGAAAACTCCTGCTATCTGTCCAAGTCAGACCAGACCGCAATCGGCTGAATGCTGACGAACCACAGAACCACTGTCACGCACTCTAATTGTCATTCCTTAACCCTACCAAGACCCGCCTTCTGTAATTTTTAAATTACTAAAGTCCAGTTACTTTCCTATCACTTTACTGTCCTCTAAATTTTATTACAAATCCACAGTTCTTTTCTTGTTGTTGAGACAGTTCATAGTCTTTTCTGTTATCACAATATTTTTCTGATGATCTTTCTCAGAATTTCAATGTCTTTCTAGTCTTGACCATTACAATACAATCACTCGACGACACAAACGTACTCACTGACAGGCTGACCGACTCACTCTCGTAACTAACAACTAACTGTAGACCACAATTTACAAAACTAAACAACTCACTCAAAACAAAACTTCTACTAACTGCCCGCGTTGTCTGAGTGGACATATTTATACTGGAGCCAATGTCACGTGATCTTTCGAGAACCCTCCATACACACATGCAATGATGACTCAGCGAGAATGAACTAGAAGCTTCTGGACCCTACTGGTGTAATCGCGCTGTTACGGTCACGCACACACACAATCGCTCTAGGTCGCCCTCTCTCGTCCGTACATTGTTGAACGACCCAAAGCAACGGTATTTTAATTTTTTAAAGGCATGCAGCTAATGGATGTTCTAAATCACTTTTTGTACTCCTGAATTCCGTAATTGGTTCAATAAAGTACAACCCCGTCGGTACAATGTGATTCATGTAAAAAAGTAAAAAAAGGAAACAGTGTTAATTATCAGTTTTATAAACATACGATGTAGTGCCTAATTTTAAAATAAATTTATTTCAAAAATTACTCAGAAATGTTATTACCAGTGGTGGTTACATACTACCCCCCACCCCCACCCTTGGTAGTATAAGTTCTGCAATAAGGCTTGGAAATGCAAGGGTTAAAGAAAAATCTCATGCCTAACACTCAAACTACTTTCTCTGTCCATTACAAATTTCCATCCATCGCTTCGTGTATTATACAGGCTGTTAGAGACATAAGCACAGGATAATTAACTATATTATTTCAATGTTTCCTTTATTTATGAACTTATAACTTTACTTACTGGGTAGTAAATTTTCAAGTAGGCGTGGCACAGAGAACAATGCACAGTGGGCATCTGAACTGTGTTCGAATGCTTTCCGCAAGGCCAATGACCTCGCACTACCTAGGCCAGTAGGTCACGCATTGAGGTGTTAAGCAAAATAGATAGTTTACATTGAAAGATGTTTAGTTTTGGCGCGGTTACGAACATGGAAAAAACATCAGGAGTGTGTGCGACGGAGGGGATCTATTGCGGGCTACCACCCCCAGGGGGGAGGGATGAGGTGAGTGAGTCCGGAGGCTTGTCAGAGAGTGAAGCTACCGAAGCCCAGAGACACACAGAAATCCCTAACAGTTACAGAACACCTGATGCACCACCGAAGTGTTACCTCTACCCAGGGAGAGGGCGACGAGGTACCTTTGTAGCCCACGCAGCAACTTCCAGGGAAGAGGTTCCAGAGCGCAAGCAACTATATCATCTGTCCGCATTCGCGGAACGAACTGCGCTACCAACCAAACCCGAAAGATGACAAGAAAGCAAAATTTGAAATAAAGGGAAAAGAATCCATGGAGAAAAGATTATACTTCCCAGCATTAAACGAAGTTAAAAAAAAGTAACAGTGATGCATATTACAATATCCTTTATGGAATATGGAAATAGATGTATCTAAAGTCCCAGAAGCCTTTAAAAAATAAATAAATAATATAAGTTAAAAAGTAAAAGCCAAGATGCACAAACACGGCGCAAGTAAAGTTTTACAGCTCAATAGTTGCCAACATTGACGTATTATTCACTGAAGTGCTCACCTGTTGCGCGTATTCTGTGCTGGGAGGGCAAAGCGAGGATTTGCGTGGTAATCTCAGAAACTATTCAAATGATGACGTAAGCATTGAGCACATTTCCTTCAAGTGATCAACGTTAACTCTGTATAGGCTTAAAACGGAAGTGCCGAAACGTCTTCAGACTGGTTAAATTGTGCAACTTTGTGATTGGCAGTTAAGTTGGAAAGTATCCATAGATTATACCAGAAATATATGTTTGGAGGTCCCTGAATTAAAGCAAAACAGCAGTTTTAGAAAAAGGACCGTGTGTATCTCTGTGTGTGTGCGTGTGTGTGTGTGTGTGTCTGTGTGTGTGTCTCTGTGTATGTGTGTCTGTGAGTCTGTTAACAAAACTCAAAAACGAAAAGTCGATTAAAAACCAAAATTGGTATTTAAGATTAATGTCTTTCAAGGATGCAACACAAAGATATTCAACCTAAAGTACCCATTACATCGAAACATTTTCGAAAATTTTGATTTTCTCAAAAGTCGCTCTAACGATTTTGATTAAAATGCTATATATTTAAGACAAATTAAATGCACATTTTGAATTTTCTGTTTATTCTTGATGAATTTTAAATAACTCGTAAATCGTAAGACATAGAACTAAATCTTACTGTAGAAAAAATGTAGATCTCTTAAAGCAACTTACGTCAAAGTGAATGTTGTAGAGTGAACTATTTCAGAGATATTGCTTGTTGTTTGTGCGAGTTTTGGAACACTTAAACGTTCGTCAAATGGAAGATCCGTATTCATTTTTTTACCTTAGTCGTGCAAAGAGAATGGAAGTTCAAAGCTTTAAAAGATTCCACTATTGCTCAAAGCCTACTGTATTCCCATATTCTCCTTGTACCTACAATAAATAAAGAATAAGATAATTTATGCATATATACTGTTATATTTGATATGTCAGTGCAATTAATTGTGTATAGAGGCCACATCCTAGTCTTAATTAGTAGAGATAGGACAGGAGGTTAAATTATACGCCATCTTCTCTTGACGTCATAGCGCAGTATTTGCTTAACAGGTGTGCATATGTGTTAGGGGTTGAATATGCGAACTAGATTGAAGTATATTCTTAACCAGTAAACCCAATATTTATGTGTAAACAGGTGCAGCCAAGAAGAAAACGCATCGACAGTCGGAAATTAGTTCTCAGTAGCCTAAACACATTCAAATTGATGTAAACATATTCTGTTAACATCTGCATTAACGTCAGTACTTCGTGCAGAAGGGTGAACAGTTGATATATCGCAGTTTGGTTTAATTGTCTACTGCAGGCCTGATGACAATCAAACTCCTACATGGTTCTCTTTACTTGTTTAATTAACTGCTGACAATGTTCCCTATGTTTATTACTGGCGATGTATCACAGAGTCAAATTTGGGGAAACAACCCTCCTGCTGCAAACTTTCATATTGATAAACTGGGCTCGAACAGAGTACGTTGCTGACAGCTCCTTGTTGCGTCACAAATCATAGTGGCTTTGTTTCAAAACGCACCAAATTTTAAAATTAAAAGTCTTAAAGTATTTCAGTTACTTGACTATCTCTATTGTTGTACAGCCGCCTCCAAATGTTTTCCGGGTCACATGTTCCTAGCCACGGGGGGAAGCCAGGATGGGTTATCGATTAGTTATGCCAGATGATGTGAAAGGTCGACTTGCTAACTCATACCTGTCTGCAAGTGTGAGGGGCGCAATGTGTTTGAAAGTCCAAAGAGAGTATCATTCCAACATTTCCCTTACACTTAGTAGATATGCACTCAATATATGTTTTTGTGTATATAGGCACGTCTTTACCCCGATTTTGGTCAAATCTGACACACATATTCCTTGTAAAAGCTTTAAATTAACGTTGCTTGTTATGACAAAAAAGCACTCAAACGGAAAAGGGGCCTGTTTTCTTAATATGTTCTTGAAATTAAAATATAAATCATATTCTCTCCATTCTTTTAGTGTTTATACAGCAAAAACCACTTTCCCCTACGGGAGAGGGGATGTAAAATGTTCGACAGGGTTTATCAGTATGAATAGGCTCTGTATTAACGGCATAAATGCTTCATTCTTTCAGAGTTGATAATGAAAAAAAAAAACCGCCTTTAATTGGGGGATTGTATTGAAAAATGTTGGATTGGAGGCAATATACAGGACTTTTAGTGCAAACACGGAATTACTACGATGATCCGACGTAATGAAATTAAAAGAATTATTATTGAATGCCGGGGATATTGAAATTGCTTTAATTCATTTAAGGGTAAATAAAATATATTTGGAAAACTGTTAAACCACAGTCTTCGCTGGTTTTTTTTTTTTTTTTTTTTTTTTTTTTTTTTTTTTTTTTTGTCCGATTAATACCAAGAAATGTCATCAAAATAGACACCATTTTTCTCTCTCTACTACGTACAACAAGTAAGGGAAGTATTTTATTCCACCCAAAAATTCGATGTTGAAATTTCACTGGAAATTTGTTTTGGGGCCCCCTGAATAAAAACAATTAGAAAAAGCTCCGTACGTGTGTGTGTGTGTCAGTCTGTGGACAACATAACTCAAAACCGAAAAGTCGGTTAAAAACAAAGTTGGTATTTAAGTTTAATCTCTTTCAAGGATGTGACACGAAGATTTTGAAGAAAATAGCTCCATCCTAAATTACCCTTTACCTGGAAAATTTTTCGAAAATTTTTATTTTCTTGAAAATGGCTCTAAGGGTTTTGATTAAAATGCCATATGTTTAACGTATTTCTATGGCAAATGAAATGTATATTTTGAATTTTCTGGCTATAGCCGCTGTAGGTGTATTTACTCTGGACGACTTTTGCATAACTCGTAAATCGTTAGAGGTAGACAAAATCATACTATACAAAAAATGTAGATCTTTCTAAAATACACAATTTATGTCTGAATAAATTTTTTGTAGAGTGAACTATTTCGGAGATATTCCTTGTTATGTGTGTGAGTTTCGGAAACTTAAAAAAAGTTCTGTGTAAATGGAACATCGTTGTTCAGTTTTATATGTTAAGCTTGCAAAGAGAACGGGATCTCAAAGCTTTAAAAGATTTGACTATCGCACAAAGCCTACTGTATTCTAATATTCCCCTTGTACCTACAATGAAATAAGCAATAAGATAATTTGTACAAATGTTTATCTCAACTAACATGAAGATGATATAGGAATAAGGGTTTGTGAGAATGGTTAGTACAAGAGTAGAGAAAGTCATGTGAGTGCAACTCATCAGATTGTTTGATTAAACATGCTACCATAGAAATAAAACCTCTGAAGTTGAGAAGTGCGATCAAAATCAGGGTTACGGACGGGAGACCCCAGATTGGTCGTCCAATATAGGTAGTCTAGAAAATTGCCGTATCGAAACAGCAAGCCAGATGTGGTGGAAAAAGAAGTTACCACTTCTTTACGGTCGTATCCTTTCGCAACGCTAGCAGAAACTTCTGCCGCAGGATAGTTTCTTCATTTCCTGCTAGATACAATCTTCAGATATCATCTCGTTTGCTTTATATGTTGAAATATGCGGCAAAAATGTTGGCCTTCTTAACAGCATTTCCTGGACATGTAGAGTTTTCACAAATGCACTAGAGGGAATGAAAAATTGCAGAAAATAAATGTTTACCCTTACTACGTACTTACAGGAAATAGATTTTTTAATGTTTCATTTGTATGTCACATTTAACATTGAAGGTTATGTGGGTGGCATTTTGTTAATCATTTTATGTTCTGTTTCTTTCTCTTTTCCCCCCGTGAACAATTACTAAACAGCAATGGTGTTCACTCTCGTATGTCAACTTGCGGAAAAGGACTTAGCACCTTGACGGAAAAGTAATCATTTATGCGTATGCACCCCCGGGAGGATGGATGAGGTGAACGGATCCGAAGGGCGGCAGGAATGTTGCCACCACAGAGTAAAGGACAGGGTCCATACATTTTTATAGTTAAGTAATGATAAAACTACTGAAAATATGGAAATAGTCACGTTGACGAAGCCAAGAGTGCTGAGAGTAATAATTCCAGAGAGTTTCCATATCAGAAGTATTTTGCAGGAGAAAATTATGTTGTGGCGGTGATGACGTCATTGTAATCTTGTTGCCATGGTAATTACATCATTCATTTTTTGTCACTAGTGCCAGAAATAGGATAATTTTGCTTGATTTATGTTGCCGTTTTAACGTTAGGATTGCACAAAAGACATTAAAATACAGTTGTAGTCCATTATACGTGTTATTATGTTTATAAAATGCCTTTTATTGCACTAACACAGACCTTGAGTTGAATAAAACACACTCAAGTTGTGTGCATTCTTTGTTATGCCCCTTGGGAAAAGTAATATATATTTAGTCTAACATAACCTTACATTTCTTACGTAAATATTGTAAATTAGCTTTGTCATGATGGCACCACTGGGACATCTAGTCAAGTAGGAGCATTTATTTAACTTCCACTGTGCATAATGGCTTCACAAGAGTTTGTAATAAAATCAGAAAGCCAGGTATTTACAGAGCAACTCTCATTAAAATGTTTTTTTGTTTTATATTTAAGGAAGAAAATATCCAGTGAGAACAAAGACGCAACGGTAATTCCCTGGTGCATAAACACAAGTTGCAAAACAGAAGGGCAGACCACGCTGCGGTACGGAGGGGGGAGGGGGGGGGGAGAAAGTAGCTTGGTTAGCAAACAGAGAGATTGAAGGGGCATTATCCACCAGAGTTGACTTTAAAACAAAGTTGCCAACAAACAAAAATAGCCCGAGCATTGTAGGGAAGATTGCAATAGGCCACATTCTTTGTAACCTTCTCGCACAGGGCCCTCAAAACATATATTTCCGGTGAAATCTTGACATCGAATTTTTTTGTCGAATCCAGTACATCCCCTACTTACTATACGTAGCAGACAAACTAATAAGCTTTCGTAAGTTCTGGATTTCAGAAAAGGAATTAAAATAAACGATTGTGGGTAGAAAAAGTCGTGTGAACGCAACAGATCACATTTATCCTTCAGAACACAAGGTGGCAGGGATATTTTTATTTTCGATGTTTTTGTGCCCTTAGTTTATTGTATTCCCACAACGAATAAAATAGGCAGAAATGTTTTGAGAAGTTCCTTCTATAGCCATTTTCTGAGTAAAATTTATCCACTTCAATATCCCTTCACAATAACTCATTCCAGTTTTTCAGGCCTCAGATGAATGCAATTTTTCATCACAATCGACGCTGTGTATTCCTTTGCGAGCTGTTACGTCACTGCCTCCTTCATTAATCTTGCAGCCACAAAATAGCTGCATTGTTCCTAGAAAGCTGGGGCCGTTACTTCAAGCGTGATGAATAGATGACTATTCCAAGCTTATTATTTCTCAACTCCTCATATGAAATTCTCCCACAACAGGAAATGCTAAGTGCTAATTCGCCAAATACGTTCTCTCAGAGAGAGGAGCATGTATGTTCATATAAATCTTACTTTTTGACTTAAGCAATTGAGATTTTGCTATGTCCTTATTTTACACATAATTTATGTTACATTTTACGTTTTTCACGATGAGTAGAGAAGGTGTTTCAATACATCCAAAAATACGATACGGAAATTCACCGGTAGTCCATTTCTGAATAAAAAAAAAAAAAAAAAAAAAAAACATTTAGAAAGAAGCAAAGAAAGAAGGAACGAACGAACGAAGGAACGAACGAACGAAGGAACGAACGAACGAAGGAACGAACGAACGAACGAAGGAACGAAGAAACGAACGAAGGAACGAACAAAGGAACGAACAAAGGAACGAACAAAGGAACGAACGAAGGAACGAAAGAACGAACGAAGGAGCGAACGAAGGAGCGAACGAAGGAACGAACGAAGGAACGAGCGAAGGAACGAATGAAGGAGCGAACGAAGGAACGAACGAAGGAACGAACGAAGGACCGAACGAAGGAGCGAACGAAGGAACGAATGAAGGAGCGAACGAAGGAACGAACGAAGGAACGAACGAAGGAACGAACGAAGGACCGAACGAAGGAGCGAACGAAGGAACGAACGAAGGAACGAACGAAGGAGCGAACAAAGAAACGAACGAAGGAACGAACAAAGGAACGAACGAAGGAACGAACGAAGGAACGAACGAACGAAGGAACAAACGAAGGAAGGAACGAACGAACGGTTTACGAGTTATGCAAATGTCGTCCAGAGTAAATACGACTACAGGGGCTGTAGCCAGAAAATTCAAGATATACATTTCATTTGTCATAAAAATATCTTAAACATATGACATTTTAATCAAAACCGTTGGAGCTATTTTCAAGAATATAAAAATTTTCGAACAATTTTCCATGTAAAGAGTAGTTTAGGGTGGGGCTATTTTCTTCAAAATCTTCATGTAGCATCCTTGAAAAAGCCTCTGCTATATGTAATAGAGAAAGTAAAAATGCCTTTTTTTAGCTTCGGGTAAATATCGATATCGAATTTTTCGTGCTTAGTTATGCAGTACTACTATATGTGTGGGAGAGAAAGCAAAAGTGTGGATATTTGCCATTCATGATATTTACAGCAATTAAATAAATCCAGTTTAAGTGCAAGCGATGGCTTCCAACGAACACAAGATGAGCCACTAGTGGAATTCTGGTTGTTGAGTGTAGTTATCGTGTTGGGTGTTTGTGGGATCGTTCCTCGCCGCTGATCAATGATGTGTGGACAATAAAACCAGAAACTAATCGTTGTTATCTGCTATCATACGTTAAATGCTTGGTGCACCACTCACTCCGGATCGGACCTGTGGAAACGAACATAAAGCACAAGTGCTTATGGTTCAAAACCCACAAACAGCGAATTAGGATTATTTTTCAAACTTGATGCGAACGACTCATTCATCATCGAAAGTTCATTAATTTTGTTCTGTCTGTCCTCCCACAGACAGACCGGATGTGCATCGCCAACCTGCAATGATCCCACTAAAAACTTCTCCACAGAGCCTCTCCATGCGTTTTTTATTGTCATCTGGGACTATTAATTACCAATACTGAATTCCGGCTGCGCTATGTTGCCATATTTCATGACATGCGCGCAAAAACTGAAACGTGATTGAAGGTTTGAAAACGGTATATCTGATATCTCGATTGTCTGCAGCATTAGCCATAAAATACCCCCAGGTCGATTAAACCGAACTGTTTCTCGACTTAAATCGCCCTGCAATAGCATCACTTTTAATCCCAATTCATGAATGAACTGCATATTGTGTGATTAAAAATACCCTTAAGCTTACTATGTATAGTAAGTAAGGAAAATATTATATTCGCCCCAAAATTTCAATGTCAAGATACGTGTGTGCATCTGTGGACAGCGTAACTCACAAATCTGATATGTTGCACTCACATGACTTTCTCTACTCTTGTGTGGATAGAATAATAACATCTTGTAGGAAAATATAACTTGGCAGAGAAACGCATGTTAATTGTTTAACCTCCAGTAGCGAAAATATTTTAAAATAATAATAATAATAAAGGCAAGTGCTAAACATATAATAATGATGATGATGATGATGATAATAATAATAATAATAATAATAATAATAATAATAATAATAATAATAATAATAATAATAATAATAATAATAATAATAATAATAATAATAATAATAATAATAATAATAATAATAATAATAATAATAATAATAATAATAATAATAATAATAATAATAATAATAATAATAATAATAATAATAATAATAATAATAATAATAATAATAATAATAATAATAATAATAATAATAATAATAATAATAATAATAATAATAATAATAATAATAATAATAATAATAATAATAATAATAATAATAATAATAATAATAATAATAATAATAATAATAATAATAATAATAATAATAATAAAAATAAATAATAATAATCAATAAAGATGTAACAACAGTTTGAATACAATGTTTGTTAACTGTATAGTATCCAATTATGGTGCTAACGAAAGCGCTGTTTCACCAGATCTAAAAGTTAAATTGCAGGAAATCCATTTGGAAAAGGTTTTCGAAAAACAACAGCAGTTAATGAAAAACAAACAATATTTAAACAGTGCACGCATGTGGTAATTAACGTTGACTTTTGGGTGGTTTGATTGAAAAATAAAAGTCACATTTCCTGTTCATTTTTGTAATTCACTCTCAATATTGTTAGATTTGCACATTGTTAACAAAGTGTCCACAATTTGCAAATATCATTTTTTGCATTTTTGTTTGTTTAAAGAGACAGCTTAGGACAGCCACTAAATCTACAATGTGCAATGAAATTACGTATAAATTTCATCCCACTGTTTCTGTATTCTTAGATAAAATTAGGGGTATACAGCATCGGCCAGAATAACCTGGCTAATAGATGCAGGTGTAAAAAATCTGTTCACTTGTTTCACTTTTGTTGCATTAAGCGCATATAGTTTATTTTCTTACTGATTACAATTTTGGTTTTGTGTGGATTAAGTTCCACCTCTCGTATGAATTTTACTTTCTGATCTATATATATATATAACTATATATATATATATATATATATATATATATATATATATATATATATATATATATATATATATATATATATAACTGCAAATTAACTTTAAATGCATTACTTATTTGCCAAAACAAATAGTTCTAATAGGCTTGTTATGAATTATTTTTACATAGCTCGTAAACCGTAACAGATAGACAAAATCTTACTCTACAAAAAATGAAGATCACGTTAAAACACATAATTTATGCAAATAATGTTCTTTTCAATTTGTTTTATTTGTGGAGTTAATTATTTATTCCGTATTATTGGTTTAAATTTTGCAATGCATTATTTTTGTCAAATGCAAGATCATTCTTCTCTCTCTCTCTCGCTTTCTCTCTCTGTCTCCCTCCCTTGTGATCACAAAAGAAAACGGAGTTTCAGTCGCAATATACCCAACATCACTGAAACGTGCTGCTTTCCCCTGCTCTCATTGTATCTACAAGTGTGCGTGTGTAAACTATTTCAATTAGGATGAAGTAGATAGAATATTAAGCATTTTAAGAGTAGAGTAGAACCCAGCTAACCCGAATTAATTGTGGCGGGTCTGTTCGAATTCGGTAATGTTCGAATTATTCGAAAAAACGAAAAAAATCGTCTCTAGGATTGGGCAGATACGAGGCAAGGCAACTTAACATAGCTATGTGACGAAATGACAACGTTGTGGTTTAAAAAAGTGTGTCCCTGTAACACAAAAGTTTCACTCGTTTACAACACACCCTTTCTTTTTTTCCTTCCTATGATGCTACGATCTAACTAGTCCTGACCAAGTTCAGTAAATAGTCACTTTTATCTGCAAAGATTTCAACTATTTTAAGCCTCTTCGTACATTTTCAGAGGAACAATGGAATCTTTCCGCGTATGTAATGGTGGACTGTAACTAGAAAGAAGTCAAATTCCTCTCGTTTTCTTCAGGAAAGGAAAGAAGGGGGAAAAAGAATTGAAGAGCAAGATAGGGTCCTTTAAAAATCCTCTTCCCAGCTCCGGAAGATAACAGGAAATTGCAACGCATCTTCTTTGGAATAATACTGAACCTGTGAGAATGACATGAACTTCTTCAAATAAAAACGTCACAACTGTGGGGGAAATGAGTTTAGCGAAAGCCTGTGTGTTATTATAGGTCAGAGTTAAAGTACTTCCTACCTTCCCTACTTCTTATTCGTAGTCAGTAGAGCATGAATTGTACTCCACATAAAGATTTCATTCTCGTTCGAGTCCAGGTAAATATTGTTGGTGTAATTTATCAATATGTTGTCGCCAGTCTTAATATTCAGAGTGGTGTAGAATGCTTTAATTTGCAATCACCACTGTATTAAGCTATGCAAAGCATCAGAATCAGGAACCATTCTTGATTGGAAGCTTTGCTTAGACTTCTGAATCTGACTGTGGCTTTCTCGTGGTTTGTCTCAGCTGCCAAGGTAAATATTAGATTGGACATTTAATATCACAACCAATAGTTCCATCTTAACCGTAAAACAACGGTATAAATGAAAACTAAGGTGTAATAGTGTATGCTGTTCCATCTATCGACAGACAATGAAAGCAGATAGACTGGATAGCACCCTAATGTCTCAGAGGTGGAGCTACAGTTGCCCTGCACTGCTGTCTCTGCGGACTAATGACCAACCACGATGGCATGGACAGGACCCTCTGGATTAACGGACTGCCATCTAAGTTGTACAAAAATGGCGCGGCTGTTGGTCGTGATTTCTGAGATGTTTCCACACGCTAGCCTTCGTATTGTTTTCTATGCCTTTGAGTTATTGTTTGTTATAATAATTCCTGTGTAAGTTTGTCTTCATATTAGCAAAGCGAGTGTTTAAAAACTTTTATTTATGCAGTATAGGGAACGGGAATAAATCTAATAACGTGTTGACTGTGCCGTGTGCTATCCACGTGTGTTTGTGTTTCATCTAAGGCTATGGCTACACTAGCCGTATAGTGTGGTTAATTTATCTGTTTGCAAGTACAATTTGTGTCACGATTACAGTGGTGAAAGATTGTTGAAGAAAAACTGTTCAAGTAGTGTATGTTATTGTAGTCATACCTCAACCTAACCTCAAACATGACAATGCACCATAACTGTTGCATTCCTGGATGCAAATTAAAAATGAGAAACTCTCAGTTAAAACAAAAGGTAAATTGCAACGTAAAGCTTGTAAATTCAGTATTTAATTACTATAAATTGCAGCGTTATGTGTGTTAGTTGCCGGTGTGTATATATAATATGGTGAATAGTGAAAAACAATAATTTCGAGACGCCGCTCGCCTACAGTTTTGCCTATGTAAGTAGTATGCTGCTTGTATTTATACATTATCTTTTGTCTTTGTAATTTAAATGTGTAGCTGTAGTTTAGAATAAATGTGTTATATTGCTGCATGTAAAACTGTAGACTATAGCAAAGTTGTTTTACAATCCTAATTTAAGGTTACGTATTTCATATATTTCATTTATAGTGTTGTTTTAGGGTTATTATTTTTAATATTTCATCTCCTTTTGTAGAATGAAGTGTCATGAATGCTCAGTTTTATTGTTGTTTTATTGTTGCAAACTGAGTAATCATAAGTTTTCAGTAAAAGCAAAATTCCACCCTAAAGCTTTTGAATTCAGTAGGTAGCTAATTATTCTAAATAGCAGCATTTGTATATCAGCCATCCGGTATATGTTTTGTATAGGTATATAATATTATGTACATGGTGCAAGTGTGAAAAACAGTGTAAACAATGATTAATATTTCTGAGTCAACTCAATGTCAACATTTCTGTTTTATTTAAGTAACATGCTGCTTTCAGTTTTGTCTATCTTCTTTGTAATTTGAGTGTTTAATGCAGTTACATGATGGCATGTAAAACTGTAGATCGCATGAATATTATTTAAGGTTATATATTTCATTGCTCATGGGTCATTATTTTTTGTTTTCTTGAGGTTATATTTAAGACCGTGTTTTTGTGTTTAACACAGCCCATATTCACAAAATAGGCGTATTATTACACAACATTTTTATTTTACTGCGTTGAAATCGTAGCCTGTAGACGAGTTGTGTATAAGTAGTTCCCACCACATAGGCCGCCATCTTGAATCCCAGTGTCGGGTCCGGTATCTAGAAGGTCCTGGTATGGACATGGTTTTGACCTTGAAGGCCAACTGTTCACCATATACGGAGCCACAAGGTATCTCATAGCAGATCCGTCGTAATATGATCAAGTAGTACAAGCGAGTAAAATAAATAGACGAAAGACTTCATCAAAAATACCTGTTTGGAGGCTCGTCTAGCTCTTACAGTGTAGGGAGATTTTTTTTAATATCTTCGTGCCAGATTTATGGAAAAGTTGAAGTTAAATACTAAGCTTGGTGTTCGTTTTTTACTTACACACGCACACACCTTTTTCTAAAAATGCTATTTTTTGATTCGGGAACCTCAAAGGATATATTTGCGGTGAAATCTCGACATCGAATTTTTGGGTAGAATACAATACTTCCTATACTTTACGTAATAGGGAAAGTAAAAATGAATTCTTGGCTTAATACTAAACTAGATCTTATAGTTCAGCGTGTTCCAAGAATACGATACGAAGATTTTTAAGAAAATATGTCTATCCCAATGTTTACATAATTTTTTATTTTCTCATAAATGACTTTCCAATTTTGACTAAAATACCACATGTGTAACATAGTGACATAAAAATCTATAAATGGAGTTTTATTAAAAAAACTTATTAAATTTTCTTCGTTTACAAGAAATCTGTATGACTGGTAAATCATTAGAGGTAGGAAAATTTTACGTACAAAAATATATATATTTTTAGACAATTTATTTCGAATATTGCTGGTCTTATCGTTGATTTCTGAAATGTTCTTTGTTATGGATTTCAACTCCTCGATATTTCATCAAATTTTAAGTATTGTTGCCATTCAGGTGTTTCTTTGGTAGACCTGTGCGACCTGTCTTAAAATATTTGACTGTTGCTTAAGTCTTCTCTATTTTCTATACTTATTTCTCTTTGCCGAAATAATGTTTAGTGGAACCATTTCCGCAATCCACATGAAGCAAATAGACAAAGTTTTGCAACCATTAACCTGGAAATCCATAGCCGACCATGTTAGCCTAAAAGTTACAGAGAGACTGTCAGCTATTTGCTATGATAAAGCTGAACTTTGCGACTGCTTGGATACAAAACGCCCACTGTCAACTCCACTTGCGCTGGACAAACCTGTTGATTAGCCTACCCGCATGACAGACTTGCTGAACAAGTTATCGCTACTGCAAGGCGAACTTCTCCGGGAATTCTATGCGCAGCTCCGTAATCTGACATCTGCGACAAGTGACTATAGAACTGGCTGGCAAAGGCTTCACATAGCTGCGAAAGCTTAACTCTTACAAAGGAAAGACCACCTATAAAATCGATGTGCTTTTGGTGTTGCTGAAATTTACTATTAAATAATTAACATGCTTAAATATGCGTGTGCTTCATCTGGAGATGCAACGGGGGTAAAAGAAACCTAATAAGCAATAGCATGGTCTTGAAATTCCATCATTCTCCATGAGAAACAATTGAATAGCGGCAGCGCTTTAAAAATATGTGCTGCATTCGTATTACTTTTTCTACTCACTCTTATACAAACTACCCTAACAAAAAATCAGTTCATATACGTCCTTGCAGATATAACAAGAATAGAGTTGGCTAAGCAAAAAGCCATGTTATGGGTTTGAAATATTTTATTCTTTCCATGGTAAGGAGGAAAAAGAAATAATCCAGATATTTTATTTTAAAATGTAATTTTCCCTGTTAAGGGTAGTTTAGGGAGGACGAATTTTCTTTAAAATCTTCCTGTCGTGTTCTTGAAAGACATTTAACTTAAATAGCAACTTTGGTTTTTAACCGACTTTTCGTTTTTGAGTTATGCTGTCCACAGACTGACAGACACAGAGACAAATATACAAGCGCGCGCGGACCTTCTTCTAGAAATGCCTTTCTGTGATTCAGGGGGCCTCAAAACATATATTTCCGGTGAAACATCGACTTGGAATGTTTGGATGGAATATAATTCCTTTACTTACCAGTAGAGAAACTAAAAATAACTTTCAAGAGTGAAAGAATTATCCGAATCAATGGGGTGGTTACTGTGGTCACTAACTTCGTCTCTTACAACATCAGTGAAGAGTTTTGCCGATCTCTCTGTGCGCATAAACATTAGAGAAACCCTGGGGAGCGTCTAAGTTAACAAGCAGCTGAAGAAGCAGTAGTACATATAATTATCCCAAGCGGATCGTTAAGGCTGCCCATTTGCTTTATACGCACGTTCTCAACACCATTATAAGAAAGGTAAGCAGCCCATTAAGATCTTCAAGTGCCTTTTCAACAGCTTTAGGGAGAGCTCTGCCTGGCTCGCGTGAGCAGTAACCCTTTAAAAAAATCCCTGAGATTATCTCATTTGTTCTCTCAGAACTACAAGCTTCCCGTCTACATGACTTAATGAATTACCTCATTACCTTTATTTCGACTTTAGCACAACCTCTATAAACTAAACAGATAGTTGTATGAAACAGTCGAATTCAGGTAACCCCACGTTCTGAAGCAGTCAGTCGGCTAGTCAGCTCGAGTGTTATCTAATGGGTGCGGAGGGAGCGCAAGGGTCTGCTTTTAAATAATTCTTCATTTTCAGAAGCCACCCTGAATAAAAAAATCATATGACTTTCTCAGCTCTTGTACTAACCATTCTTACAAACTCTTATTCCTACATCTTCTTCGTGTTAGTTGAGATAAACATTTGTACAACTTATCTTATTACTTATTTCCTTGTAGGTACAAGGGGAATGTTAGAATACAATAGCCTTTGTGCGATAGTCAAATATTTTAAAGCTTTGAGATTCCGTTCTCTTTGCACACTTAACATATAAAAAAAATTAACAACGATGTTCCATTTCACAAAAGTTTTCCAAAACTCACACACCCTACAAGAAAATCTATTTAGACATAAATTGTGTTTTTAGCAAGATCTATATTTTTGTATGGTATGATTTCGTCTATCTCTAACGGCTTACCAGTTATGCAAAAGTCGTCCAGAGTAAATACGACTACAGGGGCTATAGCCAGAAAGTTCAAGATATACATTTCATTTTTTCATGAAAATATCTCAAACATATGACATTTTAATTACAATATTAGAGCTATTTTCAAGAAAATCAAAATTTTCTTAAAATTTTCCATGTAAAGGGTAGTTTAGGGTAGGGCTATTTTCTTCAAAATCTTCATGTCGCATCCTTCAAATATATTAAACTTAAATACCAACTTTGGTTTTTAACCGACTTTTCGTTTTTGAGTTATGCTGTTCACAACCAGACACATACGGGCCGTTTTCAAAACTGCGTTTTTTAGATTCAGGGGGCATCAAAACATATATTTCAGGTGAAATCTTGGCATGGAATTTTTGTGTTAAATGCATTACTTCCGCTACTTACTATGGAGAAGTGGAGAAGGTAAAAATCGCATGAAGTTAAATTACTTAAATTAGGTTCACAAAATTGGAGCCCATTCTAATTGGCACTGTTTCATGTTCCATTATTTTTCGTAGTTAGGAGAGAGTGAACGGAATTTAAGCTACCCAGTTACAGAGAGAAACTTACCAATTACAAATGGTAATGTAGACCTACAGGGTGAGAGGAAAGTCGTGAAGATGTGAAGCAATACTCGGAGCGCCTTTTTCAGGCGCGAGGCATGTCGACAACGTTGCGTTGAGGTTCGTCAGGAGATTGACCTGATTTCCGCATGTAAACAGGTCGAGCACTTTCCCTTTCTCTAATGTTTTGGCAGGTAACGGTTGTGATTGGCCTACGTTCGTACAGTAAACATAGAAGGTGGTGCATGGTAGCAGTAGCGTTGTTTATGTACTGAACCAGTGAAAGTGACACACACGCAATCGCTAATGTCGGCAGCTTGCTTTCGGCAAAACGATCTCCGTAGGAAATGGTCAGAGACAAAAAAGTACGAGAGAAAATATCTTCCAAATACGGAGATCTATCAGTGGTTTAAATTAATGTAATGACTTCCCTTCCATCCTGTAATATCTCACAGAAAAGTTACTGCTGGTGATTTTAAACACACAGGCCGTATGTGGGCAAGGTTTAAGAGGAGAAATCAGGATTGAAAAATTAAATTCCATAGCCGGGATTTGAACCACGGATCTCCCGCTGCTCTATGTAGGTTTAAAATATTTCATAGCGTCAGCTTTAAGCACGCTAATCCACAATTTTACAGGTATAAAGGTATTTAAACGCACTTAATTACGGGCTCCTCACGCGCCTATATAAACACCTTATCTGGAGTTTCCACGACTGCGAGCGAGGGCCTTTTGCTGTTTATACACACATTTCCCTGCAGGTGCTGCAGCTTTGATACCTCCCGCCATGTATCTTGCACACTTGCATCTTCCAGGGAGATGCCACACACACACACATGATACTTAAATGTTCATTCGGCTGTTGCTTACGGGCTTGTGCAAAATACCAACTGGGAGCAGACGTTATGCATTTGTCGCTAGAGGCGTTAAAAGATACGAACACCAGTGAAAACAAACTGTCTTTCTTTAGAGGGCTTTGTTCCTTTATCTGAGACTTTCCAATAGTCGTACCCCAAAGCTGAAAACGACCGACATATCCTAACCTTCCACCTTCTTTTCTGATAAACAGCCATTTCATTGCAAAGGACCGACGCACATTTAGAAGGGTCACCTAAAATTCAAATTAGTTCTGTGTTCCAACGGATTACAGTTAACTAGTATTTTGGTTAGCAACATCGGCACACTTCCATGAAGGTTTTTACTTGGTCAAACCATTTTACAATAAGCATAACACAAGTAGCTTCAAGAAATTACTGCATGGATGTTGGTATGTATGAAAGTTACTACTAGATATTTCTCGAAACGAAGCTTTTACATCGTATCTAACGAAACTCTCTGGTCGTAATAGCGCCACACAATGACTATTGTTTTGGTCGGCTACAGTCTGTCAAAAGGACTGGTTTCGTAACAGGTGTGATTAAACATTGTAAGCACTCTCGTGATAAGAGGTGGATAAAAAGTTATTTCGGAACTACTGTGCAGCTGGCTCAAAATCTACGATCGTAAACCCATGACCAAATTCTGCTCTGCTACTGCTAGCCGCTAACGACTTCGAAAATAATTCCGGAAAACAATAGGCAAGCGTGATTACATTCGAGGGATCCCAGTTCGATTCGCTGCTAGGGCTAGATCTGCAAATATGCATTCTAGTTCTCTCATCAAGTTCTGTTGCTTGCAGCATGATTAATTCCGTCGATATCACTACAGGACTCTCATCTGCTTCAGTAAGTATAACCACACCGTACTGTTACTCATTCTGTTTTTAGTTTCTCTACTGGTAAGTAGAGGAAGTATTTTATTTCATCCAAAAATTCGATGTCGAGATTTCACCGGAAATATGTTTTGAGACCCCTGAATCAAAAAAAAAAAAAGCATTTTTAGAAAAAGAACCGTGTGTGTGTGTGTCAGGCTGTGGACAGCGTAACTCAAAAACGAAAAGTCGGTTAAAAACCAAAGTTGGTATTTAAGTTTACTGTCTTTCAAGGATACGACACGAAGATTTTGAAGAAAATAGTTCCACCCTAAACTACCCTTTATATGGAACATTTTTCGAAAAATTTTATTTTATTGAAAATGGCTCCAACGATTTTGATTAAAATGTCATATGTTTGAGATATTTTTATAACAAATGAAATTTATATTTTGAATTTTGTGGCTATAGCCTACGTAGTCCTGTTTACTCTGGGTGTCTTTTGAATAATTCCTAAACCGTAAGAGATGGACAAAATCTTAATACACAAAAAATGTAGATCTTGCTAAAACACAATTTATATCTGAATAATTTTTTTTTACAGTGAACCATTTGGGAGATATTCCTCGTTATTTGTATAAGTTTTGGAGAACATACTTTTGCCAAATGGAACATCGCTATTCATTTTTTATAACCGTGCAAAGAGAACGTAGTCTTAAAGCTTTAAAAGATTTGACTATCGCACAAAGGCTACTTCGTTCGAAAACTAGAATGTTTAAATAAGCGTATGGGTCTCCCAGGTCCTTTGTTGGAGGGTTAAAAAGCTAACCGAGTTACGAGAGATGTGGCAGAGGGAGATCCTTTTTCTCCTTTAAATTCCAAGTTCCCTGTAGAGACATTCCGAAGATTTCTGGTTTACCTGAAGTTTCGATTGGTTTTGAAGTCAAAGAACGTTTGTGATGGTGGTGGTGTAGTAATACCCTTGTTTGCCTGCCCGATTGCTTGATCTTGTGTTGTTTGGTGGATTCTGCTTGACTGGAGTTGTTTAAACTTGAGCAGTGTTTGATCGGCTCTGTAAGCAAGCGAACTGTTTGCCAGGTTAAAGGTGACTGAGTGACTGGTGTTGGGCAAGGACACTAGACTTCCTTAGACGTCCTCGCTTCTCTGTTTACAAGCAACACCAGCAGACCCTGCATACAGCAGAGGGCTGTGTTGCATTCACACCACATAACTTTCACACAGCTTTCTCTACTCACTTTTTTACTTTCTGTACCGGTAAGTAGAAGGCAGTATTGTATTCCACCCAAATATTCGATGTCGAGATTTGACCGGAGATATGTTTTGAGGCCCCCTGAATCCAAAAATAGCATTTTTATAAAAAGGTGTGTGTGTGTGTGTATATGTGTCTGTCAGTCTGTGGACATCATAACTCAAAAACGAAAAGTCGGTTAAAAACCAAAGTTGGTATTTAAGTTTAACGTCTTTCGAGGATACGACACGAAGATTTCGAAGAAAATAGCCCCACCTTAAACTACCCTTTACATGGAAAATTTTTCGAAAATTTTAATTTTCTTGAAAATGGCTCTAACGATTTTGATTAAAATGTCATATGTTTGAGATATTTTGATGACAAATGAAATGTATATCTTCAATTTTCTGGCTAAAGCCCCTGTAGTCGTATTTACTCTGGACGACTTTTACATAACTGGTAAACCGTTAGAGATAGACCAAATCATACTATACAAAAAATGTATATCTTGCTTAAATACACAATTTATGCCCCAATAAATTTTCTTGTAGGGTCAACCATTTCGGAGATATTCCTTGTTATATGTGTGAGTTTCGGAAAACTTAGAACTTTCGTGAAAAGGATCATCGTTGTTCATTTTTTTATATGTTAAGTGGGCAAAGGCAACAGAATCCCAAAGCTTTAAAACATTTGACTATCGCACAAAGCCTACTGTATACTAATATTCCCCTTGTACCTACAAGGAAATAAGCAATAAGATAATTTCTGCAAATGTTTATCTCAACTAACACAAAGAAGATGTAGGTACAAGCGTAGAGAAAGTCATGTAAGTGCAACACATCAGATTTTTTCTGTGGTGTTTACGATTGTTCAACACTGCTTTTGCATGGTGTTTTTAAATGGGTTGCAACACTTTTTCTTATTAGATTCCCGTGTTACAGAAACCAATAACACATCAGATTTAATTTTTTGTTGAAATAGGTGTTGAAAGGAAGTGGTAGATGTAGTTTTTCATCCCAGTATAGAATCGGACGAGGATGACATCCACCCCAAATGCTTTTTTAAACATTAACGAGGTCGTGCGCTGTCATTAATTCATTCTTTTAATGCTTTTCACCATTTAAAATATTTATATTATGGCCACTAACACAACACTTGTTCATAATCCACTATATCAGTTGATATGTAAATTTAGAAGTCTTATCAATGTTGAATGCTGTTTGATCCAGCACAACAAAGCAACATTCGCCGTTAGAACGTCCACATAACCTAACTCTCATCTATTTACAGTGAACTCTCGATGCACCTCTACCCTTTTTTTATTACCCCTTGGCTGTCGCTATTGAAGAATACAGACGTATCAAATTACCTTATCACCAAGTCCAATACACCGAGAGAAATATCATATTGCCTAATAACCGCGTCCGATATATCGACAGAAATATCATATTGCCTTTTAACCGTGTTCGATATATCGACAGAGGTATCATGTACTCCGTTTCATTAGTCGAGAAGATAGGAGTATTCAGCATTCTTTCTTTCTTTCTTTTTTTCGTTGCAAGCAAAAATTCGTTGGATCAGATTTTTATATTCTAGTTTTCCATAAGCAAGAAAAACTAAATGTCTATTGTTCAGCGAATTTTACCACATTCTCCAGGAATTGAATTGTTTAATTCTCATTTTCACAACATAAACTCATTAGACTTTCTGGTTTTTCGTTTTAAAATATATCAGGTGTCGAGTGTAGAGTTCACGTGACTTTCTTTAGTCGCTCTTCTAAAAGTATATAGTAAATGTGGCACAAATGGACAGGCTAAGATGTACTAATTATTGCACAAATAAAAATTGTTTCTAAACAGAAGCACTAAACAATCATTTTAAAGGATCTGATGTGTTGCACTCACATGACTTTCTCTACTCTTGTACTAACTATTCTTACAAACTCCTATTCCTATATCTTCTTCGTCTTACTCGAGATAAGCATTTACAAAAATTATCTTATTGCTTATTTCCTTGTAGGTACAAGGGGAACATGCGAATACAGTAGGCTTTGAGCGATAGTCAAATCTTTTAAAGCTCTGATATTCCGTTCTCTTTGCACGGTTAACATATAAAAATGAACAACAATGCTCCATTTCACGAAAGTTTTAAGTTTTCCGAAACTCACACAAATAACAAGGAATTGTTCACTCTAAAAAAATTTATTTGGGCACAAATTGTGTGTTTTAGCCAGATCTACATTTTTTTTACAGTAAGAGTTTGTCTATTTCTTAGGGTTTACGAGTTATTCAAAAGACATCCAGAATAAATACGACTACAGGGGCTATAGGTGGAAAATTCAGGATATACACTTCATTTTCCATAAAAATATCTCAAACATATGGCATTTTAATCAAAATCGTTACAGCCATTTTCAAGAAAATCAAAATTTTCGAAAAATTTTCCATGTAAATAGTAGTTTAGGGTGAAGCTATTTTCTTCAAAATCTTCGTGTCGCATCCTTGAAAGATATTAAACTTAAATACCATCTTTGGTTTTCTACCGACTTTTTGTTCTTGAGCTATGCAGTTCACACAGACACAAACACAAACACACACACCGACACACACACACACGGATACGCGCGCGGTGACTTTTCTTTTTGTGTCAGGGTGCTCAAAACATATTTCCGGTGAAATCTCGACGTCGAAATTTTGGGTCCGATACAATACGTGCTATATCGGAACATTTGTGTATGCAGATATTTATTGACAACAGAGAAGTGGTATACCTCATAAAGACGATACCGAATTGTCGTTGTTTTGTTTTTCGTTCCATTTAGGTTACATCTGGCTTGCATACAAGATATTGTCACAACGTGGTCTGGGGCACAAAACCTTATGTCTTACGAGCGCAATGAAATAAAATGAAAGAGATAAAGCATCATAAAAGCGTGCAGTATTTTAGTTTATAGCTCCATGAATTGGAAATATCTAAGTCGATCGTATCCATAATGTCATTCGAAATAGCCCAGCCATTTCTGGACAATAAAAGAAGTAGTAACAGTCCCCTGTTTTGCACTCAAAAATATTTCGCTTTCAAACTCTTAACTGGATTAATTTTCATAGAACCATAGTTGAACCTGCGCTATGCGTAACACATTTCTAAGTAATTCATATTTATACCTAAATTCTTTTAGGTCCCGGCAGAATGTAATTTAGAAATGTAATATTATAATGTCATTTATATGTAATTCGCTGTTATGTGTATTAAATTTCAGTGAAATACAGCTGAGTTTTAGATAATTATAATGAACATACTGAATGCGCTATTTTAAAAGATACTCAAGGTGTATTTTCCTTATCTCTGATGACAAAGACGTGGTCGGCTTTCGGCCGCGGAAACAAAAGACAAAGACGTTTGTTGGCACAGCCGTTGGCAAACAAGAAGTAAAGATAAAGCCAAATTAACTGATTATTTTAAGCAGCACCAAGTTCAATGCAATGTTTTAACAGTTTGTTACTTCTAAGATGCGTAGAGTAACTTATTTCTGACGTAGCTTCGGTAATAATTATGGGACATCATACACGGTTTCGAAATAATTAATCACTTAAAAGACGTAAAGGAATAATACGAGCTTCTCTTTCAGAAGTGAA
This sequence comes from Tenodera sinensis, assembly GCA_030765045.1. NCBI lineage: Eukaryota > Metazoa > Arthropoda > Insecta > Mantodea > Mantidae > Tenodera > Tenodera sinensis. Next base: position 21,522,797 of record CM060967.1, on the reverse strand, counting down.
GTAGCTCGACAACGTTGCGTTGAGGTTGGTCAGGGAAATGAACCGGTTTCTGGATATAAACAGATCAGTCGTTTGCAGGGTGGTGTAGTGCTTTGGAAGCTAACGCTTCTGATTGGCTTTCAGTTCCACAGTAAACATGGAAAGACATGGCAGGGTATGTATGTGTTTATGTTCTCAAGACGCAGCGCTACGGTGTTTGTTTATGTACTGACCTAGTAAAAATGATAGCCACATAACCTACAGGCACGAAGATTTTGAAGAAAATTTCTTCATCCTAAACCACCCTTTACATGGAACATTTTGATTTTCCTGAAAATTGCTCTAACGATTTTGATTAAAATGTCATATGTTTGAGATATTTTTATGACAAATAAAATGTATACCTTAAATTTTTAGCTATAGCCCATTAAGTCCTATGTACTCTGGAAGACTTTTGCTCATCACCATTTAAAAGGGCGTTACGTCATGATTTAAATGCCCATGGAGTATGTATGTTGTCATATACTTAAAACTTTAAAGTCATTTTTCTCTGCTATCTATTTTTTTCACATTTTTCAGTCTTCAAAATGCATCTTCTCATACAGTTCTTAATTGATTTCTTTTAAATTTTGCACACATGTTTTTAAATAGTTGCTTCATAAAACTTGGCATTTTAAATGCTCTAGATTGAGTAGTTTAATTGTTATTGAATTTTTATTTTGAAAATTATTAATAATTTGAAAAAAAAATGGACATTGAGGTATTCAATATTTTTTTTCCTCCAAAACTGTTTGACATAGCCAAATAAAAATACCAGGTTTTGTAGACATAATCTAGGGAAACATATAGCTAGAGTTTAGTTTACTTAGAACAAATAATATTTTATAAGAAGCGTTTGCTATACTACCCTAAAATTGTAGCTAAAAAACAAATATTTTTTTTGCAAAAACTATCTAACATAGAAAAGTGAAATTTGGTGAACCTTCTAGTTATGCTTTGGCACACATACATACAAAATTTCACATCATTGTGACAAAAATTGTAGATTTTTGTCATTTTCACAGATGCCTCCCCTTAAAACATTTGACTATCGCTCGAAGCCTATTGTATTTCCATATTTCTCTTTCACTGACAAGAAAATAAACAGTAAGATAATTTTTGCAGATGTTTATCTCAACTAACACGAAGAAGATATAGGAATAAGAGTTTGTAAGAATGGTTAGTACAAGCGTAGAGTTAACGTGATGCAAGATGAAGCTGATTTCGCGCCTGTAAGCTGACTCAGAAAGCGAGGAACCAACCCCATGTTGGCTCCGTCTAGCCACGGAAGCAGCACATAATGGAGTCATTACTAGCGAAGAACAAGAAGAATGCAATATGGGGAAGAATGGGGATGGGGAGGCGGCGCGTGTGACCCAGGAGAACTTCTGGTCAGTAGCCAAGTGACGCGTGGAACACTAGGTATGTTTTTGTCTGCTTTCCTTCCTTCCTTGTTAGAATTATTCGAACTTCGCTGTTCCGGAACAATGCAAACACAGCAGTAAATCATTGATTTCTTGAGTTCTACAGACTTCTGCTGTTTCTGTAGACTTGCTAAACAAATATTTGTGTATTGTTAGCCATACAAGACTGACTGCCCGTTCTGTAATATTTCTGTGTATACTCCTACGGCTGCCAGGAGCATGGAAATAACAGCCAAGCTGCAGAAATACACCCACATTAATATTATAGTTTCTCTTACGAATATTTACGTGCTCTGCTTGTCACCTAAATTAAGTGCATTCAAGCAAAACATAATTATCTCTAATATGTCTTAAAAACCTGTAATCGTCACTCTCACAAACTAATATATTTTTTTTTTCATTTTACCATTCATAAAACCTCTGATATTCTTTTTTGTAAAAGTCCTTTATTTCTTCTGCAATTAATAAAATGCCAAGTGGAATATAATCTATATTTTCAATAGTTTTATCATTACCTTCCATTTTCTTTTATATGTGTTGAAACAAATGAAACCTCTCCTTAGCAACCATATTGCGTCATACATATGACGTAAGACAATAGAAGACAATAGAAAAGTAACCGGACTGGATTTTGTCAATGTTACTTGTGATAGTTAACAGCAACTATATTTCATAGACGGTTGTGGGTAGAGAAAGTCATATGAACTTCCTAAACTAATTCCGCGAGTCTCGTTAAAACAAATTGAATGAATTCTTCTGTTTATTTCTAAGCCTGCAAAGTTAATGTACTTTAATAGAATGGCTGATCAAAATTAATCTTCGCAAAATGTAATTAAATTCGATTTAATCAAATCTATTTATAAAATGTACTGCTTTTTTGCGAAATAAACGATTTTTAATGTAATAGATGCAGGTTTCAAACGATAGGTCCGCCATAAATGTCATATATTGAAAATAATGCGAAGTGAAAATTCCCATACAAAATTAAAAATAGATTTTTTAGATTTTTCGGCTGTTTCTTTGAGGTTTCCCTAATCTTCTTCTTTTTTTTTTTTTTTTTTTTTTTTTTTTACTTTCTCTGCTACGTATAGCAAGTAGAGGAAGTATTCTATTTCACCCAAAAATTCTATATCGAGGCTCTCGTGTCTTTGGTATGAACTGAAAGTCTATAACCCTTTCCTAACCTTCCAGATCCATAACTCAAACTACCAATAACAAAACTTGGGGGTTTAACTTCTCCGAAAGTGCAGTATCATATCATAACTGGGGTGTACAGCAAGTTAAGGTCAGTTCACCTTCAACAGCGCCGGCTAGTGAGTCACACACCATAAACAGACAACATGCGGGTGTACCAACTTTAACGTCTTATAAAACAACCCTTAAATGCTCACAGCATCTCAACCAATCGCGCACGAACAAATTCACGACTGGAAGCGAGAGATGCCACATATAAAAAGTAAAGTCTAAAGCCTGGTTGCACAAATATCGGAGATCAGGTCTAATCTAAGTTCAGAACATGAACTAAGATCAGAGTAGATTCCCATTGTATAAATATATTCTAAGATCACCGTTTATTTCATCTAGATATTGCTAACGATGGACATAACTTATTTGTTCTCGCTCGTTTTCCCACATGAAGCTTCTTTGCGCCTTTTGCCACTTTTTTATAAGTTAGTCCTTTCGTGGAGTGCAATTAAAGCATTGCTTGAAGAAATAGTACCCTAAAGTTGTCCTAAAAACGACTTTCTAATTTTTCTTTTCCACTTGAAGTAGTCGCAATGGCCCCTCCCGCAGCCCACACAAGCACCTAGCCCTTCTCCCCACCAAAAAGTAAGTTAAATGTCCTGTGAAAAATAAACCCTTTCTTTTACGTTCAATAAAACGGATGCGGCTGCAAATTCAGCTGCAAATGGTGTCCCACTTCCAAAGGAAAGCTACAAACTAATTAACGTGTGCCCTATGTCTGTACAACAAACAGAGGGGGTTTGTTTAATCTCAGTGGTAGGAATCTTCTTCTACTTAAGACAAGAAGAAAATTAAAAGCTTTGTATCTCGAGAACACAACCAACAACCGTTTAATGAAATTTAAAAGAAATTTACGACACACTCAGAAGAATTTCCCTAAGGAATATACAAAGACTTTTACAGCGTTAAAGAATCGCGCTCAGGGCCACAGCAAATGACATCCTTAACACGTGTTAGTAAGAGAGAAGCTAAAATAGTCACCCTCAGCTTTTTACTTTCTCTAGTACGTGAAGTAAATAGATGAAGTATTGTATTCCACCCTAAAGTTCGATGTGAATTCATCGAAAATATATTTTTGGGCCCCCTGAATCCCAAAAACATTTTAAGAAAAAGGTCAGTGTGTGTGTGTGTGTGTGTGCGCGCGCGCGTGTGTGTGTGTGTGTGTGTGTGTGTGTGTGTGTGTGTGTGTGTGTGTGTGTGTCAGTCTGTGGACATCATAACTCAAAAACGAAAAGTCGGTTAAAAGCCAAATTTGGTATTTAAGTTTAATGTCTTTCAAGGATGCAACACGAAGATTTTGAAGAAAATAGCCTGACCCTAAACTACCCTTTACATGGAAAATGTTTCGAAAATTTTGATTTTCTTGAAAATGGCTCTAACGATTTTGATTAAAATGTCATATGTTTGAGATATTTTTATGACAGTTGAAATGTATATCTTGAATTTTCTGGCTATAGCCTCCTTAGTCGTATTTACTCTGGACGACTTTTGCATAACTAGTAAACCGTTAGAGATAGACCAAATCATACTATACAAAAGATGTAGATCTTGCTAAAATACACAATTTATATCTCAATAAATTTTCTTGTAGGGTGAACCATTTCGGAGATATTCCTTGTTATGTGTGTGAGTTTCGGAAAACCTAGAACTTCAGCGAAATGCAGCAACGTTAATTTTTTTATATGTTAATCGTGCAAAGAGAACGGAATCTCAAAGGTCAAAAAGATTTGACTGTCGCACAAAGCCTTCTGTATTCTAATATTCCCCTTGTACCTGCAAGGACATAAGCAGTAAGATAATTTGTACGAATGTTTATCTTAACTAACATGGAGATATAGGAATAAGAGTTTCTTAGAATGGTTAGTAAAAGAGTAGAGAAAGTCATGTGAGTGCAACACATCAGATTTTTTAACAATGCGACTCGAAGATTTTGAAGAAAATTCCTCCACCATAAAGTATCTTCACATGGAAAATGTTTCGAAAATGTTTATTCTCTCGAAAATGGCTCTGACGATTTTGATCTAGAAGTAAATTAATAAATATTAAATGTAGAGCTGGTAAAACTGCTCAAAGGATTTAATAATTATTTTGTTTTTAAAAGGTAAGATTATACGAAGGGGTGTCAAAAAATAGCCGGGATTACTTTTTTGCATTTTAGTACGCCAGCGTTTGAGATTAGCGTTGGCAGTACCGCAGAGGTGTGAACTTGAGTGACGTCATTCGCCTGGCGGTACGCAGTTGCAGGGAAAGTGTACGGGCGTGTATACTGTGCCCAACATGGATCTCAAATTGCAGCAACGTGCTTCAATTAGATTTTGCGTTCTTCTTGACAAAACTCCATGAGAAACATTGGAAATGTTGCAGTAAGACACAAGTTTTTGAGTGGCATAAACAATTTTCATACTGATGGAGACCTAAACTATGAAATTTAGGGTTTGCTCAACAGACTATCAAAAATTGGCTCTGATTATTTGACAGAACGCTAGAATCGTTGTGTTATGTCCAAGGGAGATTACTTTGAAGGCCAGCAAAAAAGTGAGCAATATTTTCAGGTAAAAAAAAAACGAATTCCTGGCAATTCAGCGTCCTTATACAACAAAATTCAAAAAGACACACAACTTAATTTGCTATCAATAATTATGTTTCATATTCAGATGTCATGGAGGAATTCTCTATAGGAATTAAAAAAAAAAAAGTCGGTATATCACTTTTCCAAAATACCATACAACACAAAATGAAATTCTGCAAGATCAGAATTATTTGAAATTAGAATATAATGAATCCAAATTAATTATATTAAAAAGCAGCATGATTACACGAAAAAAGCTGAAGCTTAAAATAACAATTCAATTTAATTCAAAGCTCATTTATTTTTCGCGAATGTCACCATTAATATTCGTTGGACATGAATTCAGGGATTATCGCAGCAATATATTACATACTAGTGTAATACATCGGCTTAACTCTGACACACGCATTATAGTAACAGATGCTGTGAGATTGCTCTTTCATATACCTAGGATCGCGTCCATAATCCAAGATATCTCTGCATATCCGTAACATATTATTTTATGCATATATAATGTCAGATATCGTTTGCCTTAAACTGCAATATAAAGCACAAGAATTGCGTATTCTCTGCAATTACGTCTCCAATAACGACCGTCAGTTTTTTGTGGTATGCCGTGCTCGGTAGGTAAATACCGGTTGTTTCCTCATCTGTCGCGATTTCCCCTCTTATTTCTCATCTTTCAGACGTGGTCATATTTTCTTAAAGGTGCAAAGGAAATGGGAGAAAACAGACGCTTTAAGCGAGTCAAATGTTTTAAGAGCTGGATCCCAGTAATGGCTTTAATCGGTTCTCGTTGCATTGTCAAGATATAAAAAACGAACAACGGCACCTTATTTGAAAAAAGCATAAGTATTGTAAAATTCAAACAAATAACAAGGAATTCTCGGAAGTGGTTAATTCCACACAAAAGTGTAACTCAGATTAATTGGGTGCTTCAACGGTATTTACACGTTTACTTTCTCTGTTACGTATAGTAACTACCCAAAAATTCGATGTCGAGATTTCACCGGAAATATGTTTTGCTCATGTTTCACCTCACGACCTATTTATAAGCAGGAATAATAAATTGCAAATATATAACACAATATAATTCAATGGTGAAAACTACTGTCACATATAGAGCTGAAACTTGGAAATGTAACAAAAATTTAGAATAAAAAACTATGCCGGTTGAAATGGATTTTCTAGGAACGTCAGCGAGTTGTTGAAGATGGGAAAAAAAAAAGAAATAATGTTATAAGAGACAAAATGCATAATATAAACTCATTATTAGACCATTAATATTACTATTACTGTTATTAAATAACATTACCCATATTAATGTTGAAAAAATAAATGTATCTTAATTTACGAAGATTGGCAGTTAAGACTGAAATTAATGTACCCATTAATTAAGGAAAATTGAAGCTATTAACAGTGAAGCTACAGACTCTAAAATAAGAACAAATTAGAAAGTAAAGGCTTCATTAATATCGCGACTTTAATGCGCTTGCTTGTGAACAAAGATGCATGTTCAAAACGCATCCAAAGGAATTCTGCATTGCGTGTCCACGTTTTATCAGAAGGGGAGAGATCGCAGAGTTGTAAATGGACATTATTTCCAGTGCAGAGAGGTGATAGGTTTGTGGTTAACGTGGCAGCGAGATCAAGCAATGAAACACGCTAATTCCAGTCCAGTCCAGTCCATGTTCTAGCAGGATATCCATCACTTGGACTATGTGGCCCCTTTCCCCTGACGTCATCTTCTTGACACGATACAAGAGCTTCAAATCTCTCTTATCTATTTCTCTCACTGCTACAGTCGCAAGCTTTCATATCCCTGGATTGATGACACCAACTACAGAATGATTTATCTCAGAGTAATCAGCTGCACACGAAAATTCACTCACACGACTTTCTCTACTCCTGTACCAACAATAATTTCTTACAAATACTCATTCCTATATCTTCTTCGCGTAGTTGAGATAAACATTTGCAAAAATTATCTTATTGCTTATTTCCTTGTAGTTGCAGCGAGAATATGGGAATACAATAGGCTTTGTCTTCACTTTATACCTCAGTTACCACAAAAGTTTTTTTTTGTTACCACAAAAGTAACTCCCTAAACGGCAACTATCGAACTTACTTGGGATTTGTTGACCGAACTGACCCCAAAAGAAAGAAAAATTACGCGCGATCGGCACAATTTATTATGTCTGCTTATATTATCTTCTCTTCCCATAATCTTTTGGTTACTCTACAGCTTGCTGCATCGATGTATAACATTTTTATTGTTATTATAGATATTTTTATCCGTTTTGCGTATTTTACTGCCTGTAGCGCTATCTGTCGGTGAATGACATTGATGGATTATCGTTTGTCATGCCCGAGGCTACCGGCTAAGTATTGCAGAGGGAATATGTGACGTTATCACTCCGGACGCTAGTCCCCAATGGCGACACAATACGCAAAGACGTCAATTAACAGTTGGACAGCGAGTGATCGCTTACCTATAGCGCTTTAAGTGCAAAAAGGGACCATCTCCACAAATTAAAGAGGTTGCTTTTCCTCTCAAGTGACCGAGGATTATAGTGCTAAGATGAATCTAGCAACTCTAAAACAAAACTAAATAGCAAATACGTCACAGTATTAGTTGAGATAAACATTTGTACATTATTGTTTATTTCCTTGGATGTGCAACGGGAATAGTCAAATCTTTTAAAGATTTGAGATTCCGTTCTCGTTGCAAGGTTAACATATAAAAAATTAATAACGATGTTCCATTTTACATAAGTATAAGTTCTCCAAAACTCACACAAATAACAAGGAATATCTCCCAAATGGTTCATTCTATAAAAAAAATTAGAATAAAATGTGTATTTTAGCAAGATCCACGTTTTTTATAGTAAGATTGGGTCTATCTCTTACGGCTTACTCAGGGGGTCTCAAAACATATTTACGGTGAAATATATGCACCCAAAAATTCGATTATGAGATTTAACCGTTAATATGTTTCGAGGCCCCCCCCGAATCAAAAAAAAAAAAAAAAAAAAAAAAAAAGCATTTTTAGAAAAATTGCTGTGTGTGTTTTGTGAACAACATTAACTCAAAAACAAAAAGTCAGTTAAAAACCAAACTTGGTACAAAAGTTTAATATATTTTAAGGATACGAAACGAAGATTTTAAACAAAATCTCTCCAACCTAAACTACCATTTATTTACATGAAAATTTTTTCGAATATCACCAACGATTTTTATTACAATCTTATCGAAAATGAAATATGTATTTTGAATTTTCTGGCTATAGGCCACGTACTTTTTCGTAAATGGCAAACTGTAAGAGATAGACCAAAACGTTACTGTACAATAAATATAGATCCCGGTAAAACACAATTTAGACCCAAATAAACGTTTTTGTAGAGTGAACCATTTCGGAGATATTCGTCGTTATTTGTGTGAAGTTTACCATACTTATACTTTTGACTATTGCACCAAGTTTACTGATTCCCATATTCCCCTTGTACCTACAAGGAAATAACCAATAAGATTATTTATGCAAATGTTTATCTGGACTAACGCGAAGAAGATTGTTTTAAAGAAGAATCAGAAAGCAAATCCTACGCTGCTGTAAAGAACGCAGTTAAGGAAAGCATAGAGCTGTATAGATTACCGCGAAATTAGATTTTAGCTAGAGCAAAAGAGAACGTGATCTGGTTAAGCAATACACACACAATAAACACACTGTTAACACTGTTTCCACTATTACTCTATGGGGGTTAATGACTACGGGAATTCAGTAAGAGGGACTTAGTTGATTTGAAATGATAATGGGAGTAAATCTACTTTGTGTTAAAGCTATGCTCTCTTCCGGACTCAATTACGTCTATTGTTTTTAGGTATCAACAATACCATGGTAGTTCAAAACGTCATGCAGTACGTTGCTGGTGTAAAGCGGCAACAATACCAAATAACAAAAATCTGAAGTGTTGCACTCACATGACTTTCTCTACTCTTGTACTAACCATTCTAACAAACTCTTATTCCTATATCTTTTTCGTGTTAGTTGAGATAAATATTTGTACAAATTATCTTATTGCTTATGTCCTTGAAGGTGCAAGGGGAATATTAGAATACAGAAGGCTTTGTGAAACAGTCAAATCTTTTTGACCTTTGAGATTCCGTTCTCTTTGCACGATTAACATATAAAAAAATGAACAACGTTGTTGCATTTCGCCAAAGTTCCAAGTTTTCCGAAACTCACACACATAACAAGGAATATCTCCGAAATGGTTCACCCTACAAGAAAATTTATTGAGACATAAATTGTGTATTTTAGCAAGATCTACATTTTTTGTACAGTATAATTTGGTCTATCTCTAACGGTTTACCAGTTATGCAAAAGTCGTCCAAAGTAAATACGACTACAGGGGCTATAGCTAGAAAATTCAAGATATACATTTCCTTTGTCATCAAAATATCTCAAACATAAGACATTTCAATCAAAATCGTTAGAGCCATTTTTAAGAAAATCAAAATTTTCGAAAAATCTTCCATGTAAAGGGTAGTGTAGGGTGGGGCTATTTTCTTCAAAATCTTCGTGTCGCATCCTTGAAAGACATTAAACTTAAATACCAAGTTTGGCTTTTAACCGACTTTTCGTTTTTGAGTTTTGCTGTGCACATACTGACAGACACACACACGGACCTTTTTCTAAAAATGCTTTTTTTTTGGATTCAGGGGGCCTCAAAACATATATTTCCGGTGAAATCTCGACATCGAATTTTTGTGTGAAATACAATACTTCCCCTACTTACCAGTAAAAGTAAAATGACGAACTATGTTGAATTTGACGAAAGTTTGTTTTCCGAAACTGACACACATAAAAAGGAATATCTCCGAAATGGTTCACTCTACAAACAATTTATTCATACATAAATTGTGTTTTAGCGAGATCTACATTTTTGTATAGTAAGATTTGGTCTATCTCTTACGGTTTACGAGTTATTCAAAAGTCATTCATAGTAAACACGACTACATAGGCTATAGCCAAAAAATTCAAAATATAATTTCATTTGTCATAAAAATATCTCAAACATGTGGCATTTTAATCAAAATTGTTAGAGCCATTTTCAAGAAAATCATTCAACCATTCCGCACCCTCATATACGTTATTGTTGAGATGTACATTTATAATCTTGATCTTATATATCATATGTGAATCAACAAGTATTTACCAATAATTTATAATAATATTCTGTCTGATCCAACACTGTTAAGGAAAAAGAAATTTTTGACTTAGTTTTCATTTGCTGTAGGGCATTGAATGTACGCACTCTGTTGCGGCGCTAACCGCCACTGCTACCGGAAGGAGCGCTACTGTCTGTCCTCCATCTCCGGTCGTTGGCAGGAATGCAATCAATCAGCACTTTAGCAAACAATTCCAACTACAAAGCGGTATCCTCTACAGTAGCACCAACTTTGGAGTATGCTAGATTAAAACAAAGAAGTCAGCTAGTGAAAGCAAGTCTTGAGTTAACAGTGATTCATCTTGATTAATTACACAGGACAGTTTCAAAATGGTTGGTACAATTAGAGAATGTTGCTCGGAATGATTTAGCAGTGTCGCCACAAGATGTCGACAGTAGCTATATTTACCGAATATAATATAGCTCAAAACATGTGCGGTATAGAACGGTGTGCACTCAGCCTCATATGGGTAGCAACTAATCAGTTCACTGTGTTCTAACGGGAGAGCAAAAAAGCTGATGTGTTGCACTCACATGACTTTCTCTACTCTTGAACTAACCATTCTTACAAACTCTTATTCCTATAGCTTCTTCGTGTTAGTTGAGATAAACATTTGCAGAAATTATCTTATTGCTTATTTCCTTGTAAGTGCAAGGGGAATGTTAGAATACAGTAGGCTTTGTGCGATAGTCAAAGGTTTGAGATTCTGTTGTCTTTGCACACTTAACACATAAAAAAATGAACAATGATGATCCATTCCACGAAAGTTATGTTTTCCGAAACTCACACACATAACAAGGAATATCTCCGAAATGGTTCACCCTACAAGAAAATTTATTGGCATATAAATTGTGTATTTTAGCATGATCTACATTTTTTGTATAGTATGATTTGGTCTATCTCTAACGGTTTACCAGTTACGCAAAATTCATCCAGAGTAAATACGACTACAGGGGCAATAGTCAGAAAATTCAAGATATACATTTCATTTGTCATAAAAATAACTCAAACATGTGGCATTTTAATCAAAATCGTTAGAGCTATTTTCAAGAAAATCAACATGTTCCATGTAAAGGGTAGTTTAGGGTGGGGCTATTTTCTTCAAAATCTTCGTGTCGCATCCTTGAAAGACATTAAACTTAAATACCAATTTTGGTTTTTAGCCAACTTTTAGTTTTTGAGTCATGCTGTCCACAGACTGACAGACTCACACACAGACACACACGGATCTTTTTCTAATTTTTTTTTTTTTTCAGGGGGCTCAAAAGATATATTTCTGGTGAAATCTCGACATCGAATTTTTGGGTGGAATACAATACTTCCCCTACTTACCAGTAGAGGAAGTAAAAATGTTTTATGTCTTCATCCGCGCCTTTCTATGATAGCGGCAGTCGGTCTGGGTGGCTCAGTTGGTTAGACGCTGGCCTACTGATCCCAAGGTCGCGGGTTCAAACCCGGCCCAGGCCGATGGTTTTTAAGTGTGCTTAAAAACGACAGCTCCATGTCAGTAGATTTACTGGCATGTAAAAGAACTCCTGCGGGAAAAAATTCCGGCACACCGGCGACGCTGATGTGATCCTGGCAATTGACAGCGTCGTTAAATAACAAAATAATTTTTAATATAATATGATAGCGGCAAGCAGCAACGAGTACCAAGAACGCGGACAGGCAAAACACCGCGCATTATGCCACATTCGTATCTCAGCGACAAGGAGAGGTCACTTCCATTTATTTTAGTTGATTCTATCCTTTTAAATCCACGAGTTGTGCAGATCCGGAAAAAACGTAGAGGCCCTTTTCACGAATCTATGCTTGAGGTTTTGTGCAACGAATGGAAGATTTCCAGGCGGTTGCACGTGACAGACAGCTCGCTTGACACATCTCAATATATTCCCTGCTGGGAAAAGCGGTCTTGAAGGGAATTTATGTGGAGACGAACATTTGTAAACCACGTGTGCCCGTGATTGATAATAACCAAGCGTAAAGAAGAATATGCCAGGAAAGTGCCTTGTATTTAAAATACAACTTCAGAATAAGTACAGCATATATTTCGTCTTGTATCTGTAATAATCCTTCAATTCACGAATTAGGCTACCGTGTTTACGATTTAAATTATCATCCTTCACTCGTGTGCGAGTCACCATTTACACATTTTGTTCTCCCCATCCTGCAATGAGTGAAGAGTCGGTCAGTGAGTGAGAGTGAGTGAGAGTGTGTGAGTGAGAGTGAGTGAGAGTGAATGAGTGAGAGAGTGAGTGAGAGTGAGTGAGGGAATAGGTTAGTTTTCTTATCTTTTTTCTTAATTTTTACTTTCTCTACTGGTAAGTAAGGGGTGTGTCAGTCTGTTGACAGGATAACTCAAAAACGAAAAGTCGGCTAAAAGCCAAAGTTGGTATTTAAGTTTAATGTCTTTCAAGCATGCGACACGAAGATTTTGAAGAAAATAACCCCACCCTAAACTACCCTTTACATGGAAAAATTTTCGAAAATTTTAATTTTCTTGAAAATGGCTTAAATGATTTTGATTAAAATGTCATATGTTTGAGATATTTTGATCACAAATGAAATGTATATCTTGAATTTTCTGGCTATAGCCCCTGTAGTCGTATTTACTCTGGACGGCTTTTGCATAGCTGGTAAACCGTTAAAGATAGACCAAATCATACTATACAAAAAATGTAGATCTTGCTAAAATACACAATTTATGTCTGAATAAATTTTCTTGTAGGATGAACCATTTCGTAGATAATCCTTGTTATGTGTGTGAGTTTCGGAAAACTTAAAAGAGGACAGAATCTCAAAGCTTTAAAAGATTTGACTGTCGCATAAAGCCTACTGTATTCTATCATTCCCCTTGCACCTACAAGGAAATAAGCAATAAGATAAGTTCTACAAATGTTTATCTTAACTAACACGAAGAAGATATAGGAATAAGAGTTTGTAAGAATGGTTAGTACAAGAGTAGAGAAAGTCATGTGAGTGCAACACATCAGATTTTTTGGAATCATTAGCACATAAAAATAAATATTTTAAAGTTTTAGTGCATAAAAATCCGGGCCTTAGTCACAAGGCTCCGTCCTATGAGCTGCATAATTTTTTCGTCCACTTTGTGTTAACATCTGAATGTAGTAAGCACGTTTCAACAATGATCTCAAAGTCGTCATTATAGTTGCTCTGCGCACGCCGAGGACTCCGCTGTACGGTTTCTCGTAACCACACTATAGTCTCCTCGGATAGGGCAGATCGAGGGAAGCCTGGGTCATCGGCTACATTACCTGCTCTCTCAAATTTATTGACCAGGAGTTAGATATTTGCTCGCGTTGGCGCCGTTTTCTGGAATTTACGTCCAAGCTCCTCCTGGACCTCTGCACACGTTAAACGGTAAAACCGACCACTAACAACAGACAATCGTTCTGCAATTGTAAACATACTGGTATATCAGCCTGAAACAAAAGCCAAAACGCTCAGTCGGCTTTGGTTTTTAACTGACTTCTCGTTTTTGAGTTGTTTTCCACAGTCTGACACACACACACACACGCATGCACACACGCACGCACACACACACACACACGCACAAAAATTATAATGAAACAATAATAAGTACTTCCTTTATGCGTTGGTTAATGTGTAATAGACTAAAAGTTCCGGAAGTGACGTCACACTGAATGTAGGAGACAAGCGAGGGTCTAAGCGTTGTTCAGAACAGAACGGTCGAGCGCGAATAAACAGCACCACAATTGCTTTCATTTATTTGTGACGATAGTAATATCCATTTAAACGAAGAGGATTGGAAATTTGCAATAATCATTAAGGTAATCTTTCGGAAGCACAATTACGCACTAGGCGTTTTGATCGGTGGTAACTTCGCCTGATGGAAGTACCAGAAAGTGTCAACAGATAGACTAATGAACCGAGAATAGAGAGTTTAACAGTTTTATTACGGTAATACGTCCGGAGGTGGTGCATCTAAAGCGAATTGGTCCTCCGCTACAAACACAGCAAATGAAGGTACGTGTGTTCGATCTCCGACATGTGAATGAAGAGCCCCGGGGGGGCTATCAGGATACAACAATTGAACCCCAGGGAGGGGACTACCGGGCAAGTTATGTGCATTACCAGGTAGGCTGTTACTTTCTCCTATGCAAGTAATTCCCTATTTTACACATTTTAAACAAATCGCCCCATAACGATGCGGCAATTCGTGTTTTGTACTCGCCAAACAAGAATAAATCGGATTCATTATCGACCTCTAAAATTGTTTTACTCAATTGGAAAACACGGTCTTTATGGGAGTGTATACTCATTTAGAAGGGAAACATTCCAATAAACCTCCGCGGTCGTTGATTTTTTATTGATGTGTTACAAACAATATTACTAGTAAATGAGGCCATTTTACAGTTTAGTGCTCTTGTGACGTATTAGAATATCCAGGAAATCTGGTGGGAAAAATACCGCTTTCTCCATTTCATCCTCGAAACAGACCACTTTCTTTTTTTTTTTTAGCATGTACATATATATAGGTACAGGTTGTATTGCATTTGACCCTAAAATTCTACGCTAGAATTTTTGAGACCCATGAATCAAAAACACCAAGGGTCACTTGCGTTTTGTGTGTGTGTGTGTGTGTGTGTCTATGTGTGTGTCAACAGCATAACTCAAACGTATGTGGTATTAGCCTAAGTACACGACGTTGTCCGTGGTTTGACGATTATCCATAAAACTGGTGGCGCCGTGGTCGAGCGGTTTACCTGCTTAAATACCAACTTTGGTTTTTAACCGTCCTTTTCTTTTTCAGTTATGCTGTCCATAGGCTGACAGACTGACACACATACACACGACGTTTTCTAAAAATGCTTTTTTGGAATCAGGGGCTCTCAAAACATATATTTCCGTTGAAATGTCAACAATGAATTTTTGGGTGGAATACAATACTTATTTTACTTTTTAGAGAAGCTGTGTGGTTTGGATTATTTTATTTTTAATTTTGATTCGTGTGGGTTTGCCCCAGACAGTGGCCAGCTCAGCGGTACGGTCGGGCACTTGCCGGTCGGGTATAACAAAAGCTTTTGGCATGTGCGAGGACTGATATCATTAGCTCATTGTTGCCATTTATATCGCCGATAAAATGAATACTTTTACAAAACGATTAAACGTAGCGTAACGAAAATAGTTACCCAGGCCGAGGCAGTACTTTACACCGCATGTATGAGGTTATTGTGAACCCATCTCTAACCAGTTTGGGTGGAAGTTAACAATGAGTTGAGAAAATCCGTCCGCGTGGTTTGGCAGTGCTGGAGGCGAACCGCTGGTCAAGCGCGCTCAGTGAGTCGTGTCAGACATGTGGGTGTTCTGTTACTCAAATAATGCACTTGTGCTTGATTACTTGACCATTCACACGAAATGTGGCTTCGATTTAACTATTGATCGTCTGATTCCTGTTCGCACATCATGACAGCAAACTTGTGACGAACTTCGTTATTACTCTGAGAGAAAACTTGCGTAGTTATCGCTAGTTGTTTGCGAGAAACCCATCTTCCTTTGCCATTCAGTTGCATTGTATACTGTTAGCCTAGTTTGTCAAAACCCATGTTAAAATATAGTGTTATATTGCATTAATTTGTCTGTTCTCTTGTGGAATTCTTCGAGTAGGAGTAGGAGAATATATTCTTTCACAGTGAACCTCGTATTCATAAGGAAACAAACTGGAAATGCTCTTAAAATAAGTGAGGTGACTGCTTCTAGAATATTAAACACAGTTCAACACTGACGATAGCATATTCATGGCTTGCCGAATATCTTACTACCTATTTGTGCCACGTATCCTTCCGCCTGTGCGATAAACGTGTACCAGTTAAGAGCAGTGATGGGTCAAATTTCTATTTTGCACAACTTTAAAGCTACATTTGTTTACACAAATTTGGGACGTTAGTGGAACTGTTTGGCAATGTTTCATTTTTGTATGTCACTTAGCTTTGAATTATTCAAAATGTCCATTGAAAAAACTGCTTGCTTCAAAATGGAGAACACTACACGCTTTTTTTTAAAAAAAATACTTGTTTTACAAAACCAGAAACTAATTTAAAAAAGCTTTACGCATGGCCTTTGTAATATTCTAACTGTATAGTCTATACGACAGGTGTTGTTCACTTCGCAGAGCAGTGTATTCATGCAAAAACATCAAGTGTGATGGTTTGCAGGAAAACTTAAGAGGAAGAGAAAAGTTCATAAGATTGTAACATCGGGCGT
Source organism: Tenodera sinensis (assembly GCA_030765045.1). Taxonomy (NCBI): domain Eukaryota; kingdom Metazoa; phylum Arthropoda; class Insecta; order Mantodea; family Mantidae; genus Tenodera; species Tenodera sinensis. The sequence goes on along the minus strand of CM060967.1, from coordinate 21,506,066 downwards.
GGCGGAAAACAAAGGACTCTCGAAGCTAAATTACTTCACACCACATACCAGGCCGGCGAGCAAACAAAGGCACCCAAGGTCTGACTACTTCACGCGACTGTTTATGTGTATGTAACTAACAATCAGAGCGGCAGAAACAAGAGCGGTTTCTCCAGAGCCTTCGAGTCAACGCCGGCGTGTCTGAAGTTCGCGAAAGGTCCGTGTGACGTCATCCCCAATATAGCAGGCCAAGAAACAGCAAGAGAGTTACAGATTTGAGTGACTGCAAGACAGCTGTGTGTGTGCGTGTGTGTGGTACATCACTGTGCGTCGTGAAGATTGAAGAACTGTATGAGAGGCAGTGAAGAAAGACACTGAAAGGACTGAGTCAAGATTACTAGAAGCGAATAGTTGTGTGTTGTAAGATCACGAAAGACTGTAGAGGGTTTTACGTCAGTAGAACAAAACTGTATTTGTGCAAAAGTTTAGAAGACAATACAGAGATAGAAAAAATAGCAAACGGATTTTGTCATTTTCTTACATGGTGTCAGAAGTGGGTTCCCTCGAATTGTCACTTTCTTAAAATACTTAAATATCAACAGTCCTAGGTAATTCCACGAGTGATTGTGAAATTATCTAGGGAATTTTACTATCACGAGTTGCATTAATTAAGAATATTTCACGAATTAAGAGTGATTATAGCCTACGAAATGTTATTGAAATTATGTATTGCAATTCCTAACCTCTTAAAAGAAACATATGATTCCAAACATATTTCTTGTATTCAGTGTTCTTAGGCTTCCCTCTTCGAATTATTTAATTACATAAGGGAGAGCCAGCCATATTTGACATTTGAAATACCTGCACTTACGCATCTAGCATACTGTTCATATATGGATTTCTTTTTAAATCCTTTCCGAAATAGTTTTAATTTTAACTTTCATTCATCTCGTGCTTAGCAAATTATACTCTGTGTACAGTAAATTACGACACTAAATCCCCATTACAAATGGGGACTATTTTTTCATGCATGATCCCTTTTTAATGCGTTTTTAATGACTATGGAGTCAATATTTATATAGAACATAATGTACAACAGAGTGGCTCTGTTGGATAAATCATTTTTCCTCCCCCCACCCCATTTTCACATCACAGCCCTTTTATTCCGTCACAGTCACGTATGAATTTAATTGATTTAGAAACCTCCATTGTACGCAGTAATCTGTCTGTGTAATGTACCAAACTAATTACTTTACTATTTTGTTTCACGTTTGTCGATATTCTACAAATGACATTAGCAGTTCTCATGTGTACATGAATATCTCCCGCGCCTGTTACAAAACTTTTGTGACGAAAAAAAAGCCAAAACCCATGCGCCTTCACATCTCTGTGGGAAAATTCCAACTTTAACACGTGTTGGATAAGCTCGTGGCGTAATTTTACTGAAATCGTTCTAGCAAATAGGTCCGTGTGTGTGTGTGTGTGAGTGTGTGTGTGTGTGTGTGTGTGTGTGTGCGTGCGTGTGTGTGTGTTCATGAATACTTTATACAGGGTGGAAGGGAAGTCATTACATTCCTTCTAATATGTGCTTAATAGAAGAATTACAAACAAAAACGTCGAATGACATTCTGTTCTTTGATCAGCCGATTTCGAAAAATATATTTTTTTTTATCCAAATTGGATGCGTAATTCCGCAAAAATGTACGAAAATTACAGTTTGTTACTTGTAAGATGCGTAGAGTAAATTATTTCTGACATAGATTCGGTATTAATTATGGGATATCACGCAGGGTTTCGAAATAAGAAAGATGGTAGTTGCCAAAAAGTTTAATAAATGCAAAATACTGTAGGAATTTACATTCCCATTTCTTAGTTAATTTTATCTTCTATAATTGCGTACAAATTTACTTAACTTTGGACTGAATTGATGTTTCATAAAAGCCCTATTTTAATTAAATATTTAGGAATTCCATTTAAAGGATATTAATAACGAAATACTTCCATTGGAAACTCCAGATAAGAATTCTATAGCATTAATGATCTACGCATACATCAATTTTGTAATTACAACTTTCAGAGAACTTTTTTCCAGGAATTTGACTTTTGAAATCTAACCGGGTTCCATCGTTGGACACACCGGCGCAAGGGCGAGTTTCCTCCGGGTTCTCCGGATTCCCCCGCCATCATTCCACCAATTATTCCACCCTCAGCTTTCCTACCATCTTGTCTTCATTTCATATCATCTTCGGGTTGATCATCCATCTTGGCTACGTCAGACTGTATTTCAATTGGCGAATGCAATTAATTCTTCAGCTGTTTCAATAAGTCTGTCTCAAGACAACTGCAACACATAGTCTACCTAATCCCTAATTATGCGTCATATGGTTTCTTCTTAACCAGACGATGACACAGACGTCAAGAACAACGGTCATATCCAGAGAAGAGAATCAGAAAGCCTTCCTGTTATATTTTTAGAGAAGCGAATGTTTAAAAATTACATTGATATTGATGCAACGAAGGGGAATGAACCCTAACCAGCTTTGCTCTTGTATGTATTTAACCCAATGTTGCATAACATTTTTTTTTGTCCATAGTTAACTTCGCTGTTGAACTATTTGCAATTTTAATGTTCTGTTACGTTTTTGTTTAGTGTGCAAAATTGATTGACATGTAAATTTTAGTAAATTTGATGCTGGAAATATTAATAAAACAAATATGCATTGAAAAATTAATGGATTCACGCCCACATCCATTTAATAGAAGCGCTTGAAATGTTATCCCTGCATTTCTATGCAATAAAACTCAAAGTATTTTGAACATAAAGGCATCGACAGATTGATGCACCGGTTCAGTTTTCTCAGAGCGAGTGGTTTTAAGATTATAGCAGCATAAAAATGAAAAGGACTTCAACAAGATAATTCTACATAGCCCACGTGTCAAAATTGTGCTAACAATGCTGTAATACAAGTTGCACGATATAGTATGTTTTCATAGATTACAACTCTAGACGTAATCTTTCGAAGAAAATATTCGAGTTATTAATTCAAACACCTTCCTGAGAGTCACATTCTCGTGTGAGGAACACAGAATTAATGTAAATACGACGATCATTAGATATATGTTGAGAGAGCAAAATATGAATAGTCACAGAAACGTTTTGTTTATCGCAGTATACTACCGAGGAAAAATCGAGGGGTCATTGTCGGTAACAAAACTGGAAGGCACGACTCAGAAAGCGCGCGCTCCGCATCATTCATTGTAAGACTCACGTCGACAGGAACATCATCTGTCTCTCTCTGACAGAACTTTACAAAGTAACAGTCTCGGAAACTCATAAGGACACATAAATTCATAACACATTTAGGAAACACGATTTCTAAAATAATCGGCAAAGTCAGTTTCGCGAATGAATCATCTTTGCGAGGCTATTTGACTGCAAGAGAGAAAACTAATCTAAACATAAGAATTAGGGCTAGGAAGTTCATGCATTTACATGTTTTTTCATAGGGGTTAAAAATGTATGCTTTTACATTATGTGCACGAATTATGTAATTTTAAGTTATTTGGACGTGATTTTATGGTGCATATAACTGCATATTTTCTTGATTTTGATAAATGCATATTATTTCAATACTATAGCCTCTATATAGCATATTTTAATGATTTTTATGTTTTTTATATGTTTTTTTTTTCACCTGGATAATATTTTTCATATTGGTAGTGTTGCATATGATAATGTAACTCGCGAGGTGCCGAGAAGCAGTGCTGAGTCATGTTATTATGCAGTGAATCCCCTGTTTCCATCTTTTCATGATATGTATGTGCGTAGAGAATAACCAGTGCGTTGTCTGAGAGGTTTATATTAACAAAGATAAAGTGCAGGTCAACGTTTTGAGCAGCAACGCTTGCCTCTGCGTGGTCTTCAAACGTAACAGTGTTGTGAATTGGTTCCCTCCAAATTAAATTAGGCGTATAAACTGTTAAAAAGCTCTTCAAATGCCGAAAATAAAACCAACTTAGAGTGCTAGATTAATTAATTTACAGAAAGACTTTTCGGGTGATTTAATATCTACAGATACTAGGGCACTGTTTTGTGGAGCGTGTGACAAAAATATAGGGAGTGAGAAAAGATTTCAAATAGTTCAGCACATAAACACAGCAAAACATAAGGAGAATTTAATAAAAAAAAACTCGCAAACAAATAAACTGTTCTAAAACAATTAGTGGAATGTTTAGGAAGTAGGGTTAGTGGATTTTCCTATGACTTGTGCCAAGTATTTTTAGCTGCTATTCCCTTGTTCAAAATTAATAATCCGATATTTAAAAACTTTTTTGCCAAGTACACTCAACAACATGTGCCTGAAGAAAGTACACTGCGTAAGACTTCTGTAGGGCATTGTTACAATAACGTATTGTAACCATCTGTCACACCAAGAGACTTGACTCTCTCTGTGAAGCAGTTAACAACATTTAAATATGCCCCGATAACATCTTGTGACGTGTAAAGAAGTTTTTCACGTTACAACAGTGTTTTGCCAGACAATAGACGACGTTTTACTGTTGAAAATGTGTGTAGTGTTGGTTGTGAACTGCTATTTAGCAGTTAATACTAGCAGCAGGATTACTTCTGCTTCAACCTCTAAGGAATAAGGTAACTTTATTATTTACACTAACTCGTTTACTGCAAAGGGACATGAACTGTTCTAATGAAATAGTGCATATTTCTTGGCATATTTTGAAGTTTTAAGAGCATATTTGCATGCATATTTCAGTGTTTTTAGGGCATGAACTTCCGAGCACTAATAATAATGATATATGTGGCATGGAAATAAAAGTTCGCAGGAGAAATTAATTCAGAGTTCATTATCTCACCAATGCTCTACAAACCACGAGGTGAGTCATAGCCGAGGCAAACTTTGCGAACTAGCAACTATCCAGCTGCAAACTCTGATTTACACGTATTATATGATAGAAATAATGTCAATGATATAAAAATCAGAGTGGTTGGGCCACATCACCAATGACTGAGTGAGTATGTGGGATTTAAGTGCCTGTCAACAACGAGGTCATTTCCTAAAAAACTACTAGATGTAAAACCAAGTGGTAAAAGAAGAGCAGGAAGGCAAGGACTGAATGCACTGGATAGAAAACATTGGGCCGCTATTCGCTGTACGGCCGCAGATTATGTACAAAATTATGTTACAACTTACCAACACGAAGAACTCTGTAACATACAAGAAGTTTACTTTTCATCCCAACTCGTTTCGAAAGTTGAAAAAGTATTTCAATCACATAATACACATGCTCTGAGTAATAAATTTACTGTGAGGAATATGTTACATACACCTTTATATAATAATGTTTACACTTTGCAAAAATTAGGTATTTACGGAATTAATTGCCAAGATTGCACAGGATCTACATCGCCATAACAAAAAGAAATTTTTAAATCAAAGGATATCAGTGGAATATTAAATTGAAACAATTAGACAAATCTGAAGTTACTAACCATTTTTACCTTCTCTAGTACGTATAGTGAAGTACAAGAAGTATTGTATTTTACCCAAAAATAAAATGTTGAGATTTCACCAGAAATATGTTTTGAAACCCCCAGCATTTAAAAAGAAAAAGCATTTTTAGCAAAAGGTCCGCATAGGCATAACTCAAAAACGAAAAGTCAGTTAAAAACCAAACTTGATATTAAAGTTTAATGTATTTTAAGGATGCGAAATGAAGATTTTGGAGAATACTCCTGCACCTTGAACTACTCTCTACATGGAAAATCTTTCGAAAATTTTTATTTTCTAGAAAATGACCATAACAATATTAATTAAAATGGCGTATGTTTGAGATATTTTTATGGTAAATGAAATGTAAAGCTTAAATTTTCTGGCAATAGCCCATGTAGTCCTGTTTACTCTGGATGACTTTTGCATAACTGGTAAACCCAAGAGATAGACCAAATTTTACGGTAGAAAAAAAGTAGATCTTGCTGAAACATACAATTTATTTATTTATTTTTTTTTTATGTACAGCTAACCGTTTCGGAGATATTCCTTGTTGTTTGTGTGAGCTTTGGAGAACTTATACTTCTGTCAAATGGAATATCGTCATTTATTTGTTATATGTTAACCGTGCAAAGATGACGGAATTTGAAAGCTTTGAAAGATTTGACTATCGCTCAAAGGCTACTGTATTCCCATAGTCTCCCTGTACCTACAAGGAAATAAAAAATAATATAATTTCTGCAAATGTTTATGTCGTCTAACACGAAAAAGATATAGGAATAAGAGTTTGTAAAAATGGTTAGTACAAGAGTAGAGAAAGTCATGTGAGTGCAACACATCAGATTTTTGGAACTGTAATCATGAAATAGAACCATAATTTCAGAAATAAAAGTATTTCTACAGTCCCTATTCCTTGTGTAATTCAAAGATAATCTCTTGTTATTTATGTATCTGTTCATGTTTGCCAAAAGAGAATTAGTTATCTCGGTATCAAAATATTTGTGAAAACTTTCAGTTTCTCTAGTATTTTGTTTTGGACCAGGCAGAACCTTGAATATATTCTTGCTTTTTTCCCCCGGGACTCATAACGACTGATGCATCCATAAAGTTTTCTGGCCCTTACCAATATAAGAATAGCAGTCATCACTTCAGGCGAAAACATTTTTTGAATAAAGAAAACCTATTTCTTTCACTTCATTTTCGTCATCACATGATTATGACGTGTATAATAATGTGACAATAATGACATTCGGTATCTGAATAAGATATCAAAGTATATCTAGCACAATTTTGGTGTACTTGGCGCGGTAACTTAATTATTAAAAGAAAACTAAATTGGCGGCACTGTATACCGCCACACGCCCGTCGCGTCGTAATTTCCCAAGAATGTAGGAAGATAAGAGTTTGTTACTTATAAGATGCCTAGAACAACTTACTTCTGACATAGCTTTGGTAATAATTACTATGGGAAATCACACAGGGTTTCAAAATAATTACTTATAAGAACTGAAGAAATATTCCGAGCAGCTCTTTCAGGCGTGAAGTAACTCGACAACGTTGCATAGAGGTTGGTCAGAGAATTGAACCGGTTTCTGGATGTGAACAACTGGGTGCTAACGCTTCTGGTTGGTGTGCACTCGCACATGAAAGGTCAAGGCAGCGTATTTGTTTATGTTCTCTAGACGCAGTGCTACGGTGTTTTTATGTACTGCCCTACTAAAACTAACACCCGCACAATCAGCAGTGTTGCCAGCTTGTTTTCTACATAACTAAATTATCTTCGTAGAAAATGGCCAGAGATAAAAAAGTAAAATACAAAATGTGTTCCAAATACGAAGATTTATCACTGGTTAATTAATATTAACCCGCTATAACCGTAAGAACGAACAAATCTTGCTACATAAAAAGTAGTTCTCGATAAAGCATATAATTTATATCAAACACATTTTTGTGGAGTTATCCCTTTCCGAGATATTCCTTATTAGTTTGAATTTTCCAATATTTAAACTTGTCTCAAATAGTAGTCGTTATTCATTCCTCTTCCCTCTATCTCTCTTGGCCATGCAAAGAGAACGCTATTTAAAGGCCATGTGGAAGCCCCTCTTCCGCTCCCACACTTCCGTCGAAAGGGTGAACAAAGTTCACTGAACAGCTGTGCGTGATGTGGCCTCTAGATACTTTGGACAGACAGTGTACATACAAGCAAATGAACAACAAGATAATTTCTGCAATCTCAACTAACACGAAGAAGACAGAGGAATAAGAGTTTTGTGTTTCAGGGTGGTGGAAAGATTGCTGTCCAGAAGAGAGCGTGTTAACGGTAGAGGGCGCTGATCAATGGACCCGGGCATAGGTTCATATGTTATTCCCACTCTGTAGAGCAGATTGCACCTGTGTGTAGTTAAGTGCTTCTGTGATCGCCTCGACTTTGATTACTCCGAGAAATTGATGGAACGCTGGCCCTTTCGACCGATACATATTGCCCTGCTTGCGTGCATTATTCATCCCCTATCAATGGTTTTCACCAAGTGCGTGCACTTGACATGTTGTTGTAGTGTTTAACGCCCGCTTTTACTACTACGGCACCGCAGGCGGTGACACTGATGATACATGAAAATGGAGCCCCGGTGGAATGAAATGGCGGGGGAAACCGGAGTACCCGGAGAAAACCCGCCCTGACGCCGCTTCGTCCACCACGAATACCACATGCGGGTCCCTGGGATCGAACCCGGGCCGCCTAGGTGGTAGGCGAGCGCGCTAACCGCTCGGCCACGGCGCCGCCATGTGCACTTGACAAACATATTGTTGTTACCTCTTACTAATTTATCATGTCAAATGGGTAAGATGGGGATGTCAACTTAATACCAACAATACAAAAATAACTCATTATATCGTCTATCTTCTTCACGTTTGTTGAGATAAACATTTGTACAATATGGGAATATAGTAGGCTTTGCGTGATAGTCAAATATTTTAAAACTTTGAGACTCCGTTCTCTTTACACACTTAACATATAAAAAAAATTAACAACGATGTTCCATTTCACGAAAGTTTTGTTTTTCGAAACTGTCACATATAACGAGGAATATCTCCGAAATGGTTCATTCTTCAAAAAAATGTATTTCTACATATATTGTGTGTTTTAGCGAGATCTACATTTTTTGTACAGTAAGATTTAGTCTATCTCTTACGGTTTACGAGTTATTCAAGTCATCCAGAGTAAACAGGACTACTTAGGCTATAGCTAAAATACACAATTTATGTCTCAATAATTTTTTTTGTAGGGTGAACCATTTCAGAGATATTCCTTGTTATGTGTGTGAGTTTCGGAAAACTTAAAAGTTTAGTAAAATGGAACATGGTTGTTCATTTTTTTATATGTTAAGTGTGCAAAGAGAACGGGTTCTCAAAACTTTAAAAGATTTGACTATCGCTCAAAGCCTACTGTATTCCCATATCCCCCTTGCAGCTACAAGGACATAAGCAATAAGATAATTTGTACAAATGTTTATCTCAACTAACACGAAGAAGATATAGTAATAAGAGTTTGTAAGAATGGTTAGTACAAGAGTAGAGAAAGTCATGTGAGTGCAACACAAAAGATTTTTCCGTCTCAATACATATCTTTTGAACCAGGTAACAACCTTTTCAACATACTTTCTTGTTTAATGTGCATAACACATAACTCACAAGAAATTTTAGCATAATATTCAGGGTACATCGTATACACAGGAATACTTTGACAAGCTTTGTATGAGCTTGAGGCTTCAAGGAAGATATTACCATGTTTTACATAAACATAATAATTAGGAACAGATTATGCTGGTAGCGAAGGATGCACGTGAGGTGCTTAAGCTATTAATGCAAAGCAGAGACTTTGGTGTCTTGCGTTTCGTAGAAAACTGACTTTATCCAACAGTAGTTTATAAGAGGCCTGACACACGTTTTATCACAACAAAGTTTTTACAAGTTAAACGGTATTATAAAGCGAAATTATGGGAAACATGTCAACAGATACGTAATTGACACCACATAATATCGCTTCAAAACCAACTCTATCCTATGACAGTGAAATCTAGATTTCAAATTTTTAAAATTTGATATGTTGCACTCACATGACTTGCAAGGAGAATATGGGATTACAGATTGCTTTGAGCGATAGTCAAATCTTTTAAAGCTTTCAAATACGTTCTCTTTGCACTGTTAACATATAAAAAATGAATAACGATGTTCCTTTTGACACAAGTATAAGTTTTCCGAAACTGACACACATAACAAGGAATACCTCCGAAATGGTTCACTCTACAAAAAAATGTATTTCGACATAAATTGTGTGTTTTAGCAAGCTCTACATGTTTTGTACAGTAAGATTTGCTCTATCTCTTACGGTTTAGCAGTTATGCAAAAGTCATCCAGAGTAAATAGGACTCCATAGACTATAGCCAGAAAATTCATAAATACATTTTATTTTTCATGGAAGTATCTCAAACATATGGCATTTTAATCAAAATCAGTAGAGCCATTTTCAAGAAAATCAAAATTTTTCCATGTATTGGGTAGTTTAGGGTGGAGCAACCTTCTTTAAAATCTTCGTGTCGCATCGTTAAATAGTATCAAACTTAAATATCAAGTTTGGTTTTAACCTACTTTTCGTTTTTGAGTTATGATGTCCACAGACAGATACACACTCGGACCTTTTTCTAAAAATACCCCTTTTTTGGATTCAGGAGACCTCAAAACATATATTTCCGGTGAAATCTGGACATCGAATTAGAGAAACGTATTAGACAAAGTAAAAATAGGCAAAAATTAAAAGCAGTCCAGATGAGGCTTTTATGATTATAATTAGGCTTAATAGGACTCGATCATCATCTTCATGATGATGATTATTATGATGGTGAAAGTTCTTATCTTCTGTTATTTGGATACACAAAGAAATAAAACATTGTATATTTCCAATAATTGGATATCCTGATTTTCCGTGACACTCGATCTATCCAGATGTGATATCTAAAAATAGTCCTTTGGGGTAAACACCTTCCATGCATGCGGCAAAAATGTTTGTGTTGCATTCTGCTGACTTCCTCTGCTCACCCTTTTGCATATTACTCCTATATAACCTTAAGGCGAGACCAATCACAAAGTACCATTTCGTACTCTAAAGCCGCTACAAATGGCGCCCAACGTGCGGCTAGGTCAACATTCTACACTTAACCATTTCATGTTCTAAACCCTCCACACAAAGGATTCTTTTTCTTCGCAGTTCCCAAAGCAGTTATGTCCTATGATATCGCGGTTTCGCTCTTTTGGGGGGAATGTAATGTTTTCTCTGGTAACCTATAGCAAAAGTAAAAATTAAGTACTCAATTTAACAAATATATTGCCCTCTAATATTCTGATTTAAGAACACAGAGAGATCTGCAATGACATATCAACCGTCAAAGCTGCACCAAGTGTCGGGCATTCTTTCTGTTCCTTGCTTTATTTTTGAACTTTTTTTTGAAGCGCAAATTGGAACGAAGATCAATATCCCGATTGCACTGCCACACCTCCTTGTAGAGGCTGGACTGGATCTTGATCTGTTTTCAGTACAAGAAACTCGTGAAAGTGCTGAAAGTTTAATTTTGTTCGAAACCTTTTAGTTCGTATTGATCTTCCAGCCATATAGGCTTGTAAAAAACTATTAATGGTAGTTAGACTTTGTTTACACATGTATTCAAGTGAAACTATTTGGGTAAAAACTTTCCTTGTCATTGTTCTTTAGTCGTCATCTTCACCATCATCAACAACAATAGGGTTTAAGTCATTTAGCCTTGTTCCTGTTTTTTCCAACCGAAGATTAGGCGGGAATGTTTAGCGCTGTTGATCTAGCCGCATGTTGGGCGCCATTTGTAGCCACTTTTTCATCCTCTCCTCGGCCTACTTAATCTTCTCCCAGTAGGTCGGATTGAAATTGGGATTAACGACTGTTATTAGAACAATAGACCATATCGAATTTCTGGGCCGTGAAGTAGACAAATATTTAGATTGGAAAGCTCACATTATGCATATCTTAGCCAATCTCAGCTCTGCCTGTTATGCAATCCGAGCAGTGGCAAATGTGAGTTATATAGATGCACCTCAATTAGTTTAGTATGCATATTTTAACCCTGCAATGGTGCATGGTGTAAATCAGTACAAATAAACGAATAATGCTCATACAAAACGGTTTATTTCCAACCCCATAGCAAACGCTCATGCAAAAATCTTTTCAGAAGACTTAAGATATTAACCAAACTATCTCTTGCCACATCAGGTTTATACTCCTAGTGGTAAAAGTCGATGTGCAAATGCTGTGAACATTTCTGCCACACTTGGCCACACAACCTTGTGCTTAGCAAGCAGCAATATATTAGCCAGTTGTCTCTGAATCACCATGTGGGTTTGCTGAGGAAGGTTCCTGTCAACGAGCAAGTTTCAGTGACATATAACATCAGGGGGCCGTGCTTTTGTTATGCCTCTGTGCCCTTTTGGTTTCCTGTGTAATGCAGGGTTGGTTCTGCCTGCTGCAGCTTCTCGGAAGCCCCTGGACAATGGATGTCAAAGATAAACCTGAGAGAATACCTCCCTCGCTATCATCAGGGCAGCTTGCTACGGAGTCAAACACTCCCTTGATAACAAATGGAGCAGTCCTGCCCATCCATTACACGGGGGCTACTGTATTCCTGCGCGAGACAAATGAAAATTATTTTATACGACCGAGAGGCGGCAAAGTGTGTGACCCCAATTCTTGGGTATTTTTGTGTTTTCCCCAAGGCGAATCCTAAAGCTCAAATTTATATTTTCTCTACTGGTAGAGGAACCATTGTATTCCATCTAAAAATTCCATGTCGAGATTTCACCGGAAATATATGTTTTGAGACCCCCTGAATCCAAAAAATGTGTTTTTAGAAAAAGATCCATGACTGTGTGTCACTCTGTGGACAGCATAATTCAAAAACGAAAAGTCGGTTAACAACCAAAGTTGGTATTTAAGTTTAATGTGTTTCAAGGATGCGACACAAAGATTTCGCTTTACATGGGAAATTTTTCGGAAATTTTGATTTTCTTGAAAATGGGTCTAATGATTTTGGTTAAAATGTCATATGTTTAAGATATTTGTATGACAAATGAAATGTATGTCTTGAATTTTTTGGCTAGTCCTATTTACTCTGAACGACTTTTGCATAACTGGTAAACCGTTAGAGATAGACCAAATCATACTATACAAAAAAATGTAGATTTTGCTAAAATACACAATTTATGTCCAAATAAAATTTCTTGTAAGGTGAACCATTTCGGAGATATTCCTTGTTGTGTGTGAGTTTCGGAAAACTTAAAACTTCCGTAAAATGGAACTTGGTTGCTCATTTTTACTTTCTCTACTGGTAAGTAGGGGAAGTATTGTATTCCACCCAAAAATTCGATGTCGAGATTACACCGGAAATATATGTTTCGATGCCCCCTGAATCCAAAAAAAGCATTTTTAGAGGAAGGTCCGTGTGTGTGTCTGTGTGTCAAGTCAGTCAGTCTGTCAGCCTGTGGACAGCATAACTTAAAAACGAAAAGTCGGTTAAAAACCAAAGTTGGCATTTAAGTTTAATGTATTTCAAGGATGCGACACGAAGATTTTCAAGAAAATAGCCCCACCCTAAACTACCCTTTACATGGAACATTTTTCAAAAATTTTGATTTTCTTGAAAATGGCTCTAACGATTTTGATTAAAATATCATATGTTTGAGATATTTTGATGACAAATGAAATGTATATCTTGAATTTTCTGGCTATAGCCCCTGTAGTCGTATTTACTCTAGACGACTTTTGCATAACTGGTAAACCGTTAGAGATAGACCAAATTATACTATACAAAAAATGTAGATCTTGCTAAAATACACAATTTATGTCTCAATAAATTTTCTTGTAGGGTGAACCATTTAGGAGATATTCCTTGTTGTGTGTGTGAGTTTTGGAAAACTTAAAACTTTCTTGAAATGGAACATCGTTGTTCATTTTTTTATGTTAAGTGTGCAAAGAGAAGGGAATCTCAAAGCTTTAAAAGATTTGACTATCGCACAAATGCTACTATATTCTAATATTCCCCTTGTACATAGAAGGAAATAAGCAATAAGATAATTTGTTCAAATGTTTATCTCAACTAACACGAAAAAGATATAGGAGCAACAGTTTTAAGAATGGTGAGTACATAAGTAAAGAAAGTCATGTGAGTGCAACACATCAGATGTTTTTAGTTATGCTGTTCACAGACCAACAGGCACACACACACACACACACACACACACACACACACACACACACACACACACTAAAATTAGTTCTTTTTTAATTCACAAGATCCCAAAACATGTATTTCCGGGAAATCTCGATAGCGAATTTTTCGGCGTAGTACTTCCTCTTCTTACTATAATAGAGAAAAACATATCCGTGTGTATACGCCTATTAAAAGAGTGAGTGAGTGAGTGAGTGAGTGAGTGACTGAGTGAGTGAGTGAGTGAGTGAGTGACTGAGTGAGTGAGTGAGTGAGTGACTGAGTGAGTGAGTGAGTGAGTGAGTGACTGAGTGAGTGAGTGAGTGAGTGAGTGAGTGAGTGAGTGCCCATCGAAGAGATCATCTCGGCCGTTTTTGAGGGAATCCTCTGTATATTTTATATACAGAGTAGTTTAGTGTGGGGAAGTTTCTTGCATAATTCTCTGAATAACTGAGCCCAAGAAGCTCGGATTTTATTCTCTGTTCAGGGGAGTTGGTAAGGAATCATCATGAAATATATTTACACCCTTGATTTTAGAAAACGATTCCAAAAGATATACTGCTACTGAACGTAGGCACATCAAATATTTCATTTAAATATCTCAGTGTTCTAAAACGAGCTATATTATCACTAGTCCTGTAATTTCAATCAGAGCAAGCGCTAGCCGGCTACACCAGCTGACGTCACTAGCACGGAAGTCTACCGCGCATCTAGCTGGTGATATCGTATTACTACACATATCGTGCATACAGACAACAACAAATACGGTCTTTCTGTTCTACCCATTATAATTCTGAATGAATACAAGCATTCAACTTCTTAAGGACTCTGTACCTTCGGAACTATGCCGTCTGTGGTTTTTATGATAAGTCTCCATAAAAGACTCTGACACAAAAGCTCTTTTATTATCCAATAAAGTGTGAGAATTTTTATAGATTCATAATGCAATCGATATACAAAATACGTTGTGACGCCTTTACAACACAAAAAGAAAAGAGAAAGGGGTGTGCCTTAGAGAATACGGAGTTCATCCTATTACACGGAAGAACTACAAATAACATTCAAATGGATTTATTGCTCAAGTAGTGTAGAGAAGAAGAGTTACAAAAATCCTGTTGCGAAGAAACCAGCTGCAAATTGAGGAGGAAAGGTTGTCAAAGCCTTGTATGGCCAACTATTATAATAATACATATATTATGCAATAAGAGCATAATTCCCATTATCCTCAATTATCATACGAGTAATGTATCTAAGTTCAAAAAATGTATAAAACGTTTATAATATTCTGCGCTGCATATTATTGTCATTGCTGTCCAACATTTTAACCATGTATTTGTTATTCGATTGTACATATCAGAATCTATAGTTGAGCTTTCAACTGCGTAATTATTTATTTTATTCTCATATTGACCTTGACACAATTACAAAGAGAGTACCTATGCTATAACAGGCAAGAAATCTGTCCTGCAAATAGCCATTCCCTTCTTTAGTTAACGGATCAATAAACTATTGAGCTCTGTAAACTACAGATCGTTGCAAGTACAACATTACACGGTCAGTTAACTATTCCCTTCTATAGCGAGGGAAGCAGCCAAACGACTGAGCGGATGTAGTCGGTGTACGCACTCCTATCTTGTCAGATATATGATCTCGCTGCAGCAAACCACTGACGTCACACTTCCTCACGCCAAGCCAGCAGCTCCCAGCAGCAGTTGCTCTGTTAGGTCCCTAAGCAGTAGAGAAAATAAAAGGTATTGAAAGAAGCGCAGTGTGAACTCCTCAGAGGAAGGTACACTTAGAGAAGTCAATCATGAAGGATGCTGCAGGTTCAAAATGCTGCTTTAAAATGGAAAGGGGCTCTTGTGAAGGGCCAGGATCGCTATTCCATTGTACGAGGAATTTCCGATTAGTTTGCCGGCAGAGTTCATCCTTTTCAGAAGAAGACGCCGCCGTCAGTCTATCCATGGTCAGAGTAATTGCATTGGCCAACCGTACGTACGTGTTTGCGCATTGGATGGCGCCGTATGTATATACTGCTCAAGGTTGTAAACTCGCATCCCAGCTGAGCAAGATAAAACCCATGCGGTTTGTAGCTATCCTCTCTTCATTTCTAAGTAGATGTCCTACCAAGCGTTACACATGACGAACACGTACACCGTTTAGTATTACTTTTACATTCTACACACATCCAAACCCAAGAGAATCAGCTGTTCTTGTGTCTTTCCGTTCTTTTAAAACATTATTCATTATTGCTACGGCTTTTTGGTGCAATAATAGGTTCAATAAGTTATTTACATTGATATGTTGGAGTATTGCTCAGTATTGTGAAGGTCCAGAGTCCAATTCCCATTGGCCGGCCAATCTGAGACTTTTTTCGTGCGTATCCCAGAACGGTTGGCGAATGCTGCGATGGTTTCTCTTCTTCCACGAATTTTCTCACTAGTAGTTCCTCTGCCCATTATTTTCTCTCACCTGCTCTTCTTCATATGCTTCAGGGATGTAGAACCAGACAACAGCGATTGGTGCGTTACCGTGGGACAGTGGAGTTTGCTGTGTACATGGAACTTAGTTCTATTTATCCACACACACTCTCACACACACACACACACACACACACACACACACACACACACACACACACACACACACACACACACACACACACACACAGACGGACCCTTTTTCTAAAAATGCTTTTTTTTTTATTCAGGGGACCTCAAAACATATTTCCGGTGAAATCTCGACATAGAATTTTTGGGTGGAATACAATACTTCCCCTACTTACCAGTAGAGAAAGTAAAAATGTAGATCTGGCTAAAATACACAATTTATGTCTAAATACATTTTTTTAGAGTGAACCATTTCGAATATATTCCTTTTATTGTGTGTGAGTTTCGGAAAACTTGAAACTTTAGTGAAATGGAACATCTTCCTTGAAACTTTAGTGAAATGGAACATCGTTGTTCATTTTTTAATATGTTAGGCGTGCAAAGAGACAGGGATCTCAAAGCTTTAAAAATGTGTCTATCGCTCAAAGTTTACCGCATTCCCATATTCCTCTTTCACCTACAAGGAAATAAGCAATGGGATAATTTGTACAAATGTTTATCTCAACTAACACGAAGAAGATATAGGAATAAGAGTTTGTGAGAATGGTTAAAACAAGAGTAGAGAAAGTCATGTGAATGCAACACATCAGATTTTTTTAAATTCTGTGGCAGAGGCACGATATTAATAGTTATACTGATTTGCGTATTTGCTTCAAGATTTTCATTGTTGGTCTTTTTCAGAAACAATGAAATGTCAAGGTGGTCAATAACCACTTCCCCGTCAGTATAGTATGGTTTATGTAAAGAAATAAAAAATGAATAGTTAATACCTTCAAAAACTTGGGAAGGTATAATACCCAATTTTTTAAAATAAATTTGTTTTAAAAATTGCCCGGACATTTTCTTGCTAGTGGTGGTCACAGGCTACCCCCCCCCCCCAACTGTATTCTAAGTTATGAGGTAAGGCTTCGTAATTCTAGGGTTAACAACTGCTTCTCATCTCTCGTCTTCGCTGAGATCCAGAAAGGACTTCTCACACGCCATTGCCGTCCTTATGTGTGGAATTATGCTGTTGCGTTCTGCAACTGCTTTAAAGAGCTCAGTCCATATTGTTGTGATAAGTGTATTGGTCTGGTCCGGTCCAGCTGCTTTTTTGTGTTTTGCTTCTCTGATGCATATGATCACTTCTTCCTCCGTTATTTGCTTTATATTTTCCTCTACCTCAGTCTTCTCCTGTTTATCTCTGTGATAGGCTTCACTTCGGGTATCTTTGTTCAATATCCGTGAAAAATGATTTTTACAATTTTATGTTGGAATTTCTTTCATGGTGTGCTTTGCTTTCCTTTTAAGAGGTAATTAAGGGTACTTTTCTACTTCTTGTGCCATCCGCCATGCTTCTTCTTCCATGTATTTTTCTCTTGCAGATCTGATCACTCTTTTGTATTTTCTTTTCCTGGCGTACTCCTTTATGTCATCTATTCTTCTTGTTAGTTTTGCAAGGCTTAGGGCTTGTAGCGCATCTTTTCGTTCCTTATAGCAGGTCCTGTCAAACCATGGTTGTGCGTGTCTACTTGGTGCTAGCACGTTCGTCATATCAAGTGGCTTTTCCAAGTGACCGTTCTCTCACTTCCTCTGTGGCCTCCTGGTTCTGTCTTATTCTTTGTGGATCCACTGTCTTTGACAGTCTATTCCTGTTGTCTTTGGGTTCCTTGGATCTTCCCCCTATCCCTACTGCCATTGTTGTTACCACTGGCATGTTTTCGTAAAGGCGTGATACCCGAGGTCCATAGGCCCTTCTGTTCTATTGCCGTTGTGTTTTTGCCTTTATATAGTAGTATGCCGTTGTGTGCGATGTATGTCGGTATGTCGCTTTTGTTGTTTAAAGGTAAATCCTTCTTCTTTGAAAACGAAATCTCCGGATTACTATTCCTTCAGACCAGAATCCGGGGTTCTCTACTTCCGCTAAGTAGCTAAATAGTATTCCTAGCTTGAAAGCCTTTGATTTTATCTCTTTGCACTCTATTTCTCCTTGTATATCATTCTTTTGTAGGTAGCGCCTGACGTTCTCTAGCGACACTGTTCCGTGAAGTCTTCCTAAGAAGAGCCATGTATTTTTCTGCGCCGAGCATATGTCCAAGTCGGTGTTTTGCTTTGTTCCTGCCGTTGGCTTGTTCTTTTGCATTTTCCTTCTCCTGCTCTCGACTTGTGTCCATGTATTCACCTCGTCCTCCTCTTCTGCATATGGTTCCTCAGATGTACTTGTGTTGCCCTTGTGGTTGTTGGTTTCATGAGGTAAAGGGTTTAGTCCGCCTTCTTGTGTGGTTTTTTGGCTTTGTGTTAATTTACCACGCCTCATGCTCGCTTCCTTATTGCTTATCGAGGTATCTTTTATTTGTTCTTTAATTTTTCCCTCGATTATGGCGCCTAATATATTACATAGGAAGTCCATAATATGTTCGACTGCTTGGGTTCATCTCTTCTCCACTAGGTGTCAATGCTCTTTCTTCCTTCCTGGTGTTCTCACCCCCGATTTTCACGCTGGGTTTTCCTTTTCTCCGCTAGGTGTCGCTACCGGCTGCTTCTGTCTACTGCTACTGGTTGTAGCTTCCTCATCTGCGTCAACAGGTGTCGCCAGCTGTCTCTGTGGCTGGCTAACTCCTCCCGCCTCAATTGTTTCTGTTAAATCCTCAGTAACCTCATTGTTTTTATATTTTATGCCCTTTTCCTTGTGTTTTCTTATTTTAATATAGCTCCAAAGTTCACTCACCGCTAGTAGTATATCCTCCTTCATTTCTTTCTTCACGTACCCTTCTACTTCTTTGATGTTTTCAATTCTTTTGACAGCTTCCTCAATGAGCTGTTCTGTCATATCCGCCATCTTGAACGCCCTTTTGACCTTAGAGACTCTGCTCATGGAGTTACCCTGCAGTCCCGGACCTCCCCGGTTTCCCACTTATGCAAAAACCATCCAGAAGGAAGACAGCTTCTGGGTACATTCCAAGCAAATTCAGGTTATGCGTTTCATTTGTCATAAATATATGTAAACATATGGTATTTTAATCAAAATCGTTTGATCAATATTTGATAAAATAAAAATTATCGAAAAACGTTCAATGTAAACGGTAATCTTTGGGTGCGGGATTTTATTCAAAAAATTCATATGGTATCCTAATGTGATATTTAACAGGCGTTTCGTTTTTGAGTTATACAATTCACAGATGCCCACACGCTCACACACTCACACGCACACAGAGCCCTTTTTCTAAAACTGCTTTTAATTCAAGAAACTTGAAAGCTGCATTTCTCCAAAATCTCGATATCGAATTTTGTGGTGAAATACAATGGTTTCTCTACTTACTGTACATACAGTATAGAAAAAGAAAATCTGATGTGTTACTCTCACATGACTTTCTCTACTCGTGTACTAACCATTCTTACAAACTCTTATTCCTATATCTTCTTTACGTTGTTGAGATAAACATTTGCAGAAATTCTCATTGCTTATTTCCTCGTAGGTGCAAGGGGAATATTACAATACAATGAGCTTTGTGCGATAGTCAAATATTTTAAAGCTTTGAGATTCCGTTCTCTTTGCACGGCTAACATATAAAAATAAATAAACGAAACGGAAGTTTAGGTTTTCCGAAACTGACACAAATAACAAGAAATATCTCCGAATTGGTTCACTCCACGCAAAAATTTATTCGAACATAAATTGTGTGTTTTAACGAGATCTACATTTCTTCTACAGTAAGATTTGGTCTATATCTTAGGCTTTAGGAGTTATTCAAAAGCCATCCAGAGTAAACAAGACTACATGGGTATAAACAGAAGATACAAAATATAAATTTCATTTGTCACAAAAATATCTTAAACATGTCATTTTAATGGAAATTGTTAGAGCCATTTTCAAGAAAATCAATTTTCGAAAAATGTTCAATGTAAAGGGTATTTTAGGGTAGAGCAATTTTCTTCAAAATCTTTATGTCGCATCCTTGAAAGACATCAAACTTAAATACTAACTTATGTTAGCTTTTGAGTTATGCTGTCTACAGACTGACACACACACGGACCTTTTTCTAAACATGCTTTTTTTTGGATTCAGGGGGCCTAAAAACATAACTCAAAATATTACCTTAAATATTACACTACGTAATGATATAAAAAGCTAATATTACTAGGATTATGTCACTCAGTAAATGACAAAAAATAATTTAAAACTAACCAATATAGTAAATGGAAGAGAAACAAATAATAGTGTAAAGCAAAACGCACCCTACGTTTTTTAAAGAAACATAGAAGGTGAAAACCAATGGGAAGGCAACGTTCAATTATACTACCATCCTTGTTTTTATACAACCGGTACTACACGTTTTAGAAAGTAGTTATTTTTCCAATGTTCCACTACAACACAACTCTGTTAAGAAGGAATTGTTTAAAATCTCTGGCTCTACTTTACTATTTTTGAACCAATAGTTTTCCATGCTAACTCTCGCGTCCAGTTTGTTTTATGGGCGAATGAATAACGATAATTTATTACTGCGTTATAAATAATGCTCTCATTATTTCTTTTTCCTCTTTTTATTTGGTACTTGAATCGGTTGGAATATTTCATGTAATCCGCTTAACATAATCCCCGTTCTATCATCAAGCACCAAATACCAACAACATCAGCAACAACTGCATAAACACTTCACATACACAACAAATTATTATATATTTGCAGCAACCTTTAAAAGTTGCTTCACTACGAGATCGTCAGTTGTTCTTTATCATTTGGCGAACTATCATGTATACACATTAGTAATGAGAAGTATGTTCGAACAAAATGAATGTGCGAAAACATGCTTACGTCGTTGTGAGAAGTTTTGTTTTCAACTCTACTGTTTTAGCATTTAGCTTTTACCGTTTTAGCAGTTTTCACATTCACTTTTTAATGTTTTAACTGTTTCGGCATTCACTT